>JAABNY020000045.1:4365643-4392506 GCA_015164015.2 Brevimyrus niger | reverse complement strand
CTCACCTCACCCCACTCTAACCCATCACCGTTCTGTCCAACTGAACCAAATGTCAGCTAGTAGCCTTAAGAACTTTTTCACCAGATTAGTTATTTGTGACTGTGTCTGATTTGGACCTCACAACAAGGGACATGTAATATACATTTTGGCTGAATGTAAGAAAATACTAAGTTATTTGAAAAAAGACAGTTCAACTTACCTCATTATTATTTTTAATATCTGTACGTCAACCTAAATGTAACACGTTTGAAAATGCCATCAGGATCCTCTTCATGTGAAGAAATCTGAAACATATATTGTATTGAGAAGAGAAGCTGTTGCATTCATCCATCCATCAGTCCATCCATCATTCCAGTCATCATACTTATCCTGAGCAAAATCACAATGAAAAGTTGTTTCAATAGTCAAAAATTCCCTTAATGTATTATAGTGTATTTTGAAATGAAGGAATCATTCCTGGAGGGTGGCATGGTGGTGCAGTGGTTAGCACTGTTGCCTCACGCCTCTGGGACCTGGGTTCGAGTCTCCGCCGGGGTTACATGTGTGTGGAGTTTGCATGTTCTCCCTGTGGGGTTTCTTCCGGGTACTCTGGTTTCCCCCCACAGTCCAAAGACATGCTGAGGCTGATTGGAGTTGCTAAATTGCTCATAGGTGTGCTTGTGTGAGTATGCCCTGCGATAGGCTGGTCCCCGGTCCAGGGTTGCTTCCAGGATAGGCTCCGGACCCCCCGCGACCCAGTAGCATAAGCAGTTTGGAAAATGGATGGATGGAATCATTCTTGATCTGGATTTTGTACAAAGAATTTAAGAGATTTTCTGTTTATTTGTTTATCATCATTACTTTTATATAATGCAAATTATTCCCAGATTTCTAGAAGAAAAATAAGACACATTATATATTTTTACATATATTTGCACTTTTTCCAGAATATTTACAGTTCATTTTGAGAAAATTTCCGTTCAAGTTATCGGTTGGTGATATGCTTATAATACGGGTTAATGATAAGTTGACTGTGAATCATTGTATTACAGTGCTCACAGAAACCCTTTGAGTGCTTGCTTACTTCTGTAAAAGTGTTGCAAATTTGTTGGTTTCAAAGCGAGAGTCCATTGACCAGCAATGTTTAACCCATCTGCTACAATCCTCCACACATTTTCTTTTCATTAAGTGCCGTGATTTTTTTTCGACTCACTCTGTTCTCTTCCTTCCATTTTGCTATTTATTGCAATATAATAATATATTCTTCATTCCCAAATGTTTACTAAAGATTTTTGGTGTTTTATATTATTGCAATGGTGTTACAAATTATAAAACACCCAATGAAACTGCTTGTCAATGGAACTTTTATCTCAGAACAGCTCTTTGACAGTTGTAATTTTGGTTTCAGTTTCTTACTACTTGAAATGAATGTTTTACATAAAACTACTGGTTTTTAATGTGATATGTACTTTTTTGTCAGCGGATGAGTAATGGTTTTTGTTATAAGACTAACAAATTTGCAGTATTTTACTGAATTAGCAATCATCTCAAGACTTTCTGTGAGCACTATATTATTGTGAGAAGTGTATTTTATATGCTTATGGCAGTAAAAATATATGTAAAACGATATTGGCTCATGATATTTGGTGGTGATATACAATATTTAGGAATTTCTGCATTTTTGTAAGTATATATTTTAAAAAATAAAGATATGTTAGTATCAATATAAATACATTTTTACTTTTTCTCTTTTTCATATGGTCTTGAGAGTGAAAAGCAATGTATTTATTTTAATCTAAAAGTATTTTTAATATAAGCAGAAATTAATAAATGCGGCATTGGGGCTGCTATTCATAGATTGACACGTTTTAAATTGGTCATTGTTTCCCGTTCCTGCCAATTACCTGTGGTCGGCTTGTGTTCCCGATAAATAACATCCCCTCTTCGGGGTTCGCTTGCCTACAACCTGCAATTGAGTCATACTCCCTTCCTGTGGGCTCTTCGTCCGGTTGGACGTGCCCAAAACACCTCCGCAGGGAGGTGTCCGGGAGCCATCCTTTAACCTGGCTCCTCTCGATGTGCGGGAGCAGTGGCTCTACTTTAAGCTGCTCCCGAATATGTGACTTCCTCACCCTATACCTAAGGCTGAGCCCAGACGCCCTGCAAAGGAACTAACTTCTGCTGCTTGTATCTGCGATCTCGTTCTTTCAGTCACTACCCAAAGCTTGTGACTATAGGTAAGGGTAGATATATAGATCAACCAGTAAAATAATAGCTTTGCCACCTCACCTCTTGCTTTACTGCAAGAGAATGGTGCAGTTTCCACATTACTGCTTACACTGCACCAATTAACCTGTCCCACTCCAATCTTCCCTCACTCATGAACAACACCCTGAGATACTTAGATTTTCTACTTGAGGCAGTAATGCATCCCCAACCAGAACAGGGAATTACATTTAAGAACCATCCTGGCCGCTTCACACTCCAAGTGCACGATGCAGGTCACTGCCCGATGACACCGACAGGACCACATCATCTACAAAAAGCAAAGATGCAATCCTGAGGCCACAGACCCGGCCCCCCTCCGCTCCTTGGCTATGCCTAGAAATTCTGTCCATAAATGTTATGAACACAATCAGTGACAAAGGGTAGTTCTTGGGGAGTCCAACACCCCCCAGGAATGAGTCAAACTTACTACTGGCAATGCAAACCAAGCTCTTGCTCTGTCTATATGGACATGATAGCCTGAAACAATGGACTCCATACCCCATACTCCTAAAGAGCCCCCCACAGGACCCCCTGGGGGGGTGTATGCCTTTTCCAAGCATCAGCTTGCCAATGAGGATTTTTACTAGCCTGATGCCACTTCACCTTCCATAAATGTTGTTTTGTTGCACTTCTGGTCCGAGAATACATTTATTAGGTTTTTGCTTTGTTAGAAGTTGTTGTGTAGTTGTTGTGTAGTTGTTGTGGAGCTCCAACTCTGCTTTCATTTGTACTTGGGCATTCATTAGAAACTACACTTATGCGAAGTTGACTTGACACCTTGACAGCATGTATGTTTGCAATGTGTTGTTTGCCTCGCTGGATGTCGCTTTAGACAAAAGCATCTGCTAAATATATAAATGTAAATTTGCTGAAAAGCATGGAATTTGTGATCAAGCGAGTCACTAGGGAAACAAAAGTAATCATCCCAATAGTTTTGTCATATGAGGAGAGGTTAGCTGAGCTGAATCTATTTAGCCTCAAGCAAAGGAAACAAAGGGGGGACATGATCCAGGTATAAGATTCCAGAGGGGGACACTTCAGGTCCAACATCCAAAATGTGACAGTTATTGAGACTGATTGCACTGCGTTTTACATTTCCTGTCTGCATCGTTTTCTGTCATACATGGCCGATGCCTGGTCATGTCACACCCTGGTCGTCCGATCCTCCCGTGTGCCACGAAACCTCCTGTTTCTTACTCCCCCGTTCCCCAATATCTGATCCAACATTTTTAGCCAGTATTAGTCCAATACTGATAGTGGGTACTGAATTGGTGCCAAGAACATGTAAGTGTATGGAGTAGAAGTTGCATGGAAGTTCTTCTTTTTCATGAGCAATGATGTGTAATTCCATGAATACTGATCATGTAGCCACTTGCCTTACTGCCATCTTGTGATCCTTTTAGGCCATTTACGCAAACAGTTTTTATATGAAAACAGTTGTGGGTGTCTGTGTGATTGACATTCAGACATAATTGATACTAACTAGTCATTAAATTGTTCTAAACAAATGTATTATCTTATTTTCAATGATTTATCTTATTAACTTGCTTTGATAATTGTTGTTAACTTTCCCTTTCAGAGGCCCTCTCTTCACCTGTCATCCTACAGGAAGTGCAGATACCAGTAGTAGGAAACAAGAAATGTAACTGCCTGTATGGGGAAGGACACCATCACAACCAACATGACGTGTGTTGGTCTGCTAGCAAGAGGAAAGACTCACGTCAGGTGCAGCGCATTCTTCACTGTCTTTTTTTCAGATCATGTGCTCCTGAGAGCACCGGTAGCAGTTTATGGTGATTTGCAAATGTTTTATACAATGAATATTTGTTCACGTTTGATTAAATTATTTTTCCACTTGTGCAGGGAGAGGTGGAGTAGTGACCAAGCAGGGGTGTTTTTGGATCCAGGTTAGGATTGTACAGGCAAGGGATGCATCCTGTCCAGATCCCCAAGAATCTACACCAGAGTGTCTCATTATCAGAACTGGATCAAGTCTATCATCATCACCAACCAGCCTGGATTTAAGACATTTATCTCCATTGGGGTGGATAGTGACAACAGTGTAACTTGCAATAAAGTACTACATATTTCCACTCCTCCCAAAATTGCCCAAATATCTCAAATTTCCCTTCCAGGTCTTAGGTTGTTCTATTCCCCATATTGGGAATACGTATGGTTGTGGAACAGGTCCACCACTGCCTTGTTAGTGTGATAACTTAGAAAGTCTTTGACAGATTTTTTTGACAAGTTTTTCAAACTTTACACTGGTTCCAGCACTTCACAGATACAATCAAATTTTCAAACACCAGAATGGAAGCAGCGCCACATGGTGGTAGCAAAGAGAAGGGTAGCTGCAGGCACTCTTCTCTTCTACTCATAACTCAAAAAGTACTTGTCAGATCTTTTTTTCAATTTTCACAGGAACTTTGTATAGGAGGAGTTTGAAATAGATCAAATCTGGAGACAAACGGACAGGCACAGTTTTTGGTAAAGTAGGGAGAGTGTGTAGGGGGAAGAGAGATTATAAAAGGTAGAGGGGGTAGGAGGAATAAGGAATAGATGGGGGATGAAGGGGTGACAATGCTGTCCAGGGAATACACTGACCCACATGAAGATATGTCGCTTTTATGAAGCATATTAGGATGTCAAAGCTTTAGTAATGATGAAGCCTTCGATTGTACTTCCTCACATTTTCTGTGCTTCCAACTCACTCGTCCTTAGCTCAGAGTCAAACAGTCGCCATTGGACAGTGGTTCTGGGTATGAGTCACTAGGGGTGTCTGACATTAGACTGAGCATCCTGCTGGGTGCTAACGTCGCTGTGCTCCACCGGACCACAAGCATGACCCCAACTGACTACATCCAGCCCGTGTGCCTGAACTCGGGCAAAACCACCTTCATCGGTGGGACACAGTACTGGGGGGATGAGATGGGGCAGCAACCAGGCTGTAGGTGAGTGTGTGTGTGTGAGCATGTGTGAAGCTGTGTACCTGTATCACACTGCATTCATTGTATGAAATGCTGTCATAATGAGAATGACATAATTCTGTATGTTTCACTGATGCTAAAATAAATAATAAAGAAACCTTCTTCTTATGACAGTCCCAGATATTCACATCAACACTGTCATCCCTTTCCAACTTCTCAACTTAAAATATCTGTACATTATGCACTTTATTGCTGCACTGAATACCCCAGTTTCAGTATCAATTACTCCCGCTACTTTGTAGAAAAAAAAATGTGACATATTATACTGACACCTTGACATTATACATTATACTGACAAGGTAGTAGCTTGTATGGCCCCGTGAAAAAAATGTTGCCTATGGCCCCCTAATTGGGTTTGGCACCTTCAATCAATCAGTTGATTTTGTTGAGTGGGGATTTTGGGGCCCCTTCGAAGTACTTGGCCCCCTGAATCTATTATGGTATCCATGTTCCTTTCTATGCCCCTGTACACATATTGCAAATTTGTTCCACTGCTCTTAAAATTCTTGTACTTCATTGAGTTGAGAGACAATTAACAATTCACAATTAATTATAAAGAATAATTAGAAATCATAGTATTTTTACAATTATTTAAAAATCGAAGACATTAACATTAAACACATTTTCTTTTTTCATTTTCTTTCTTTGTATGTTGCTATGCCTTGACAGTGAAAAACAAAGTTTATTTATTGTAAGTATTTTGTATTATGATATAGGCAGAAATGTGGCATTGTGGCTACGGCTTTAGAATAACACAGTAATACGGCTGTAGTACGGATTGGCAGCCATGTGATTGCGTTCCATTTTATGACAGAACAATCTCTACGTTAGAGATTATTATTGTCCCATTTCGGACACCGTACGCACCATTTTTTTAAAAAAAAACCTGTTTCTATGACAACCTCGTCCACGGAGCCAGCGTGCCGTTTAGTAGATACGCGGCCTGAAGTTCGTTATAAATATAAGTAAACTATTCTGTTCTTCAACTAATAGAAAATAAGGTTTTAAATTGAAGTGGTGGTCAGTATATACGATAGCAGAACGACGGCATTGTTTCCTGTACTTCAATTCATGTACCAAATTAACCTAGTTAAAATATGAAACCACTTTATTGTGTTGCAAGTATAAATCTTTGTGAATTTTACGATGTAATGAGCAATGATTCTGCCGTTTGTTTTTGCGCTGCTTTCGTCTTTAAGTATTCTCTGCTTGTAAAATATTTGTATTTGTATTAATGCACCAAGTTTGTGCGTAATTCCAGTCGGATTCTTAACCCGCAGTTATTTCCATCGAGTTTCTGTTGTCAAGCATCAATGTAGGTGGACTGCAATACAGGAGACGAGGATAATGACGGTAAGCTGGATAACGTTGCTCAAATATAGGGTCTTGTCTGTGAAGTACACAAAACAAAACCAACCACAGCCGCGTCATTTCTTGATTGGCCTTGTGGCATTACAGTTTATCGACGCAGATGCTGAACAGTAGGGGTTTCCGTAGGGAATAGCTTTATTTGTTCGATTCACTTCAGGTTAACAGCTGATGATCCTTATAGTTGCAGGTAAATTGTTTTTCAGCACAAGACACTACTGTGGTAAATCTAGATTCCTGCTTTACCATAAGGCAACAGTCTCCTCTTACCCAGCAGGCTAAGCAGTCATTATGGAGACCTACGTGGCCACACTACCCTTACCAATGGGACAAAGCCCATAAGCAAGGCTCTGAAGAGAAGAGCAGGACACTTTAATGCTCCTTGTCAGCCTGGTCCTCTAGAACCCCCAAACAGTCCACGTTTGCTCCCTCCCAGCTTCCTGCCAGACGGCCCACGTTTTTGCCCCATCTAACTCAAAACACACTCTCAAGAGGCTACCACTACTGCTTATCTATACTACTGATAAATTTGCCACAATGCTGATCAGAAAAGGATGCTGCTGTGGCTGGCTTTATTCTTACCTGGTATGTGACGCTTAGTATTTGTGCTGCTATACTTTGAATACAATCACTCAACAGGGAGCAAAATCATGGGCCATCTAGAAGTCCCCATGGACCGGTGTGATAAACACTGGTCTGTATGATTGTCAGGAATGTTGCATAAATCATTAGATCATTGGTGTCCTTATGTTATGTACATCATATATCCTGATATGTACATCATATATATATATATATATATCGATATATATATATATATAATCAGATTTTATTGTTTATGCTTAGTGAATTTGTGAGTGCATTGAGTGTATTATTGCAAATGTTACATGAATAAATTGCTGTTTTCCCTCTCACCCTGGCAGGCAGTATCGCCCCAGTGGTCTCTCTCACTTCCTCTTCCTGCAGTATTATTGATTGCAGTGAGCATTTATATGGTTCTCCTGATGGTGGCACTGTGGTGTCGACATTGTCTCAAGGTACAGTGACTGTCAGGCTTTCTGACAATCGCACAATAACTAGTTTGTTCGTAATAATGTGCCTAATATGCATATGATTCTTGTGCATGTGGACCTCACACCACCTCTAACCCTACAATACCTGTGGGCTATTGTGTTTGTATTTTTCCTGTGACTCAAAATTCAAATTCATTTGAAATCTGATCATTATTATTGTTTTGATAGATTACTTGCTTATACTAAAGACAGTTACATTAAACATATTTTTGTGCATGAATGGTGTGCATCCCCTGCCACGGGTTGCCCCCCCAATCTGGGTTATTCCTGGGTTTCCCATGGCTTCCAGGAGAGGCTCTAGACCCCACAACCCTGCATAGGACAAGCAGGTATAGATAAATGGATGGGATGATAGTCAGTACATTACACACTATGATTGTGATGAATTGTTAATAATTTATAGTTCTAAAACACTGTTTACTAGAGTGACAGTAATTACCATGTTTCCAGTGTCATGTTGCATGTTTAGCTTTACCATCCATCCATCCATCTTCCAATCATGTATACAGTACAGGTTGGGCTACAGCCTATCCCAGGCAGCACTGGGCATAAAGTCAAGATAGGATGTCCGTATGCTTATATCACCTGTTACAGAAGTGTGGCTCTTATAGCTTCGTAATTTTTATACTAGGGGCTACAACTGCTTTAGTGTCTCAAAAACCAAGTGAGGCGCTGTTTCTCATGTGTGCTTTCTGTGTTACAGGCTCAGTGCTCGCCACAGTGCAGCGCCTGTTGCACCAGCACCAGCCCCTGTGAATACTGTCTAGTGTGCGCCGAGACGTGTGATTGCCGTCTGCCATCGCTGCATTCGTGCCTCGACCAAACCTGCCCCTCCCCTTCAGTGAGTCATCCCTCATCCGTTCCATTCCTGTGTCCTTTTTAGGCTGTAGCAAGCATGAGTAGGATGTGATATCCACAGTGTTTTTCGCCACAGGATGTTATGTTAAGGGTACGCATAATAGTGAATAGTGGTGTTCAAAAGATTAGTGATTATACTAATAATAATACAGAATTTAAAGATAAAGATGAACTCTATTGATCCCAGTGACAATATTTTGTTTGGTAGTAATTACAGTCATGATCATTTCCATGGCGACATTACTGTAGTCTGTGTGAGGTGCTTTCAGTAATGTTTTTCTGTGTGAGGTGCGGTCCGACCCACTGGTCTGTGTGAGGTGCCATTCGCCCAGGTGGTCTGTGTTTTGGGTGTCACAAAATACATCTCGGTAATATTTTAGCTGTACCACTAATCTGCTTACCAAACATAAATAAACTTGTATAGCAACAAAGCTGGTGTCCGGACACATGCTTTGCCTGTCATCTGAAGCCCTGGTGTTTATTGCACATGTGTGATATAATGTTGATGTATTGCCCAGTCCAGGTCTGTTTAAGGTGCCATATGCCCCGGTGGTCTATGTGAGCTGTTGTCTGGCCTGGTGGTCTGTGTAAGGTGCCACCCCCACCCCCAGTGGTCTGTGTGAACTCTTGTTCGACCTGGTGGTCTATGTAAAGTGCCATCCACCACCACCCCCGGCGGTCTGTGTGAGGTGCCTCACTCTCCTCCCGGTGGTCTTTGTGAGGTGCCGCACCCCCCCCCCCCGGTGGTCTGTGTGACATGCTCACTACTCTCCCTGTCTCCCTCAGTGCTCCATGTGGGACTGTGCCTGCACCTGCCAGCCCCCTGACTGTGACTCTATCAACTGTCTCTGCTTTGAGATCAAGTTCCGGTAGGACAGGACTAAGTCTACCTCCAGAGGCCCACAGGAAGCCAGATATGTTGAGTTGGTTTTATTGACCTCACTCTGCAACCTTACTGATTCCACAAGCGTCCTTATGTCAATTCCAGTACCACCCTTCTGTGACACCACATTTTTCCATCTCCATCTGCAAACTTCACCAATGGTGTGCCTGGACTTCATCTTGCAAGACAACAGAGAAATCCTCTGGAAAGTCACCCAAAATACTCTACACACTTTACGCTTCGCTACAGGTACACTTCAGGTACACCTTAAGTTATTTTTATGAAAGAAGCTTAAACGTTATTAGTGTGTAGTTTCAGTTTCATTTTATTTTCAGATGCAAGTTCAATTCACTCCAAACAAGCTTGATGGGCTGAATGGCCCCCTCTTGTTTGTAAATTTCTTATGTTCATATCCTTTCAATCTTTTTTTTTTTTTAGTTTCAAACTTAAGGACTATTTTCTTCCCAATCAAGAGAGAAAAGTATACACCTCCCCCACATGCCTAAAAACGGAAACTTGTACAATTTTGGAGGTCAGCAGTACACATGCACGTGTGTTTTATTATTGAAAATATACTTGTTATTGAAGCCCTTCACTGTTTTTTTTTTCATAACCGGAAGTAGTAAAAAATGCAGTTTGCGCAATGATCTTCAACCTTAAAAACAAAACTTAAAGTTAAATACCACCAATCTATAAACCATTTGGAACTTTTAAAATGAGCTAGTAAAAAAATAAAATTCATAAGAAAACAACATGAATTATTTTTTGCAACCAGGGGGTGTAGAAAAGGCCCTATATCTGACAGATTTTTTTTTTTTTAAATGCATGAGAAATTCACATGCCAGATTTCATCAAAATCAAGAACGGTGAATCAAACTCTTTTTTTGGAAATGTGTTGAATTGAAATAGAATGACTCATAGGGAAACTTAAGACATCTCTCTGTTTTTCTATGGGTTTTTCAGAAGATGAGGCCTTCATAGAGTAGCTAAGAACAGTCCGTTTGTGAGCAGAACAGACACCTGTCAAGGCAGCTTTGAAACATGTCCGATTGTCCTGTAGATCTGAACTATTATACCCACCGCTAAACATTTGTTTGCTCAACTTTCTGAGAAGATTTTAATCGATTTTTATCATGTTATTTAATTTTTTGTCATCTCTAGCTTGTCATTTTCATGTATTTATGTCATTAATGTTAAGTGACTAAATCTGTACCCTTTTTTATTGTAAATACCTGTTTTTTATTTTTAAGTTTTCCTTTCCACATGTGCTGGCTGTTAGCAGGATGTTGATTAGCACTGTTGCTTCATACCTTCTGGGTCGTGAGTTTGATTCCTACGAGAGACTATCTCATCCGAGATGCTGCCTCTTTTGGTACCCTGTATATCCTGGGATAGGCTCCAGTCTCACTGCAGGCCGGTCTTGGTAAAGTATGGAAGATGGATTTTTTATTTTAGTGATATCTGCTCTATGAGCCGAAAATGTATTTGGTGAAAAAATAATTGTGCAGCCTAGCCATAAAGAAGAGAAAAGCATAAAGGCTTAGCACTAATGGTGTTTTTGTAAGAACCAATAAAATGTTATTGTCCCTTGTACAGAGTAATAATCTGTTACTTCTTGCATTCTGCCTGTTAATGATTCAGATCCATTCAGTGTATAAATGCATCTCGCAGACATTGGGCTGCCTCTGCTGAGCAATAAGAGAGCAATAATCCTTTTCCCCATTAATTCTTTGCTCTACCATCCTCTGGTGCTGTCTTCTATTTGACTTTGCCCTTTGCCTGACAGCCCTTACTGTTCTCCCTGAGAATTTCTTTGTGAATGTCACAGTCCTTCTCCGGTTGCTGGCTGTTGCTAAGATTAGCCAAGCCGTTCAAATGTGAAGGGTCAGAGTGGGAAGATAAATACTGGCCATGCGCAGCTGCCCGTTGCGAGTGTCTCTTCTGGATCTTCCTGCTCTGCTTTCCTCTCACTTCTTTCCCAAAAGCTTGCCTGCTCTCCTCCTCTCTTCGCTCCTCCGCAAAGGTAAGTCTCAAAGAAGACATTTCCCAGGCTCTCGCTTCTCACAAAGGAATAACATTGAT
Organism: Brevimyrus niger; assembly: GCA_015164015.2. NCBI lineage: Eukaryota > Metazoa > Chordata > Actinopteri > Osteoglossiformes > Mormyridae > Brevimyrus > Brevimyrus niger. The sequence continues at coordinate 4,381,008 of JAABNY020000045.1, read as the reverse complement.
ATATGCTTCAATACTCTTAATAATAACTTTCAACATGCATTCAAATGTTTCACAGACACAGTCATGATAAAACAGGTCCCTTTTGATTATTATATAGTGTGTATGTGCTGTAACGGTTGTGTTTATTAATGATGCAGTTAATTCTGACCCATGACCTTTAACAGAAAAGGGTAAAGAGCTAAGAAGCACGTGGGTATAATGCAGAAGAAATATCCACAGACATAAGCAAACATGAGACAATATGTGAACTGAAGCAAAAAAGCCAGATGATACTACCATTATCCATGAGTAGTAAAGAAAATTTAATAATGATTGATCCACATATTCTCCCTACTGACAAAAATAGCGTAAAGGATAGTACTTCCACATTTCTTGGACACCACAGAGGTCACATCATGAGCTACAGAATTTTCAAGAATCTATATTTACACCTGTGTTAAAAATGGGACTGAGGACCAGGAAATTTAGGAATCAAACTCAATACTATATGGAGATCACCATCATCTTTTATTTGCCATTTGCAGAAGCATGAGTACAAGTACATTGAAGTTCTTCTCTTTGCCTACCCTGTCTTATTCTCCATAGCTTGGGGGATCACAGTACAGCACCCCTATAGCTGGGGGTTAAGGGCCCTGCTTATCAGCCCACAGCATGCAACTATTCAGCCTATATATATCTGTGTGTGAAACAGAGAGAGAACAAATGGAAACTTCGTTTATACCAAACGGAAATGGAGGTGTAGTTGACAGTGTCGCACTATTAGTTTTTAGCCTTCTACAAACCGTTTTGTAGCGACTTTACATGACAGTTTAAGGTTCGGTTTATTGAGCACAATTCACCATACTACCAAGTCTATTTGTAGTTATGTTATTCATGAATACTTAATGTATAATCTATAATTAGCTATCTATAGCTAATTAACCAAGGTTGCGATTAACCTATTGTAATTAGTGCTCATCTTCACGTGATGGGATTGTTCTGGAAAAATAATTCAGTTTTTTTATATTCTGTTGCTGCGGGTTAATAAAGGAGGGTGACGTGCGTTCCTGCTTGTGAGAAATTGTCCGATTTTTCCTTCCAATTTCCACAGTTTGCATATTTTCCAGTGACCTCTATTGCAAGTTTGTCAACACTTTTCTTGACAGGGCACAAATAATGTAGTATTATATTACTTGTGCATTAATTAAGCACAAACTAAGTTTAACTTACATACTGCTCTCATATTAATCCATCATTAATGAATCGTGACGTTTTACGTCACATTTAATATACTTATAATTATATCTGTTAATTCTGTAAACCTTCGTCTACTAGTGAAGTAACTACTGAAGGAAAAAGTCACGAATAACACAAGTAAATTACTGACGCATGTTTGTTCAGCATTAATGAATCGTGGCGCATCTTTTATCTCTGAGTTAAGTTTCTGTGCTCCGTCACGTGTTGCCGCAAGTTTTATTCCCATTTAAAACACACCCATCACAACCAGTTTGTGAATCACATATTAGTGTTGGCAGCGATAGCCCATATTGGCTCTTTTTAAAAATTGTAATTATAATCATTATCAGAATCTGATATATTCGCCGTGTACAGTCCGAATTTGTTTTGTTATTATTGGCCACACTGAAGTGTAACAAATAGTTTTTGCTGTAAAATACCATTATAACACGTCTCTGTCACGTTTAACAAACGGAAGATGGAAAGAAAAAAATATATACCGTCATCCACTTAACCATACCACGCACGTACCGAAAGTGTGCGGAGCATCACGTACTCCTCATTCCGTATGTAATGTACGCCCCCCCCCGCTCGCCTCGCCCCTTGCGCAATTTAACCCACCCCTCTGCGTTTGCCTTGTCAATCAAAGACCTCACGTCTATCATCTGGTGTTTGCTCTGTGATTGAGCAATCCACCCACATCGCATTTTAACTGACCAATAAAATCTTAAAGATGGTGACAAGCGCCCTCCCTACTTCCCGTCCGTCTCTCTTTGGGACCATGTGTGTTGCTTCCATATAGGTCTTAAAGCACGTTACATTTCACTTCCTCTACTCTCCTCGGTGCGCTACTTCGACGTTTCCTCTTTGAGCAGCGAGTTTATTGGTGAGTCTCGGCATCTTTTCGTACAGATAACTGTTTTTCTTTCTAATGGGCGGCATCTTAGGTAAAAGGATCTCAGTTTGCTGAGAAGTGTTACTGTTTTTCCATGTCTTTTAACTAACGGTTTCAAGCTTCAACTCCCGGAACAGGATAACAAGGTCATACTGATGCAATGCCAAGGGCAGAGGCGTATTTATTAAATAACATCCGTATGTATAAATATACATAATAAAGACTTAGAGCGAACATTAATGCACGTAAGATCAAATATATGTTTTCCACATCCACGGAATTAGATAATGTTCGTCATCAACACAAAAAAAAATCATTAAGAAAAAGTTATATTTTAAAAAATTGTGAATTAGCATACAATATGAATATTTGCAGCGAAATGTAATTCAGTATTGTACAGTTGAGAAGAAAATAATACCTATACTGCCTCTTTAAAATATTTTTTAACGTGTAAGCCGAAAGAAAGGGACTGTCCCTCGTTAATCACCTGTTTCGGTATGTAAAAGTTCGTGTCAGTCCTGAAGTCACAGTCCTGCCCGGTCCTGTGCGGTCGACTATGCGCTAACGGGGCATCATTCCCGCCCTCAGGGTCACCATGCCGCACGCCTACCCCTTCCTGAGCGCTGAGCAGAAGAAGGAGCTCAGTGACATTGCCCAGAGGATCGTGGCCCCTGGGAAGGGCATTCTCGCCGCTGATGAATCCACGGGTAAGCAGGCGATTAAACACTAGCCCTGGATCCGTCCATTAATGATGACATAACAGAACGACAGCAAATAAAAAATTAACGTGAAATCTTTTTAAGAGTAACTTGGATGGCAGTCTTTTCTGATGCGAAACCTTATTTTCCCACAAGGAAAGACATTGACTCAGGATGTGGCAGCAGATTAGGATCTATATTTCACTGCTTAGTCTTTGCATTTTCCTCTAAGTGACTTAGAGTTTGATTTCCAGTCAAATGGATATCTTGATGGAGCTTCCAGCAGCAGCGCCCCCCTCTGGCCATGCTGGATTCAGCAGTCAGATGTGTTTAAGCATTCTGCCCCCCCTCCCCAGTATCCTTGTCACGTTTCAAGTAGAGATATCACTGATGATGTGCCCCATACAGGCAGCGTCGCCAAACGCTTCCAGAGTATCAACGCCGAGAACACGGAGGAGAACCGGAGATTGTATCGGCAGCTGCTGTTCACCGCCGACGAGCGCGTCAACCCCTGCATCGGTGGGGTCATCTTCTTCCACGAGACGCTGTACCAGAAAGACGACAGTGGCAAGCTGTTCCCCCAGCTCATCAAAGAGAAGGGCATGGTGGTGGGGATCAAAGTGGACAAGGGCGTGGTCCCCCTGGCAGGCACCAACGGCGAGACCACCACCCAGGGTGAGTAGGACGGTCTGCATGTCCACACTTCCTCTCCGCTTGCGTAACTGTTCCGCCACTGCTTAGTCATCAGCAATAAACGGTCATAGCGAAGGTAAACGGTGTAGAGGCATGCATGCGAAGCCAAGCAGCCGTCATACGAAATGTGGTGGTGCTAACAACTCGGCTCCTCCTAGGCCTGGACGGGCTCTATGAGCGTTGCGCTCAGTACAAGAAGGATGGCGCCGACTTTGCCAAGTGGCGCTGCGTGCTGAAGATCACCCCCACCACACCGTCCAACCTGGCCATCATAGAGAATGCCAACGTCTTGGCCAGATACGCCAGCATCTGCCAGATGGTGAGTCACACATGGGTGGCAGCCAGGCAGAACCCGACTGAAATAATCTAGAATTGACTAAGAAATTTAAAAAAAAAAAAAAAAACAGCAGAAAGTATAAAGCCTTGACTGGTGGCCCAGCTGCTGTTTCAGCCCAGAAACTTACTTGAGAAGGACATAGACAGCAGACGTTGCCCCCTACTGGTCTTCCATGCCAAGGGCAGAAGAAAGAAAATCCAAACATCATAAATTAGTAGAGCCACCCATTAACATATGCACTGTTCTGTGTCTGAGTCTCACGTGCCCAGATCTTGTGACCGTTGCTTCGATTCCTCAGCATGGCATCGTGCCAATCGTGGAGCCCGAGATCTTGCCTGACGGCGACCATGACCTGAAGCGCTGCCAGTATGTGACTGAGAAGGTCCTGGCTGCGGTCTACAAGGCCCTGTCTGACCACCACGTCTACTTGGAGGGCACCTTGCTGAAGCCCAACATGGTGACAGCCGGACACTCCTGCTCTCACAAGTTCAGCGCTCAGGAGATTGCCATGGCAACCGTCACTGCCCTGCGGCGCACAGTGCCCCCTGCAGTTCCTGGTGAGAGTCACACACAGGCTGTGCCTTCATACATTGAGACACACACATACATACATACATGCATACATACGCATATATACACACACAATGTGTAAAAGACAGAAGGATCAGAACTGCAGCAGATGGAGCCAGTTTCATGCCTCTTTCCTGTTCCAGGTATCACCTTCCTGTCTGGAGGTCAGAGTGAGGAAGAGGCTTCCATTAACCTGAATGCCATCAACCAGTGTCCCCTGCACAAGCCCTGGGCTCTCACCTTCTCGTACGGCCGTGCTCTGCAGGCCTCTGCCCTCAAGGCCTGGGGGGGCAAGAAGGAGAACGGCAAGGCCTGCCAGGAGGAGTACATTAAGAGGGCCCTGGTAAGTCACACTCAGGCATGGGTGTCCAGGGTCACATGACATCTGTCAGCTGACTAATTGGCTCACCTGGGTCCTGCTGATTGTCCTCACCCCCCCTTTTTGTGTTTCACAGAGTAACAGCCAGGCTGCCCTCGGGAAGTATGTGACTTCTGGGGACAAAAGTGCCGCAGGAGGAGAGTCCTTGTTTGTGGCCAACCACGCCTACTGAACCCGGAACATTCCACGTCCGAGTCCAGCTGCCGCACTCCTCATCGACTCAATTAGGCAACTCCTTTTCAAAGCCTGCCACCCCTCTCCCACATCCTGTTTCTTCCAAGTGTGGAGTCACTAGAGAGCCTCTTGTTCCTGTTTAGTGGGAAAGGGTCAGATGTTTCACATTATGTATTCTTTGAGAGTCACTTTCATGCGTCCTGTCTGTAAACGTGTCCGGGGTGTGGACGTGCTTTCTGCCAGTTGTGACGTTTCACTTGCAGTGTATGTAATTCCCTAAAGCATGTGCCTTCTTCTATTGCCCAGAAATCCATTGTGGGAATGTATTTTACCATAAGACATCGTATACTGTACACTGGAAAATAAATTATTCTTCCCCCATCCACTTTGTCTTTTTGTAATGCTTTTTTGGGTGCCATAATGCCTCTGCAAATGTGAACTCAAACATCTTGGAATTTGCTGGATGCTTGTAGTGTTGGTGTTTTTGTAGTTTAGTAAAGTGCTTTACCATTAATAGGGTGTACTCTTGCTTATGTTTGCTTTGCCAATTGTTCCACATTCTTTGTGTGCAATATATGGAATGATTATAGATACGCATATGACATTATTTGACGTAATGACACAATTGTTAGTTTTATTTCCTGTTTTTATTGCGTACGTATTGGCTACAAAATTAAGCGGAACCAACTTTGCGAGTGCGGCACTTCCATCGGACGCATTTCGAAGAAGCATTAACCCAAGTCAGAGTTTACTAGCCGGATGGCATTTATTTTCACTTATTAAAAAACTAAAGGGGAATAGGATAAGAAATGGGATGTATTATCACGATGCGTGAGACTTACTCTCAATATCGTATTCAGTTTTGGTGATCGGGGATTTTAATTTGTCGCTGCAGGGCACTGTGAAAACGAAGCCTTTTCAATCATGGACAGAACAGAAAGGGTCTTTGACGGTGAAGGTGAGGTTTAACATAGCTTTGGGTGTCATCCGAGTAATGTCGGTGCCTAAATTGCTGTCATGCGATTCTCTCACATGGATAGATGTCAAGGTCTTTGGTTTTTAACGTTTCACAATTTTCTGTGTCGTTGAAAGGTCGCTGGATATCCTGGAGAAATATAGTCGGGTTTTGGTGAGGTTTTTGTATTAATACTTATATGGAAGCGAAGCTTGTTCACAGATCATGATTAAATTAATTACTTCGCGACCCCCTAACATGCATCGTTTCTGTGCAGGTGGCTCGGGCTGTGCAACAACTTCGCCTACGTGGTGATGCTGAGCGCGGCGCACGACATCCTGAAGCAGCAGGAGACTAACGGCACCGAGCCTGTACGTCTCCGTGAACTTCACATGCGCACAGTGAAATAGCTATTTTATGGAAATTTGTCTTCTGTCTCATTTGACCACGTCTGTACCTACGCGAGATACCCACAGTGAAGTGCCATGGGAAGGACACTATATATTTCTCCTGGGTTCGTTGTCTTACTGATATTTCAGCAGAGTTAATTGCCTGCTCTCACGCATCTGTCGTGACACTCACGCTTTCAGACACTCACGCAAGAATCTATATTATTCCATTATAAACCTAAAATTAGCTATATCGAAGTCGTTGAGGTAGTTTGCAAACTCTAGAGTATTTACAATATAACGACACTGTTACATACGTGTAAATGTGTGTGCAGACTTGTCTTGAATAGAAAATCTCAGGCCAGCTAGCTGACCAAAGTTGGCAACTCTGTTTCAGGCCCTGTTTTTCTTATGTATTGCTTTGCTTAAAATACATGACACATATGTACGTGTTAAAAACATGTATCTCTATTCTGGTGGAAAGGATTTAACCCCCACCTCTTCATGGCCTGACTTTCAGACAACTATGCATTCCTACCATCTGGATCGCGGAAATAGCAGCAGCAGCAGCTATGACTGTAACCCTGTTTCCACTGCGGTAAATCTCCTGCACTCTGGAAAGACATTGCGTTGAAGTTCCAGGCAGCTACATTGTGGCATCCATTTTCATGTGTGATTTATTCATTTCAGGCGGTACTTCTGGCTGACATTCTTCCCACTCTCCTCATCAAAGCAGTTGCACCCTTCTTTATCCACCAGCTCCCTTATGGGTAAACCGCTTTCCTTCTTACCATTTAGCTTCCCTAATTGTTTAGTCAGCCATGCCTTGACCATTTCGTATTTTTCTTGAACTCTCTAATTCGACAGGTTCCGTGTGTTGATGTGTATTGCCACGGCAACCGCCAGCTTCCTGTTGGTGTCTTTCTCTTCCAGCGTGGCCATGAGCATTCTGGGTACAGTTGCTCTCTCTAACTTAATGCTTATTATTAATTTCAGAACAATTAATATACTGAGTAACTGCGGTGGCCAGCCTGTAATTATACATTACTGCTCCACAATATCACATAGCGATGAAATATCCGCGAGTAATACTGCAATGTTTATAAAACGGAGCGAGATTAAATTACCCAAACTACATTATAGCCAAATAGAACTTATCTACCAATAGAGTGTGTAAAATAACCTGGTAGTGTTGTCTTGAGTTGTGCTAATAGACACAAAGCTGCTGTCAAATGCGATGTGATTATTGTGCTTGTGCCCCAATTATCGCACTTCCCTGAAAGTTATACCTGTAGTGAGAGTCATGTGCTCATGTACGCCTGATTTGTCCCCTTCAGGGGTGGTGTTCGCTAGCATTAGCTCGGGGCTGGGAGAGCTGTCTTTCCTCTCCCTCACAGTCTTCTTCCCCAGGTAGGTTACTGCCCGTCATTTAATTTGTCTAATTCAAAATGAGGCCTATTGGAAGAATTATGAGTGGTTCTAGTTTTTCTGAAGCTTAATTTGTAAATTGGTTTGTTGATCAGTACCTTCAGGAGTGTGGGTTTGAATCCCCCCTCTATCCTGTGTGTGGAGTTTCTTGATTGTCTTTGTCTCTGCTTCTCCCTAACGTGTCCGTGCATACCTTCCCTGTCAGGGTTGTGCTGGGGGGCTGGGGATCCGGGACCGGCGGAGCAGGGGTGGCCGGGGCACTTCTGTACGCCACTTTTACTCAAGCTGGCCTCTCGCCGCGGGAAACCCTGCTGGTTATGCTGGTGGTCCCCATTATCATGTCTGCCAGGTGAGCAGCTGTTCTGAGGCTGGTCACCTGCATAGAATGTGGGAGCATAGAGCAGCTTTCCAAGGTCACTCTAATGTACTGATTTCTTCCCTTCCTATATCTTTGTCTCAGCTATTATTTGCTGCTGGTGTTTCCGGCCTCATTCCCACAGTGGCATTGTGTGCCGGAAGAGGGTCAAACGCCGAACGTAAACCAGGAGCGACGCCCCCTGGTGAGTAGCGAGGAGGACGAGGAGATCAGAGATGGGGAAGCACCAGGTAAGCGGGGCTCTCAGGAGGTGGGGGGAGTTTGGAAAGCCCTGAACCATCCTGTGACCTGTGCCTTACCCCCCCTCCATTGCAGCGGACAGCCAGGGCCCGCTGACCTTCAAAGACAGACTTGCCATCTTGAGAGTAAGTCCCCGCGAGGATGTCGGTGCCGTCTCGCTTTGCCGGATCGGTGCACTGAGCCCTGCCTCCGTCTCCTGCAGGGTCTGCTGCGGTTTATCATTCCACTGGGTGTCGTCTATTTCGCCGAGTATTTCATCAACCAGGGCCTGGTGAGTTTGCCGTTCAGCTGCTGTCTGCGTCATTCCACTCGGGCAGGATGGTGTCTCATGAGGGACGGTGGACATACAGTAAAATGTCTGTTTCCTCTTGCAGTTGGAACTGCTGTACTTTCCAGGCTTTTCCCTGTCCCATGCTGAGCAGTACCGCTGGTCAGTACCGGTAGGCCTTCCCTCTACGTTTGCTGTATGCTCTGAAAAGGTCCATTAGTCACATCGCCGATCTCTGTCCCAGGTACCAGACTGTCTATCAGATCGGTGTGTTCGTCTCCCGCTCCTCCCTGTTTTGTGTAAAGATCCGTGGGGTGTGGCTGATGTCAGTGCTGCAGGTGAGACCGGTAGGCTCCTCCCACTCCGTTTCCCATGTGCCCCCAACGCCGTTAATCTCTCCGTCCGCCTGCTCACTTGCAGTGCATCAACGCCATACTGCTCTTCTTCGCGGTTTATTACCACTTCCTGCCCAACGCCATCCTCGTCTTCGTGATAGTCCTTTACGAAGGACTCCTGGGGGGCGCCGCGTATGTCAACACCTTTCATTTCATCAGCAAGGAGGTCAGTCTCTTTTTTTTCTCTCCCCCATCAGTCACTTTATCAGCTACTTAAGGTTGTGTCTGTAGTTTTGAAATGTTTGTGGGGTCTGTCTTTTTCCCAGTGACTACTAGGTTTGTGTGTGCGCGCGTGTGTGTATATATATTGCTGACTTGAGGCACTTCAGCGAACATTTATAAAACCAGGCATGTAGCTGGTGAGTGGTTTTGAATTAAAATGCTGGCCACCTTTACCAGTGGGCAGAATGGTGGCTCTCAGGGTAGGGCTCTATGCTAGCAATCGGAAGGTTGCTGGTTCGAATCCCTCGAATGTCAGGTGTGATCTTACTCCATTGGGCCCTTAATCTGCAATTGTAGTCCTGGGTATGTCATTACTCTATATCCAGCCCAGCAAGGAGGTCCTTTCGAGCTTGATTGCAGGATTCGGACTCAGCCCTCAGAAAAATAACTCACACTGGTCCATTCGGACTAGTGTGGTGCTGAGGCATCACTAACTGCCTGGCTGCACTCAGATTCTTATGCCTGAGGTGGTTCATCGTGTGGTGAGTGCAGCAACGTGCTGTAATCAGCGTCTTTCCCAGTGGTTTATTTACCGGCAGGCTGTGATTCCCCACAGCGCTGGTTACATAAGTGATCTGGGCCCAAAACTTAAGTTACCCAGGGGCCAGAGGCTCGGTGGCACCACATGATCAGCCGCAGGTGAAACTTGTGGAATGACCCAACATCATGTATATTCTCTATGGAAAATGAAAGATGGATCACTGGGCCAGATATGCTAATGGGTTAGAAACATACCATGGGCCGGTACTCTGAGCTCCGCCTCCCACTGATGGCCAGCAGCACGACGTCGATCATGGTGTCAGTGTTCACCCTCACTCTAATGGCACCTCCCTCCCCCAGACTGGAGACCGGGAGCGGGAGTTTGCCATGGCCGCCGCCAGCGTGGGAGACAGCTCCGGCATCGCGCTCTCAGCTGCCCTCTCCTTCCCCGTCCACAACTACTTCTGCTCACTGTGACCCATGGAGTGAATTTATGACACTGTCCTGATATTTACTGTTTACCCTCTGTGCAGCCAATTCACTAACAGCCTGCTCCCTGTTACCCACTAACATGCTGCTGATTCTCGATTCACTGACTGATTAAATTAATGTCTCTTAGCACTTTGAAGCAATTTTTTTTGAGGAGGGGTGATTCCATCCGAGTCTTTTATGTTGAAACTAGGGCTGTCAAAATTAACGGGTTAACAAGGATTAATCCATCATTATGATTAATCTGATAAAAAAATTTAGCACAATTATCCCATCTGCAGAGAAAAATGACTCAAAATCCCTGAAATATCTCTGTCAACCTATTTTGGGTAGTTCTGGTGTGTTCCATTTGTCCTAGGAACTTGTGTTTCGAGTCGAATTCCGGCGTTTTGAAGCCGGAAGTGACGGCATGTACGCTCCTGTTTCTCGGAGATCCGACAAATATCTAGGAGCAGCACAGAGGATCCCTAGTCCAGAATCAGAGATGGTTGTGCCTTTTATCAACAGAAGGGAAAGTTTTATACTGTTTAACCACTACTCATTTGTGGCTCATTAAATGACAATTAACCGGGCTAGAATTGAATTTCATGATTAGTCGGATTATTTGTCGGATTTACGGTAGTTCAGGCTAATGGTAAGTGAATGAAGATAAAAACCATTTAAACTGAGGTACCTTAAATCCAAAAAGTTGTCCAGTTAAGCAAAAAAATCTTGCTTTTTGATATGGTATTGCACTTCTGTGGCAGATGGAATGCATCAATAAACATATTAAGTGCATATATATTCCCATTTTTCATCAGTTTGCTCAAGCAAAATGAAATGCAATTAATATAGATTAAAAATTAACATTTAATCACGATTAATCAAAATTAATCCACAGCAACCCTGTGATTAATCTGATTAAAATTTTAATCATTTGACAGCACTAGTTAAAACAAAACTCTGATGCCGCAATATAGAGAGAGGTTGCTGTTTTGGAAAAAAAACAGCTGTCTGTTCCCACTAATCTGCCTTTGCTGTTGTTTATTACTCTCTACATCATTCTCCCAACACCTGAACTCTGCATTTTTGAAGTGAACAGAACTGCCCAAGGTTGGCTTTTCCTTAAGGAACATTTAACCTCACTGGAAGGCATTATTCCATTTAAAGATGATCCATTATCCTGCCCTTGCTATTTATGAACAATATGCCCCTCCCCGATCATTAAATAGCAGAACATCTCAAATAACAGTGATGGAGGTTGAAAGCTACGACGACTATAGATGGTGAACTAGACAAACAGAGTCAAAATGTCTGTATTCATCCTTTATTCATTATTCTAGCCGGTGACTGGTAACCATCTTGAGCAGGACGAATGTCTACATTAACCAGTACAGATTACAAACCATGGAAACAAAGACGTACACTCTGTACATGCACATGCACACAAATGTCTGACAGGCGCCTGTGTATGTATCCACATGTCCCCAGTTATGTTGATCTCAATATCAATTTTGCATCTGGTTTGACTGATGGTGGAAGGTGTGAGCCGTAAATTCCCGTGACATTCATCACATCTAACCAATTAGCAAAATGTCCTGATTCCGAAACGCGGCCAGCAGGGGGCAGCTTGGACATGGCCATCACACAGGGTTACAGTTACACTGCTTACAGGTGGACACACACATAACCTGCCACATTTCCCCGGTTCTGACCTTTGTCACTTTTACAGTGTCTGGGGAGTTACCAGTGAGCTTGTCTTTCCTTGGCAACCGTCTCCAGGAAGTGGGAGTGACTGGCATAATAAGGAAAGGTGGAGTCAAGGTCCATCCAGGTCACCTGACCTGCGTCATCCCCAGCTTGTAGTGGTAACTCACTTACACTGTCCCCTGGGAGGTGACAATGACAGTCACTCATTAGTACAATGTTACTAAGCAGTTTTATAAACACAGCAGTAAATTTTTTAATTTTTTTTTTAAACTTGTACTTTTTACATGACAGTAATCCAAAGCCATTATTACAAAAAAAAAGTACATATAATCTAATGACCTGTTTCATCATGAAAGTTCACAGCCACTGTTTCCATCCAAGCATTGTCTGTGTTTCGGGGGTCATCAACGTAACCTTTGTAGACCTGTGATGGATGGAACAGAAATGTAACAAGTGCAGATGTGTGTGCATATGAACGGAAGGTGCACACAAGGCTCGCTGCCGCCACCTGCAGGCCCGGGGAACTGAAGAGCTTGTCGATGCGCTGACGGAGCAGCTCCCTCTGCTGGGGGCTGGCAGCCAGGGAGTTCAACGCTTCCTCTGAAAACTCGCGCTGCAGAGTGAGGGAGACGCGCTCCCCGGGGTCGACCATCCCCTGGAAGAGAGCCAAACTTCAGATGCTCACGGGGGTCAGAATCGACCACGGGGACCAGAGCAACGCTCGATTCCCTGAGGCTGTCAGTCACATGCGGGCAGACGCTGGTAGCGGCTGTCGCCCCCACGTGCACAGCGACAGAGGACAGGCAGACTGACCCCAGGAATGGCCCATTCCCCGCAGTCCTTTCTCATGATGGAAACAAACTGAAGAAGCGGGAGCCCAGAGCCGGGATTCACCACGGGCTGGCCACTCCCATCCTTCTTCCACCTGTCAGACACAGAGCGTCGCCGTCAGCACGCTGTTATCCCATCAAGAAAAGTAGGAAAAGGGGGAACGGCGCCTCCACCTGGTAACTATTGGGTCAGCTGCGTGGTTTGGACCCCAGCGTCCTAGCAAACCTCTCCCAGTCAATCCAGTGCGGCCATGCGGGTTTCTGCAGGGGAAAATTTAGAGGAGGTAATACTGAGCGGCCACATGGTGGCACTATGCGAATGTATGAGTGCAGGGAGTACGGCACCTACAGCGGCTTTCCGTCCAGCACCCTGTACTCTCCCTCGTGGCTCCTGCGCTCTACCGATCCATCCAGGATGTTGAACTGTGGACAAAATGATCTATGGCGAGAGAAGCAGGTTCAACTATGGCTGATTTATCAGCTGCCCCTTGAAATAACAGCCGTTCCCCTGGTGCTCACCCTACGTCAGGGTCAGCCCACTCCGGCTGAGCTAGCACGGCCGCGGCGGTGTAGACGGTCGGCCGGTACTCAGGCCACTCCGTCTCCCACTTCACTCTGTCATCTGGCACTGGGAACCTCGAGGTCTGTGAGCCAGGATACACTGGGCATCTGGATTTGATGTGTAGGGTGGACGACATGGAAACCTGAGTAGGCGCCCAGACGCAGTCACTTCGGAAGGTAGTTACGAGGCTCTTACGGAGAGATCCGGGGGAAATGGCACACCAGAGAGCAGGGCTGATTTGAACAAAGGGAGAGAAAGAACAGAATTGTACAGGTATGCCACCGGTTAAACGACAACTACGCGTATGGGAGGCGTATCTTTAAGACAGATCAACAAACCAGACATTTCAGAACTGGGTCGATGATCTGTACCGAAACGTTATCAGGTACTATGGTGTCATAAATTACAAGCAATGCATCGATTAAAACAACACAGCTAAACGCGTTGTCAAAATCACACGGAGAAGTTTGCGCTACCCATATTGAAAGGGCTCAGCTCGGGTCGGTCATGCTGTTCTTACCTGCCTCCAGCTGAGTAAGCAGAGCTCCGCAGGGCAAACAATGTCGTAAGAGCAAGTCCAACCGAGCCGGCCCACGAAGCGCTGCCCCGTATCATCACCCACCAACACACACCGTGCAAGCTGTCCCGCTTGTTTGCATTCACTAAGGAAGCTGAGCGATGCTGGACAGGCTACGCCTCCATTAACGTCATGTCAACTCGGGAAGGCGCTTGAGCAACGATACCGTGCGCTTATGGGTAATGTAGTTCTGCAGTAGTTATTGCCGGGTGTAATTTTGTATTTTGATAGAAATGTGTTTTTTCTCATTAAAGTTGGAGAGGACGTTTAAATATGAATTGCGCTGTTACAAGAGATTTATAGGTACAGCGCATCAAATAATCAGAGAGATGTACAGCCATAGACTAATAGCATCCGTAGTGCCAAGGTAAACTTTATGCTTGTAGCGCAGGTTCTCCACAAGCCTGAAGATCGCAAGGCAGGGGAGACTGGACGGGAGTCCGCTTACTCGCAGCTCTCACAAGTGATGACACGATAGAAACCGAGACCTTGAAACGTGTGTTGGATATGAAGACAGGGTCGGCTGTAGTCTAGTGTAGTTCATTAAAAAAATCACATAATCAGTGACAAAAGGAAACCACAGAACCAATCCATTGATTATTTTCGAGCCTCTAATTATCGAAACAAGGAAGTAAAGTCCTGTGGGCTGTATTTGTTGGTTTAAGCATTTCAACTGTTTTGCCGGCCGTTACAGTGAGTATGTAGGCCTATATTCTAACTTTAAGATGGCAAACTGAAACAGAGTTTTAAAACCTTCGCGATATATCGGCACGTTGTCCAAAAGTATTAAAAAGTCTTCTGACCACACTCTTAAGGGTTTCATAAAGTCACACTGTTTTTAAACATTTCACTTATTTGTTTAATTCGGTCTGATCGCAATTGAACAGATTTCTTAATTAAATTAATAAAAATAATTGGCACATCATCATAACAGAGGCCCAGTGCACAAACATGCTCTGTACAAATCCCTAACATTTGTTGTCTGCCGCATTTCCACTTGGTTAATACGTAAGATGATGAGATCTGTAGGTGGCATAGTGGTTACGGATGCAGGTTTGACACTTGAATGGGCTCGGCAGAGCCAAGCCAGTACAACATCCTGTTTTGGAAGGAGGTGCGTTTTCTCAGCTTGACACCGTCTATTCCTGCTTCTCACCAGCTCAGCCATGAGCATTATTAACAAGCTACGGATGGCCATCTAGAAGATAAGTCTACGTGAGCACCATATTTACCGCCAGTGCGCACTCTGGGCAGAGTGCGAATTACTCCTCCATAATCGGGGGGTACTGCCTTCATAGCACTCCTATGACCAAAGTGGCGACTGGCCCATAGGGGGCGCTCGGGCGCCGCCCTCCCAGATATGTGCGGGGATTTTATATATATATAACAGTGTTAATAATCTAATATATGTTAAACAAAACAGTATATGGGCTATTAGATGAAGCTTCTAAAAATGTCCATAAATATGAAATTGTGGAGTGCAGAATCAATACCACTAAAATTC
>JAABNY020000045.1:4340264-4365543 GCA_015164015.2 Brevimyrus niger | reverse complement strand
TCAACTTATAAAGACGTCAGCTTGCATTAGTAGATGAAACACAAACGAATAAATGAAGGTTGTAAAATAACACATTTCAACAGGCTACTTACAGTTACCAATAAATACCCCGTAATTCGAACCATGACTCTGGGCCCTGGGGATCGAGGTCCTGCTGCCTTTCACACACGAGCATGAGGGATGTATTTTTTTTCTGTGTCCACTAGGTGGCAACAGCGGCGCTGTTTAGCTGCTCTCTGTTCGTCGACTTCTGTATATTACGGCCAGGCTGTCTGGCAGCCTTTAATTCTTTAATATTAATATTGATATCCATTTCTAGCCCTCTTTGCCGAGTATTGATCTCCGCAAATGTTATTGATTGTTGTTTCCTGGTTGGGGGGTGGTAAGTATTGTAGAGCCTACCCGAAGAAATCTCTGCCACAATTTTAAAGGAAATAAAATTATATTATTGGCATCACGGTTTACGGTGCTGGGCTGCACACAAAGCCCCTGTCCCTGCACCTCCTGTCTCAGTAAGGTGACCAGATAATCCCTGTTACAGAGGGCACTTTGAGCTACTTTGGGTTTTACAAACTTTCAAACCGAAAGGCTCCTGTGCTCGCATAAATAGTTCAGCTTTTTTTGTGCTTTGACTGGGTTGTTTCCTTGACTAAAAGACTCATCCAACTGTTTCACATTATCACTAGTGACACTTGCATAATTATAGGAGACTGACCAATCAGCATGCAACAAGAACTCTGTGCACAAGTGAAATCAAGGGCCTTTTAATTGAAGTGGTAATTTACAATTCCTGTCCTAGCTCAGAGTGTCCTCCCTGACATAGATAATCTGGTCACCCTATCTTTCAGCGATGGCCCCCACTCAGGGTCCATACAAAATCTGTCCATCCACAGAGGGGGCTCAATCAGTTTGTGCAGGAGAGCCTGTCTATTTTTCCAGGTTGTTGGGGGGGGTGTCAGGGTCAGCTCCTGTTGTCTCGCTCTGTGTCCCTTCCCCGTTTGGCCAGCAGGTGTTGCTGGTCATCCCGTTCTTTGTGTTCTGTCTTTGTTCCCCTTTGGTACCTGTCTGGCCTCATGACTCAATGTGTTGAGCATGTGGCTGTCTGTGAACGTTCTGTCCTGTGTCTGAATCCGACCTCCCCTGTTTTTGTAGTTTGCTTCCTAGCATTTTAAGTTTCTCTGGTTTTTGTGTCTGATTTCGTACTTGGTTTTTGTTCTGTTCCTTGTGCCCCTGCTTGTGTCTTTACCTGTTTGTAATTCCCTAGTGTTGGTTTCTGTTTCTGTGTTCTTGGTTAGTTCTTAGTTTCCCTGCTTTTAGTTCCTTTGAGTTTATTAGTTTCACCTGTGCCCCGTTTCCCTGGTCTTTGTCAATTAGCCTCACCCATCCTGTGTTGGTCTTGTTACCCCTTATTATTTTAGTGGTCCGTTGTTTTTTTGGCTTTGTTTGTATCAGTCTATGTGTATATTTGGCTTTGTTAGTATTTGGTTATGATTGCATTTTCATAGTGATGTTTGATGTGTTGTTTAGTTTTGTTAATTAATTCCTTTTAGTTTTTGACCCCTCGTGATTGTTTTTAGTTTTGTTTGTACTGTTTTTTTCTGTTTAGTTTAACAAACCCCGTTTGGTAGTTCTGGAGCCGCAAGTGGGTCGTCCACCTTCTGTCCCGGCCCCCGCATGCCTCGTTCCCGCACCCAAGCTGCCCGCCACCGTGATGGGGGGGAAGGGATCAGATTTCCGAGAATCATGAACAGAAAATCTGGTTATTGCACAATACCTTTGAGTGCTTTCTTTTCCACTTTCATTCTTGGAGGAAAACAGATGCGCTCTCTCTCTCTTGCTCACTCTCTCTCCTTTATGTGCCTACAGAGGTCCTTGTCTGCTGACAGAAGAGTCGACGCACCTGCACCTCATCCCGTTTGACATTAGATGGGGAGACCCACTGTGGACCCTTCCTGCTTTTCTCCCAGATGCACGATTTCTCAGTGATGTATGACTGCCTGTCATGTGACAAATGGGCGGCTTGATGATCCACAGCGTGTCAGCGCTTGACGGTTACTTCAAGTTGAGTCATGAAGCATCTGCCGGACTTGGCTAAGGCGTCTTGGCGCCCAGCTGGATGAATAAACATCATGCCGAAAAACCATTTGACACAATGGAGCAGAGGCCACCTACGTTGACGAAGATGCTTTCGGGGTGAAGACATGTCCAAGGTGAAGCTGGCTTAGGGCTGCAGTTGTAGTCTGCCACTACACATTATTATTGTGCTCTCCTTCTCTTACTGCTATGTTAATATTACCAGGTTTAATATCTTTTTGAGGTATTTTTTTTCCAGGCGTAATTATGACTTGATACATTGTATCATTTCCTCATGCTGACAGGTGAGAGAAAATCGGTCAAATATTTCCCCTCCTATTTAAAGGAACAAAGTCTTTTAAAATGTGAGTATCAGTATGATGCAAGGGCATTAGTGATGTAGTTGTGTATGGCTGTAACAGAATTGTACAAGTACACTAAATAAAATGTTACATGAAAGCCTTTTTTTCTTCAGTTGTTAAATATTTCCTGAACCAGCAGAGGTTTTGCCTTCAGTTGCAATCTTCTCTTTCACCTGGGTGATTAGAGAGTTGCCTGTCAGGTTCTGTGAGGTTTCATAACATCAGTTATTGAGAGTGGGGGCCTGGGTGTCACCCCCCCCTTTCTGGTCTTACTGACGTGTGAAGTCTCTGTTTTCCTCCCTGGATAGTAGAAAGCCTGTCTGGGATGTAGTCATCATTGCTTTACCTACTGTATATGCTTACCTCTAGCCGGCTGCTGTTCAGCCTTCTGTCCTCTGTTATCCTGCTCTGTGCCTCCTGCATTCACTATTCCCCTTTGTCCCCTTCATCTTTCTCTGTCCCCCCTGTTCCCCCCCCCCCCGGCTCTGTTTCTTGTTCTGTCCCCCAAATCCTGCTCTGTCCACCCTATCATGTTCTGTCCTCCCTCCCCAACACCCTGCTCTGTTCGCCTCGTCCCCCAACCCCTCTCCCTCCACATGGCAGCCTTTTTGCAGCTCTCAGCATTACTATTCATCCATGAATGCTGTTACCCCCCCCCCTCCACCCATGCAGCTGACAGAGCGGCTTCACCTCCCTCTGCTCCTGCAACCATGCTGGGGGGGGGGGGGTTTCATGTTTCACACTGATAGTTTATAGTGATCCAGTACGTACTGTGTTGTGATATGAGCATTTCTCTAAACACTAATTTCTCATGTTTCAGTTGCTCTGCCTAGTTGTCACTTTACCAAGCGCTAATAGCAAGAGTGTAAAGTGGGAACATTATGGTGGAACCTGGCCACACCCCCACACACACACACACAAACACACACCAACAGAGCCGCCATTGGTTGCACCTCCTATAAAGGCAGCTTCTGATCAGCTCCAGCCCACTCGGAGGCCTGCAGCCATCCAAAGCAGCAGCACTGATTGGCTACATAGATCCTGGGATCACACTGCGCTCAGGTGCATGCCATGCTCATCTGCTGTCTCTCTGTATGTATGCATTGTTTACTATTTCTTAGTCCGTTTTTACCGTCAATAATTTATGTCCATGTTGTGTGTTTTTCTGTTGTGGGGGGATGTTTGCGGAGTAGTTCTGTTTTTGTTTTGCTCACTCACACATATTTCATTTCTTTACTTATCTTTAAAAAAGGGGGAAAGGGTGTAGTATGTTACAGTGGTATAGAGGTAAGAAGTATGCACTGTTTACAGCACATTGCAACATCCACCACACAACAAACCAGATATTTTCTGGCGGCTGGAGTGCCAATCCTGCTACCAATCCCCTAGCTTTTCCCTGTAAGTTGGAGGACCTCCTCACAGGGCTGGATGTAGGTTAACATCATACCCAAGATGAAGCAATTGCAGGTTAGGAGCCTTGCTCAAGGGCCCAATGGAGCGTGTTATAGTTAATTATTACTTACCTATTGCCCAATAAAGATTCATGAGAAAGAGAAATGCCATCAGGTAGGTAGAAGTGGGTGTGGAATCACTGTCCCCCTCACCTGTGCAGGTGAGCCCTAGATATAGGGTGTGTAGTTTCTTGGCCTGTTTGTTCATGCCTTGTGGACTTACTCTCACCTTTGCCAGCTCACATTCCTTTGACGGGTCATTGACAGGCATCCAGGTGGGAGGGAGTGGTTTTGTCGGGCTGGAGGTGTGTGTGTGGGGGGGGGATGTGGCAGAGGGGGCTGCAGGGGTATAGGAACAGGGCATATTGAATGAAGGAGTTGCATGCACATGTTATTGTCCAGAAGGTAGACTTTCCAAATGGATCACAAAATCTTTGATTTTTGATTTGATCTTTCTATTCTTTGAAAGTTTCTACATATCACTAAAGCACATCAGTATAGATTGTATATAGATGCATAATATAGACTTGAGAGTGATGGTTTCATTGAGAGCTTCATGATCATGGTTGCTGCACTGAGTGAGTCATACATGCCTGTTTCCCACAGAGCACGCAGTAATGGCCAGCTCCCTGTACTACATAATCCCAGCCTTGGGGGGTTATGCTCTTGCTTCCTTCTACCTGCTGAAGAACCCCCACATCCTGCACAAGAAAAAATGCTTGACCTTCTACTGCAGGCATATCTCTCACAGAGGGGGTAAGACGGCAGAGAACGGGGCCTCAGGCCGTCGCCTGTGAGCCGGAGTAGCGCCCTGCACCGTACTCATTACCATTCCTGCGGTTTGTTATCAGTTTCCTGTGTTTTTACCCTGTTTCACTGCATGACAGGTTCAGGAGAGAGAATCGAGAGCACAATGGAAGCCTTTAGACAGTGAGTAAAACAGCCACCACCTTAACCTCCGCATCAACTGGACATGAAAAGTTAGTCTAGCTCCACATTTTATTTTTTTCCCTCTCTTGTCCTGCCCTGTTTTAGTGCCGAGGAGGCAGGAACGCATATGCTGGAGATGGACTGTCACATGACCAAAGACGGTCATGTGATTGTATCACATGATGAGAATCTCCTGCGACAAACTGGAGTGAATGTCAATATCTCATCTGTCAACTTGGAGGTTAGAAGTTAGTGGGTCAAACAAGGTTCAGCAGTTCAATGTAGATCCCTGTACATTCTTACCAAACTAAGTTTAAAAATAATGCATACAGTTGCTTGACAGAATTTGCAGTTGTAAGTAGTAGTTATTAACAATAAGATTAACTTGAGTCATTTTTTTTTCAGGACCTGCCTCTCTATAAAGAAAGGTTAGAGGTCACTTTTCGTGAAGGTTAGTAGCATATGCATAAGGAAACAGGATTGTTACGTGACTTGCAGATTTTATTCCCAGAACTGCATTTGTAAAGTTCAGAGGAAAAATCGCTGTAGTGAATTAACTCCAATGTGATAAAAAGTCAATAAAACTGATAGCTACTGTAAGAGGCCTATTAGCAAAAGAGGATTAGCCTTCTTCGTCAGCATTTGCCCCCTTGTGGCCAATATTGCAACAACTCTCTTTGTAAGGCTGCGTTTCCGGCAGGTTATTTCAGCACCGGCACGGACAGAAAGTTTGCCCTGTTGGAAGACGTCTTCCGGAGTTTTCGAAAAATGCCAATCAACATCGAGATTAAAGAAGACAACGACCAACTGATCAAGAAGGTGAATATATGGGGATCGATTTGCCAAAAAAGAAACCACGAAAATGAGGTTATCATAGTTCTATCCATAGGGGGTGGCTAAGCAGGGAATGCTATACGTACCCCTAACTGTTTAGAATGTTGACCGACTTTTATGTACACTACGCATGTAAAGTTATGTAAAAAAAAAAAATTATAACACTTTTTAACCATAAGTTGGTATGGTAGCATGTTGAGTTTCCCCCCACTAATAGGATAACGATTATTGACCATTTTAAAATCCATTAAAAACCTGGTGCCATTTGATTCTGTACATCAGTCGCCCACATTCTCTCAGTGAATCTTGGTTTCCTTGACATTGTGAGGGCATTGTATCCCAAACTACAGGTGTCCTCGCTTGTGCGGCAGTATGGTAGAGAGGACCTCACGGTGTGGGCCAGCGTCGAGTCCGGCATCATGAAAAAATGCCTGAAAGAGGTGAGAGCTCCCAGTCACTGTCTGAAACCACACTCTCCACTGCGTCCGGGTAATGTTCACTGGACGAGCTGCAGTGTTGGCATGGTGATCCCCAACTTTCTATTCCCACCTTCTGACCGTAGCTCCGACCTGACGACGCACTAGCTATTTGGGCGCCTGGTTTAAGGGATGGTCGGTGTTTAAACTGCATGGGTTCCACTTTAATGCCCGCTTGTTTAAAAGACAATTTTGTTTAAACTACAATGCACATGCTTCTGATTTCTCATTATTCCTAATGCCATTTATAATAAAATGTCTGAAGAGCAATGATGCACATCTTACACGTGCACCTCATTTATCACAGTACTCAGTGTTCTAGCTGCCTCCCACCTCCCTCCCCGCAGAACCCTTCCATGCCGTACATGTTCACCTTGGTGCGAGGCCTCCAGCTCCTCCTGCTGTACTACACCGGCCTGTTGCCCTTCATTCCACTAGGAGAGAGCTTCCTGCAGAGTTACCTGCCCCACGTCTTCAATCGGTGAGGGAGGTGTGCCCCCCCCCACACCTAACCCCCAACCATAACCCTCATCTGCATACACCTAACCTTAACCATAACCGTAATACGCACAAATCTAACCTTAAACAAAACTCTAACCCTAACGACAACCTACACACACCTAACCACAACCAAAACCTGCCAAACGCCTTTTCAGAGTGCCAAAGGCTACATTTTTCTGCATTTAGGTTTTGCTAAAGCAAATGCACTTGGTCCCCCGTGTAGGAGTTTTAGATATGTTTGTGTGTTTTATGTCCACATGTTCCATAATTCTGTTCAGATTTAGACCACATTGCTGTATTTGCTTTGCAGGACATACATTCCTGATTCTCCAATTCTGAGGAACAGATTTGTCATGTTTTTGATTGAGAGGTAAGTATTGCCCCCCCTGCTGGTGGGCTCGGGACCAGAGCAGAGCCGCTCTTTATTATTGACCGTTCTCATCTGCCAGGGCTCCAACCCACTTCGCTCTAGTCGAAGCTCAGCTGTACTGACTTCACATCGAACTGTGACCTGCTCCCCCTAGATGGCCAAAGCCCCACATATCTTATTTACCTCCTTCCTGCTCCCACCCCCACGGTCTAATCCGCGGCACAGGGCGATCGGGAATGATCGGGCTTCCCTGAAGTTCTTGTTCATGTGTGACGGGGCAGGGGGTGGGACACTCATATGAAGCCAGGAGAGACGGGGAGATCCAGGCTTACTCCACACTTCCACACCCCACACTAAGCATATTTCTGACCGCCGTCACTGTGTGTCATGGCATCTGAGCCAGTCACGCTGAAAACAAGTCTACAGATAATTGCCTGTCTTGTTCCAGGATAGCAATGAGGAAAAGTCTGTTGAAACACCTGGTGGAACGAGGCATTCAGGTAGGACCCCACACCCTGCGAGTCTCCCTTACCCCTGTCCACACACATGCTCTTTCTCTTTGATGATGCTCTGCAACTCCATCTGACTGGAGGTTAGGGTTTGCCATCTTTCTTAAACATGGCCAGTGGGTCCTTCCAAAAAGCTGTTTCCCTCTTCAGCAGTGACTGATGCATCTGGTGTGATGGTCTTCCTGGCATGGCTACACCGAGCCCCTGATCCCATGACTTTTTCTTTCCTCCTCAGGTGCACCTCTTTGTCTGTAATGAGCTGACAGACATTGAGGAAGCCTTTGCTCTTGGAGCGACAGGAGTGATGACCGATTACCCCACGCTCCTGACAGATTACCTCCGCACTCATCCACAGATCACTCCACCCTGCAGCCATTAGAAAAAGATCTGCCAGCCTTCCTGCCCTCTCGTGCCAGGGTAGAACAGCCTGTAGCATATCGCTCTTTCATTTCAGCTGAACATCCTTAGTTGACAGTGAAAAGAAGCACTACGATCCTTCCAACACCAGGGGGCATCAAGCCCCAATTTTCAGCAGGTTAAGCCTTTGTAACTATGAAGGTCGTCGGTTTGAGCTCCGACCTCGGTGGAATAGTCGTTTCTCCATCAGGCAATTCAGCACAACCCTTACCCCACTGGAATGCTCAAGTATATTAATTTTGCAGTGTCAATTTTTGTGTAGTTTCTTTTGTTGTTACATGTAAGTCTGTTGATGTTCAGGGTTAGACATGTCCAGGTAAGCAAGTACATTATAATTAATAATTAGCACTCTCACTGGATCCAATAGACATCAGTAGATCCATTTGCCATGTTACCTAAGTATTTTTTCATAATAGTATTTTATCTACAATTTGTTATCCTGTTTCAATGTAAAAAAAAAATCTTTTGGTGCACGCAGGACTATGCCATAGTACATTGAATGTGATTCGAGTCTTGCAAACTGTGGACAAACAGGTGTCTAGCTGAGATTTTCTTGTTGTACGGAATGTATCAAATAAAACCTGCTATTTTGATGTTGTGGGGACATTTTTCCATTTTTTGATCACCAAAAGGGGAAATAAAATTTTATGAAAATCTGTCGATTGCAATAAAAAACTAAAGATACCGAAAGACTTGCTTAGTTTGGTTACTGTCTGTCCGTGTCGTTGCAACGGTTTAATGCATTAAGTCCTGTTGTGCATGCCCAGTCTGATAGAGGGCGCTATACTCAGCGCCAATACGAACAACAAAAACATGTTCAACACGCAATCCGAACCTGCGAAGGCGATTCGCTGGCTGACGTTGCGTCGTGCTTCCGTCCTCTGATTGGCGGATGTTCGGTTTGTTTGTTTTTTTCGGAGTACTGGTGGCGCTGCGAATTGAGGTCGCGTTTTGAACAAATTGCACATTATTTTCGTCACGACTGCGACCGAAACAGATCTGGGAATCCGACAGCCGTATGAAATTCTTACTCTGGATGTGTTTCGTGTTTTATATAAAACCGCCGAAATTGTAGTGTGGCTCCTGTTTAAGCGTGGGCGTTACCTCCCATGCGCCAGCTCCAAACCCCATGCTGGGCTCTAGCTGATGTATCAGCATTTTCTTCGGGTTAAAGCAGTTAAACATCTGTTCGAGATACATTAGGCCTGTCGGTAAGAACACAAATTATAGGTGAATATCGGTGTTGGCCAGATAGCGGTTAATAGTTGTTTGCAGTGATTTATGTGATTTGTTTCGTGTTGCATGTGAAACTCTGCTTGTATATTGTTCTGTATTTTTATTATATATAGTTAATATGTATTGTAAATAGTCAATGTTATCTATGTTCTGAATAGTGCCTGATATGTAGGTCTAATGCGTGTTTATTCTATTTCAAGATTTAAGCAGCATCGACATTGTCGGTTTCTTGTGTTTCAAAGCTGTGCTTCGCCTAACGTGACTTTTCTTGTTTCTATTTTTGTAATATAAATAGTGACGTATTATTTCCTATTTCAGTTACTTCCGCCCAGATGTAAGTCCTGGTTGATATTGCCATGCAGGATATGAAGTGTTTGGAAAGTGTACGGCAAAACTGAACGAATTTTATATGAATCGGTTTCAGACATGGTGAAGTTGTCGAAGGTTAAAACTTTCCTGGCATACCTGGACTCCTGTGAGCGTAAGTATAGCTGTGTCCATTGCCGGGCACACTTGGCTAGCCACGATGAGCTGCTTTCTAAGGTATGATATACTGGGCTTCTCTTATTTTACTGCTCAAGGACCACAGGTAGCTTAAACCACTGAATTCCTGTTTTGTTTCTTCTAGTCTTTCCAAGGCAGCCAGGGACGGGCCTACTTATTCAACTCTGTGTGAGTCCCTGCCCTCTCAAGGCAGCTCTGAGTGGCCGTTCTGTTTGGTCAAATGCCGCTCTGGCTTCACCTCTGTGCTGGCTGTGATTTCAGGGTGAACGTGGGCTGCGGGCCGGCCGAGGAGCGCCTCCTGCTGACAGGGCTGCATGCGGTGGCGGACATTTACTGCGAGAGCTGCCACACCACCCTAGGCTGGAAATACGTAAGCTGCTCCCTCAGTCTCACTGCGGCTGCACTTTGAGATGGTCGGACGGCTGATGATCTCTGGCATCTTCGCTGGCGTTTGGTGTACCGTTGGCTGCAGGGGGGCCTGAGATCGTGTATCCTGTCAGTTCCCAGACCACTCTAAGCCCCAAAATGTCATTTTGTAAGATGCAATTGTTATTTTCACGCTAAAAAGCTGAAAATGAACACAATGAGCTTGTTAGCGTGAAAAAATACAATGTGTTTTACCCCTTTTAAAGGAAGTTCCG
Organism: Brevimyrus niger; assembly: GCA_015164015.2. Lineage (NCBI taxonomy): Eukaryota > Metazoa > Chordata > Actinopteri > Osteoglossiformes > Mormyridae > Brevimyrus > Brevimyrus niger. The sequence continues at coordinate 4,355,239 of JAABNY020000045.1, read as the reverse complement.
TGATTCTGTACAAAAGAGATACTGGACTTTCCTGAGGCTGTGCTAGACCCCGTGCAACACTTATTTACTACTCAGTTAATTTAGACTTATTTTTAGTCTGTTAGTTTAGAAAAGTGTGGTCATATCAAACTGTGAAATGGTAGATGAAAAGAGTATTCTGCAGATGGACAAAATTGTTTAATATGAGATCTTTGTATGTGACTTACAACTACTTGCATATACTTAAGGGCAAAGACATGTCGTTTGTAATTAGGAGAGCTGTTTGAAACATGTACATTACAATGTAATCATTCATTTATAAATGAAGGCAGACATCACACGCATTGAAAGAAAGACTGGCACAGTAGCGAAACGTAAACAACGGATCCCGTCGTAACGCTTTTACGTCTTTGGGAATGACTTACTGGGGCCTGAGAGTGGGAGTTGCACTGTCAGCCCACCCCCACAGCTTGACTATGATCCCGATCCCTCGTCTTTGCAGGAACAGGCTTTTGAACTCAGCCAGAAGTACAAGGAGGGGAAGTTCATCATCGAGGTGTCCCACATGATCAAGGATAATGGGTGGGAGTAAGACGGTGTCCCATCACTTCCAAAGGACTTACAGATACAACACATTGTGTGTAAATGTGTGTTTTTAAATGCCCCCCCCCCCACAATGTAGCTTGGACTGGTATGTATGTGTGTATTATGCACTTGTGTTCATAGAGAAATTAGACCCTTCAGATTCTGTGATTTAGTAGAATGCATGGTTTATTGCAGGATTCCTGGATTGCAGATTACATTAATAAATACTCTCTTTGTTTTTCTAAGCTAGTTTGCACAATAAATTCTGCATTTGTATTTTTTCCCACAGGTTGAATAATGTGAAAGCAAGAATAGTATGTAGATGTAGAGGGAGAGCATGTGAAATGGCTGGTTTGTCTGTGGAGACTGTAAATACTTTTGTCAGGTTCAGCTGATGTGTATGAAGTACATTCTGATGGTATGACAAGTTTGTATGCTATGTGTTTTGGGGGAAAATGTCTGTAAATATGTATAGAATCGAAGTATTGTGTACAGTGTCTCAGTCTCTGAAATGTCTGACTGTACAGTCTTAAAAATAAATAAGGAAACTGATCCTGGACATTATTGTAAAATGATCATAATAAATTATTTATAGTACCTGGCATGTCAGTGTTAATGTTCTGGTTTCCTTCCAAATTGCATTTAATCACATTATGTAAGGTAGCAGGCTACGTCATTAAAATTTACGGACTCTGAATCAAAGCCCATCACTTTAGGTAATTCTAGATAGGGTTGGCTGTTGTAGATGTCGTTTAATTACCGGTATGATAGAATTTCATTAATTACGGAGGAAAATGCAGCCAACCGTGGCGGTGATTAAATGGTACACGGCTGAGGTGCAAGAGAGCGGTTCCCTCGGTGAGTTCCCCCGGTGTGATGGGACGCGGCCGATCAGTGAGTATCGCAGAGGCCGGTCTTACGAAGCGCTTTCAGCTAGCAGCGCCGGGTCCGGCCACCCCCTCATGCCCCACACCGCCGGGTCCTGCGGCCCCCGTCCCTCCCCTCGCTCGCCGCTCCGTGACGCTGGGGGAGGGCACACGTTCCGTGTTTCCGGCGAGCGGATCTCGGCGCTGGAGCTGCCCGGTCCGACATGGTGCTCATTAAGGAATAGTGAGTACAGCCCCGTACTTAACGGCGCCGCCGCAGCTTGCGCGGTATTTACGGTGTTAAGCCTCGGGGTGACGCTGGGTGTCGGTGCGGCGCCGATGCCGCGATCCAGCCAGCCGGTAAGCGGCTTAATACCCCTGTGGGCCGCCGCGTCAGCCGCTTTATATTCATCTGTTTCTAATGTCCGACTGGGTATCGATCTGTGCGAAACCGTAATGCAAAATCCGGAATAAATACTGTCACCATCAAAAACCACCAGTCATTGTTATTAGTGATGATAATAACAATATTGCCGAAATCGCCTGTTTGAATTTCTGTTTTTTTCAGCCAAGTCCTCCTGCCATGTTCTGTAGAAGAGGTAAGCGGACGCATTGCCGTGCATCGCCATTATCGTCTCCCTTTTTTAACCTCACTCCGTTAATTAGAGGCCGTTCACTGGAGCATGCTGTTGTTCTGTTTCCCCCAGTATCAGGTCGGCCAGCTGTACTCTGTGGCCGAAGCCAGCAAGAACAACACCGGTGGAGGTGAAGGCATCGAGGTCCTGCGCAACGAGCCGTATGAAAAGGACGGGGAGAAGGGCCAGTACACGCACAAGATCTACCACATCCACAGGTCTGCCCCTGCATCCAGCTGCAAACAGACAGTTAACAACCACAGGGTGACTGAACTTATAGCCGCTTTGATCGCAGCTACCTTGAATGTAAAATTTAGACACGCAAAATTAGTGTCTGTATTTACGGATTTCCGTCTCGCTGTCATGCAGTAAGGTGCCCAGTTTCATCCAGATGTTTGCCCCTGAGGGAGCCTTGATCTTCCACGAAAAGGCTTGGAACGCATACCCATACTGCCGCACCAGTCAGTACACACCCTGCCAGCCTCTAACCTCAGTCTGTCATCCGCTCCCTCATTAACTAAAATGCTGATACATTTTCCCTTTCTCCCCCCCCATGCTGCCTGCCTTATAAAACTGGGATGCAGTTGTGACTGTAAGTATCCTTATGTGATTTAGTAAGATGTACAGCTGCCTCTGTCAGGGAAGGTGCTTAAAATGTCCATCTTGCCCATCGTAATACCCCGATATTTGCAGAACGAATACATGAAAGACGACTTCTTCATTAAGATCGAGACCTGGCACAAGGCGGACATGGGAACCACGGACAACGTGAGTGTGCAGGTCGCTCGCCCGTCTGGCTGCCCCCCAGCGCCCTTCTCTGACACCGTCCTCCTCTCGCTGTGCCCCCGAAGCCTCACGGCTTGACCCCAGAGGAGTGGGAAGACACGGAGGTGGTGCCTATCGACATCGCCGACCGCTCGCAGGTGGATGACCTGGTGGGTTCGATAAGTGCAGATCAGCCGATTTTTTAAATTTTTTTATTTTATTTTATTTGTTTTTTTTTTTCTTTCTCCTCTCTCATTACCCACTGTGTCCTTAACTGGGATCACCACAGAGCTCTGACCTGTTCTTTGCATTGTTTTTGAACCAGGACTACAAGGCTGATGAGGATCCAGCCATCTTCCACTCTGAGAAAACTGGCAGGGGCCCCTTGGGTCCGGGTTGGAAGGTAAAGTGATGCCCTCCCCTCCATTGTGCCCCAGGTCCGTGTGGGACCGGACCTCCCAACCTTCCTTTATTGCCATTAGTATGTTTTCCTCTCTTGTGTCCAGCTGAGGCTTTTATGTGGTCAGATGAGATCATGCGTGGATAGATGCCCTCTCTGTGCCATCCTGTGCAGACAGAGCTGCATGGAAGTAACTGTCCCTTCATGACCGCCTACAAGCTGGTGACCGTTCACTTCCGCTGGTGGGGGCTGCAGGGCAGGGTGGAGAAATTCATTCACAAGGTAAAGCACACCGTGGAGCAGCTACAGGCTGAGGCTGCGACCTTCATCCCTGTGACGGTCTGTCTCTCCCCCCCCCCCCCACACCTACACACACACACTGTTGCCGAGCAGCAGGAGAAGAGGCTCTTCACCAATTTTCACCGTCAGCTTTTCTGCTGGCTGGATCGCTGGGTGGACCTGTCTATGGAGGACATCAGGAGGATGGAGGAGGAGACCCAGCGAGAGCTGGACCAGGTGCACATTCAGACTCCCCTCCCTTGTGTGCTTCTTCTGTTTCATTTGGTTACTGCAGCCTTTAATGTAATAGTTTGCACCCACCACAGTCATTTAATGCAAGTTGTTTTGGTTTAGTCAAATTAATTGATCTTCCTGGATGAAATGAAGTGACATCATTTTTGGCTTTAACTATTTTGATGGTGCATCAGATCTTTGATAATCTTCTTCTTTTTTTTTCTTTTCTTTTTTTTAACCCCATCTCCTATTCAGATGCGTAACCAGGGACCGGTTAGAGGGATGAAAGCAGGTGAAGATTAGAAAATGAAGAAGGGGGTGGGATTATAGGACTGTTTGCTCAGTCTTTGTTTTTACCTCAGAGCCCCACACAATGCGCTTAATTCTGCGGCCAATCAGTATGTGCCACATCATCAAGTCCTTTCACACAGGAAGCTGTCACGCCTTGTTCAGGATTTGAGTGTCCTTTTTCATGTATTCTTTGTATTTCTCTGTCCAATTACATGTTTGTTTTGTTTTTTTGTTTTTTTTTTACCCGCTTAGCCCATACTTACACATGGCCCCAGAGACGCATTTGTCACTCTGAATGATCGAAAAGTGCTTGTTTGCTAAGTGCTGCTACGAAAGCCAGCAATTTTTAAGTCGACCAGTAAGAACCTCCCACACATTCCTGGTACATTCAGCCAGCCTGTGAGGCCGCTTCTCACTCTGGGTTACGACGTGAGGGTGATGTGGAGATGCCTGGATCCCAGCTCTCCCTGGCTCTGTTTGTGTTGGGACTTTTCCAGGTTCTTTGGTTTTTAGCCAAGGACCCTGAATAAATACAACTGAACTTGCATTTTATGTTATTTTTGTTCCATTTTGCGCCATTAGTTATGGTAAGGCAGCGGGCCAGTGGGGCAGGTAGGGTGAAAGGTGCATGTCAGTAATATGTTGATGGCAGCTGAATCGGCCACTTGATATAATCTATGTGCTACAGGGCACAATGATCAGCGTTTTAAATGAGCATTTCTGAATAAAATGTCTATTACATAAGCAGCTCTGTGTAGCTTCCTGGGAACTGAGGTTGTGGGTGTTCCAGATCTTCACTCATTTGCAGGTATTTATACATCCATTCATGAACCATGGGGGGTCCTGCAACCTGCAGAGTCACTAGGTCGTACTGAGAGAGACACTGCAACATAATTCATAAGACGGGCGAAAGATGAAGTCACTACAGTGCAAGTCGTAAGACACTACTCATACGCATAAGAGGCACTGCAACACGGGTCATAAGGCAGTCATAAGACAGTGAGAGCCCGACACAGAGCTGACAATGCAAGTCAGACACTAGTCATAAGAATGTTAGAGGCACTGCAACTTAAGTTGTAAGACATTAGTCAAAAGACAGTCAGTGCTAATTATAACAATCATAAGAGAGGAACGGTAATGGAAGTTATAAGACACTAGTTATAAGAATGATAGGTACTGCGACACAAGTCACAGGCACTGAAATACAAGTCCAAATTTTACTCATAACAGAGTCACTGCAGCGCAAGTTATAAGGCAGTCAAGACTGAGAGAAGCACTGCAAAGTCAAGGCATTGACTTTGAGTTATTACAACACAAGTTATTAGACAGTGATAACACAGTGAGAGGGGCACTGCAATGCAAGTCATCAGATATTAGTCATAAGAGTTGACTTTATGTATCTTTGTACTGGCATAATATGGGTTGGGTTATATCCGAAATGATAGAAGTTATGTAAACATGGCTGTTGTTGAAAGCAAACAGTCCCACAGAACATGAGGATTGGACCACGTTATGCAATGTTATTAGACATTTTGGGAAGGCAAACCAGTTGTCACTGTTTATTAATTCTGAGCACAAGCTGTAAAAAAATGTGGGGGGGGGGCAAAAATATAATTGTTAGTAAGTAGCAATGAGGCTAGAGAAAGACCCGGGCATGAAAAGGTATGCTTGGCATTGTGGTAAGGGCAGCAGTGGCAGTGGGGTGGAGGAGCTCAGTCAGCAACTGTGGTTCATTGGGGTCTGCAGGGCCCTGATCAGTAGGGGCACATTACTACACCAGAGGGGAGTAACTATGCTCTGGCTTGTGGGATTACAGGAAGGACCCGATTGCGGCGTTCCACTGGCTGCTTCAGTGCTGAGCACTGCTGCTGTCACTTCTTCTTGGATAGTTGCTTTCTAAATGGCTATCTGCCATTATTCATAGAAAAAAATGATAGAAATTGGAGCCAAAAATTTGACACACAAAAATATCTTGTTTTTTTATCAACAATGTATTAACATTCCATCACATCTATACATGCATTAGTGGACACAATTTATATTCTCAGTGTGAATATATGTTTCAAAGATATGTGTTAAAATACATCTTTACACAATTTATGTAACCACATAAAGCAGACTTGTTTTGAATACAGATTTAGACAAGCACTCAGGAATATGTCACAGTATTTCAGAATTACTTACATCAAAACTGTTCAGGCACAAAACCAGGAGAAAGGTGCAGACAATGTGTTCACTCAGGTAGGAATGCACCTTGTTCTACTTCACAGTTTTAAGGAGGTGCTATATTCAGAGTCCATAGTGTCTTGTACAGCAATATATCAGACAGATTCTGAAGTAAAACTTTGCAAACCCCGAGAATCTCAAAGTCCAGAACACCTTAGACAGCAGGCTTTTGTCTGTCCCATAGGTTACAATGTTTGTGTAACAGCACAGTATATCACAAAATACCTCTTCCTCTTAATAAGGAATGGGCAGTAAAAACAGAGCACTCTGGGAGTTGTAGTTTATTTCTCAGGTGAGAATATGTAGTCCAAGGCTTGTCTTTCAGCTGCAGCAATGTTTGGATGCCACAGGTCCACACTGAATATCACTCTTGGTCCATCTTCTGCTCCACCTGCAGTTGGAGATATAAGGAGGCACAAAGTAATGGACTTGAGTTACCCATGTGCAACGTGCAAAAACAATTAACATATCCTCAGTATTAAAAACCAGTCCCACTGTTATGATGACACTCAACCTTCACAGCAAAATTGTGAGGTTCTGGTGCATTTACTTACATTGATATTATATTGCTATTTAAAAAATCTGTGTTTATCTTGCAGTTGATTTCTTTTACTTTGAATTTTTACACTGCCATGCTCTGTGATATATCATGGTTAATCGTGACCGATCTGAACAAACTCAAATAAAATTATGATAAAAACAGAAACGAAAGGCTGCGGAGTGGCGCCAGAGCTGCAAAGCATTATGGGAAACACAGTGTGACTCACCATTGTGTGACACTGTGTGCAGGAAAGAATCATCCACCAGGAGGCAGTGTCCCTCTGACCAGCACTGGGGCTCCCCCCCGACCACTAACTCACACTGTGGAGGAGTCTGCAGCCCTGGGGGGGGGGGGGGTGTTGGAGAATGCTGAGGTTTTACTTTCCACTGATTTTTTACGTCACCGACTGTCTGTATCACTACAGCAATATGACACAGCCCTGTGTCCGCCTGAATTCACACCCCGTCCTATCATGTGAGAACACCCCCCCCCCCCACTCTCTCACCCAGATGGCAACGCAGCCGAGTGTTGGTGGGCCCGTAGCCCCCCCCCAGCACGGCACCGGGTCGCAGGATCCAGAAGCCAGCGGCACCCAGCGAGTTGCTGCCGATGAAGGTGCGGAGGGTGAGGAGGGTGCGGTAGCTGTAGGGGCAGCAGCGGCAGTTCCTCACCACACAGACACCGGCGTTGTACAGCGGGAACACAGCCTGCCCCTGCGAAGGGGGGGGGGGGGTTACAACGAGCCGCGTTCAGTATTCCGATATGTAACAGGATGGACTGAATCCCAACACTGTACACTGCTCTTCGCGCTTGGATGGCATTATTTGGAGCAGTCCATTTGTCACAAGAGGGGGAAAGAATGGCGCCTGCATTTAGTCACTATCTATAGAACAGGGGATGTCAATCTCTGTTTATGTTTGAAGGAGTGTGTGGTGTGTTGTACTTTTTCATTTATTTTTTTTTATATTTTATTGCTGAGTCAATATGCTGCACCCCTGTTTGTTTTTTTTTTATTTTATTTGAGTGGCAGTCGGTCCTCAGTTGCTGACAACCAGTATATATTTTCTTTTCTCATGGTAAAAGGAGAAAAGACAGTGTTAAAATACTTATTTATTGTATTTAGTTATTTATATATTTCAGAAGAATTTAATTTCTTCTGATTATTAAGGGCTGCATGGGTACTTGCTGTGAGGCATTGCCCCTACAGCTGTATTGTCCTATTTTAGAGCACATTTTTGGCCAAGATTCTTATTGTCTGCATGCCCAACGCTCATGAATGAGAATTAATACGCAGCCTGACAAGCTGGTGCAGCTGTCATCCTCCTACCCCGTTACAGGTAAACAGATAAATACAATTTCCCCCTGAGTGTTTAAACATTGATGTTTACATGCATCTTTCACTGGAATCTGAGACATGGGAAGGCACCTATGCGACAGGTGTGTGACACGCAGGACTGTCGTGTGTCGCTGAGTACCTTTGGCCCTACGTAGGTCCACCCTAGCTTGGTGTCCACGCCCCGCTGATACACTGCCTGGAACTCCGCGAGGATGACGGGATAGTTGGCCTCCAGGGCCTCGATGTCGTGCCGGTGGGCGTCACGTGGATAGAAAGGGATGCTGGGAACATCAGGGAGATAAAAGAGATGGGGCTTCTGGATAGATGAGCGATCGCTGAGCTGGGCCTGCAGGAAAGGGAGAGAAATGGGGGAGAGGCACGATTAGAGAGAGAGACAGACAGACCAAGCCACTAAACTCCAGGAATTACACTACAAGATAAATATCGAGACGTCTTCTTAGCAAACATGCCAAACACTAGCTGTTAGCTTGTTAACCTCAAGGTGTAAGATACTAGCCTGGTCCCTCAGTCCTTTGTGAATCCTCCCCATGCCTGCCCAGCTGTAACGTTTAGCATACTCCTGCAAGGCGCCATACAACTTTTTGCTGGCAGGTGGCGCTTGAGCGGGGAAGAGTGTGTGACTCAGCACAGGTGTGAGGTAACCACGGCGACGGCCCATCTCAGCATCCTCCTCTTCCTCCTCTTCTCCTAGTTCCATGGAGATGCAGGGGGAGCCACTGGTGCCCGAGGCTTTGGACGCCCCCCCTCGGCTGCCTGCCCTGGCGCTGCCAGCTGCCGCCCCGGGGGATCGAGGTGTCCGGCTACAGCGAACGGAGCTGGACTTCAGTTTTCCTGGATGGCTCCTGCCTGCCACAGGAGGGTCGGAGCCCACCCGATAGCAGTACCAGAGGAAGAGCACCAGTAGAGTCCACAGTATCCCACTAAAAGGCTGGGCCCCAAGCTCAGGGCAAGGGGGCAGAGGTAGGAGCTCCAATGTCCAATGCATTCTGGGATCAGAGGGCAGAGCTGGTGGGCTGGGGGGGAGAGACAGAGGACGTCAGGGCCAACCATCATCACAATTCAGGTAGAGAGCACAGAGACTGAGGCATCCTCAGGATTCACCAAGAGCGCACAGAGAATGAGGGATCATCACATTTCACTTAGGGAGAACAGTGATTGAGGGATCATCACAATTCACTTAGCAAGCACAGAGAATGAGGGATCATCACAATTTATTTAGGGAGCAGAGACTGAGGGGTCATTACAATTCACTTAGAGGGCGCGCAGAGACAGAGATCACTGCAATTCACTAAGCAGGCACAGAGACAGAGGGATCATTACAATTCACTTAGGGAGCAGAGACTGTTTTGGGGAGTTTCAGCCACTCTATTTTTTGTCTCCCGCTCCTGAAAAAATTATTATTATAAATACATTTAACGATTTCTTCGTATATTTTTGGAGGCTGAGCCCCCCAAATCCTAAAATTGCTCCTACCCACGTATTAGGGCGTGTGAAAAATTTAAGAATCTGTGCTTCTACCACTGAAATAATAATAATAATAATCATTATTCTCAGACAACTGATTTGTCACCTCAGATTAGTGCGAACCATGACGTAAGTACACCGTCACTGACAGAAACACTCCTGCCTATCAATCCTCTACAATGTACTGTATTCTGTACCCAGCATGAAATGGGCATCTCCTTTGGTGCACAGCTTCTGCAATCACTTCCTTCATTTCTACTTGTCATTGTTTCTTAATACCTGTTTCATTCCTCCACAGAGGTTAACAGTAAGTGCCTCAAACAAGACCAAATTATATCAGATTTAGGATCAAACAGGCAGAATCAACTACAGACACCACTAAATCTTATTTTCTGACTTACGTTAAATACGTGTATTTACTTTTGACTTTTCAAAATTTTGTTTCTCGAAACAAGTACGCAAAAAACATTATTTGTTTCCGTAAATTATGCGCGTATGAGGGATCGAAATTGTCGATTTCGTCAAACGTGATGGAGAGGAAGAGTGATGGAGAGAGTTGGAGACACACAAACACGGAAATTATCATGTGAACACACGGGCTGAAAACGGGAGCGACGCCATTTATCTTCCTTCCTTTGCGTTCGCTGGGTCTCTTTTTTGTATGTTTTTGTTGCAGGTACACATGAACATATATGAGTAAAATGTTACCCTTACCACTGTTTTCCGCTTTTCTGTGCCTGCGTGTGGATTGCGCCTCTGCGACTCACGTATCTGTTCCGCATTCGGTGTTTCCGGAGTACCCCGAGTGCGAGCCCCCCGCTTACGGAAAATCCCGAAGTTCCTCGTTGTTGGGGTGATAACGCGCGTGTCATCCCTTACCTGTGTATCCGCTCTCGTTATTCTGTGCGCTGATGGCCGGCGAGCGGTGCTCCTGGCAGCATACCTCTGGAGGGACGTATTTCAGCACCGCGGTATTGGACAGCTCTTAGTGCCGAGCGGCAGCTCGCAGACTCCACGGTGTGGCGCTGTGCAGTGCGCCCGTGCGGCCGCCGGGTGGCGCCACCGAGCCTTGTTCCCTGCGCAGAAGACACACATTCCCTAAGCTCGCACATATTGACAGTGGACGCGTCAGGCATACGAAAAGAAGCCGCAAGCTACACTTGTTCCACCCACCTGGCCGTGCGCTCCGGGGCCTAGAGACACGGCAGGACGGAAAGACGGATGGTCAGAGGCCTCGGCCAGGCGACGGACGAACGGACGCATCTGCCGGTGTGAGCTGCGTCGTGATCGGTGGGGCGGCTCGCGGACCGGACGACATTCCAGGGCACAAAGGCGGCGCGGATACATAATTACGCGCGGTGCTCTCTCTCTCCCCCATGTTAGTGCGGAGCCGTGGGGCAAAGGTGGCCGAAAAGGGAAAGAAGCTATAAAAACAGCCGGCTTTAAAGGACGGAAAATCCATTTAACGGGCGGATTATAAGCAGAGAGGGACAGGGGGTTAGCGGTTCGTACAGGTACGTAATAGCGCTCTATCCCCTATTCCTCTTATACGGTCATTTCGTGATTGAAACTGCGTGTCTAAACGGTGTTTTTAGCATTAGAACGATGAGGTGCCCGGCGGATGTCATTGCATATTTTTGCACCATATTTATGTTGAGACGCCAGGTCTCTGTGGGTGCAGGGGGAGTGAGCTAGTGGTGGCCGAGGGGGAGAGATCAGCGAGAAAAAGCGGAAAACGCAAAGCGGACGGACAGTGTATAGATGAACGAAGGCTAATGAAAAGGACTAGCGCACTCGGGCCACGGCGTTAGTCTGTTTGTGTACATGCGTGTGCTGATGTTCCTGTGTTAATGCCATCGTTTTTCCTGTAATTGCTTTATTATTGTCATGTAATACAATATTATTATTGTTGTTGTTATCACCATTATGTTTAGAAGTCATCGTTATTGTTATACCATTTGTTGTACAAAAATCCAAACAGGTATGATGCTAGATAACGTCAATAATTCTTTTGGTTTTAAGGTAGTTCTTCAGTGATTCGTACGTTAAACTCGGCAAACATGGGTTAGGGGGCAGCCATGCTGCTAGCACACAGTGTTTAAAATACATGTAAATACAAAGTGTGAAACTGAGGCAGGATCCTGACGTTAATTACTTGACTGGTTAAGGATCCAACAAGAGGTCATGTGATATTTTCTGTTTCCCTGTTTCAGGTTATGTCTCCTGTCATTGCCCCCCCGTGTCTCTCTCATCTGTCTCCTTGCTCGCCCTCTTACATCATCTTCTTTCCCCTCATAGGTAGCAGTCTCTCTCACCTTAAACCATGGTGTCCACAGTTCTTGCTGTGACACTGTCTGTCACCTTACTCCACCTGTCCTCAGGTAACTAGCCTGTGTTTCTTTGCTCCCTCTTACTCATTTCCGATGCCTCAGTCTGATGCAGTTGCAGTTTCCATGCTAAATGGCTAACCCAGCTAACCTTATCCACATCCTCAGGTCAGACCGCCATGCCAGGTGAACCGGGAGATGATGTCATTGGCGAAAGCGCTGGCCCCTCACGGAGATGGCCTCCTCGCCAGCCAACATCGACACCGCAGTCACTCGGGGACCTTATCCATGCGGCTCTTCTCAGCAAAGAGCATCTTGGGCGAACCCTTAGTTCTGCCGGTGAGAGGCAGGTGCATGTTGGCACTTGGTCTTTTGTATTGGTTCCACTAAACTTAGTGTGACATCGTCTTCCCCTTAAAACCAGGAACAACCACCAATCCCACGCAGGCTGTGCCTCCCATCCACCAATCAGGGCCCTCCTCCACCATGATGTCACCGGGAGTTCTCACCACGGCCGCCACGTCGTCAGCTGGCCAGCCCCGTGCATGGAGTGCTGTTACATCATCACCCTCGGAGGAGGAAACCACAACGACTCTAATTACCACGACAACCATAACGACAGTGCACATGCCTGGTACACACTGTTCCGTTTCTCAGATATGTAGCATCTGGGCCAGAGGTGACCTCAGGCAGAGTGCTTTTACTGTGTGCTTCTGTGCTGTAATTCAGGCTAACCTCCCTCAGCTTCAGCTCGTTTCTGATCTACCCTTGACCCACAACCTACCACATGCCCTTATTTTCTTTCCTCAGTGCAGTGCAATGCCAGTCTGTCAGAGATGGAAGGAATTGTGGAGTCCCCAGACATACACTCTTCTTCCTCTCCTGTGTACGCCCCCCTGGAATGCACCTACACCATCACCGTCTACCGTGGCTACGGGGTGGAGATCCAGGTACAGTGGTCCTGCCTGACCAGCCTGGTGTCCACAGTACTGCCTGGTCATGGCTTTGTAGGTCCTTAGACTCCCCTGTCTTCCGCCCTAAGGTCAAGAAGGTGAATCTCTCCAAAGAGGAATCCCTGACCATACTTGGATTGGGTGGTGATGGTCCGGAGCTTCTGGCCAATGAGACACTGATGAGTGAGGGTCAGGTGATACGCAGCTCAACCAACCAGGTGCAAGTTTACTATCGCAGCCTCCAGCCAACCAACCATGGTGTCTTCAGCCTGCATTATCAAGGTACTGTTATCCTTTTATGCGAGATGTGCATTCAATTAGTGTTATTGTCTAGGTGATGATCACCTCTGTTCCCCATCCCACTTGGCCTTATTGGAGATATTAGCCTGTCTGGAGTATTATTTACACCTGAGCGATCATGGAGTTTATGGCCTGTAACCCTGTTATGTCACATCCACCTACAGGCTGAGTTCAGGCCTATCATGTCTGTCCTGTAACCATGTTATGTCACATCCATCTGCAGGCTGGGTTTAGGCCTATCATGTCTGTCTTGTAACCCTGTTATGTCACATCCATCTACGGGCTGAGTTTAGGCCTATCATGTCTGTCCTGTAACCATGTTATGTCACATCCATCTACAGGCTGAGTTCAGGCCTATCATGTCTGTCCTGTAACCTTGTTATGTCACATCCATCTACAGGTTGAGTTCAGGCTGATCTTGTCTGTCCAGTGTAGAGAACCAGGCACTGTTTGCATTTGTAGATGATTCAGCAATATCAGACAGAATATAATCTCTTTTTTCCCCCACACTCACAGCTTTCCTCCTGTCCTGTTCATTCCCTCGCTCTCCTGAGGGAGGCGGTGTAACAGTGACAGATCTTCATCCTGGAGGTCAGGCCCACTTTCACTGTGACCCTGGCTTCCAGGTCAGAGGTCATGAAGTGGCCACCTGCCTAAACTCTACACGGCCTCACTGGAGCTCTACGGAACCGCAGTGTGTTGGTTAGTGGTTTTCTTCCTCCTCTTAGTTTCTCACCATTTCCAGTAATACTTCGTTGCCATGGTTTTGCTCAACCGAGTGGCTATAATCTTTTCCATATAGACCTTCTCTGCACTGAAAAAATCTGCAGTCATACTTTTTGAATCCACCTATATTGTTGAAAAATTAATAGCACAACCTTTTATATGCGAAAACACAAGTATTACATTATTGACCAGTCTGTCCCTGCCCCAGCTGTATCATGCGGAGGATGGATCAGAAATGCGACCGTGGGCCGAATCCTCTCCCCTGCACCCCCCTCTGCCAGTAACCATAGCACCACCAACAACCTGAGCTGCCATTGGCTGATTGAAGCCAGGGAGGGGCATAGACTCCACCTCCACTTTGAGAGGATGGCGCTGGATGAGGACGATGATCGGTGAGTCTCCATTAAAATGTTTTCAGTACCTTGTTGCTGTTATTGCCAATTTCGCTTGTAAATATTTTGTTTTTGTATGTTTTTTTTTTGAGTGGAGGACTGCAATTTTTCACTTATGTTTGAATTGGTTTCAAGTAAACGTGCAAAACAGCAGTATTTTGTTTCACAGATGGTATAAATTGGGGTCCATGTAGCACCAGCTAAAAACCCCAGATTTGTACAAACATGCTTTAATAATGGCGTAACTGCTGATTAATTGAAACAAACACTTTTAATTTCCCATATTTTGTTTCACTTCTAAAGGCATAAAATATGCGATTATGAAAATGGCCAGGTTGTGTTTCACTCTGCTGATTGTGTAATTAAAGCTCAGTATCTAGCTCACGCCCCCACCCACCTCTCCTTGCCCCCCAGGCTGATTGTGCGTGGGGGGAACAGTTCCTTGTCCCCGGTGCAGTTTGACTCGGACCTGGACGATGTCCCAGAGCGCGGCATCGTCAGCGAGGGCTCTGCGCTCTACCTGGAGCTGACCGCCGACTCCTCCAGCATCCCGCTGCTGCTGGCACTGCGTTACGAGGGTGAGGGGTGGCCCCCGGCCCCCCCCCCCCCCCCCCCCCCCCCCCCCCCCCCCCCCCCCCCCCCCCACCCCCCCCCC
>JAABNY020000045.1:4325334-4340164 GCA_015164015.2 Brevimyrus niger | reverse complement strand
CCCCCCCCCGACCCTTTCCCGTCCTCCGTGCCCTGAACCTCCAATTCCATCCCTTGAATTTTTTTTTTCCTGGGAATGTTTCCTGAATGCTCCTGTCTTGTAGAAGCATCACCATGGAACAGAAACACAATACATTCATGCTAGGAAATGCAGCATCTAGGCCCCCCTCCCGCCCACAGGCCCCTTCCCCCCAGGCTGCTTGCCCTCATTCTCCTTTCTGCCCCCCAGCTTTCGATGGTGAGCACTGCTACGAACCCTACCTGCCCCATGGTAACTTCAGCAGCAGTGACATCACCTTCCCACTGGGTACTGTCGTCACCTTCTCATGCTCGCCGGGGTTTGCCCTGGAACAGGGCCCGGGGGTCATCGAGTGCGTCGACCCCAGTGACCCCCACTGGAACGAGAGTGAGCCGATGTGCCGAGGTGCCTGCGCCGCCCACGCCCCTTGCCCCCCGCCTCGCCTCAGAGACGCCCGTACAAGTCTTACTCCGTCCCTTCCTTATTTCAGCACTCTGCGGGGGGGAGCTGACAGAGCCCATGGGCACGGTGCTCTCTCCTGATTGGCCGCAGAGCTACGCCAAGGGGCAGGACTGCGTGTGGCAAATACACGTCAACGAGGATAAACGAATTGAACTCGACATCCAGATGTGAGTGTCAGAAAAGAATATAAAACTTTTATCATGTGGTAACACTGATGGAACATTCTAGATAAACACCCTTTTACTGTGCATTATATAATGTATAACATGCTGCATGTATTTTGTGTATATTGTCTTGCAATATTCATGAAAAGCTTTCTGTTCCCCTTCAAGCTTAAATATTCGCCACAATGATGTCCTCACTATATTTGATGGCCATGACCTCACGTCGCATGTGATTGGCCAGTATCTGGGATCGCGGGAGCGTTTTCAAGTGATGTCAGGGGGGTCAGATGTCATGGTTCAGTTCCAGAGTGACCCTGATGATTCCACCTTCATCCTCAGCCAAGGATTCCTCATTCACTATCGAGGTAAGTGCTGAAAACCAGTGTCAGTCAGTGTGAAATCTGCCTATAATACACCTATAAACAAGAACATGCTATCACAATAATCTTGTATCATTTCTGTCAATTAGAGGTGGAGCGTAATGACACATGTCCTGTCCTCCCTCCAATTGAATTTGGGTGGAGAAGCTTCTCCCATCCATCTATGGTGAGGGGCAGTGTGCTGACCTATCAGTGTCAGCCTGGGTATGACATAATTGGTTCTGACATAATCACCTGCCAATGGGATCTCTCCTGGAGTAACAGCCCGCCCACCTGTCAGAAAGGTAAGCTACTGAGGTTGTACATTAAAACACACCGTGATGAATCCCCTGTACAGGGCTTTAGCTGATAAAACTGTGGTAGCAGCAGAAGTAAAGAGTTGTCCTTCTGCCTTGAGTATGTATGCACCTGATGCGTCTGATTTACATGGAGGTGTATTGTGACTGGCTGATTCACTGCCCCCTCTCCACACACAGCTCAGCAATGCTCAGATCCAGGCGAGATAGTGAATGGGGCACGCTCTGTACGCCCCGAGCCTGGCTTTGCCGTCGGGACGGTCGTGCGCTTCTCATGTAATCAAGGCTACCAGCTGGAGGGCCCTGTTCAGATCTCGTGCCATGGGCGTGACACCGGGACCCCCAAGTGGAGCGACAGAAGCCCAAAGTGTGTCTGTAAGTGGGGGTTGGGTACAAGGTTAGGCCGTCACACCTGCCATTGTGCCCTGTTTGCTCTGCTTCTCGGTCTGTAGATGTGCCTCGGTCAGGTTGATGTAATGCCACCTTTTCAGGCCCCCAGGGTGATGTAACTGACTTACTCTCCCTTCCATTCTCTCCATCTCTGTCCCCCTCGCTGTAGTGAAGTACGACCCGTGTCCAAACCCAGGCGTGCCCGATAACGGCTACCAGACTCTGTACAAGCACAGCTACCAGGCGGGCGAGTCACTGCGCTTCTTCTGCTATGAAGGTTATGAGCTGATTGGTGAGGTCACCATAAGTTGCATCCCTGGTCACCCATCGCAGTGGAGCAGCCCGCCACCTTTCTGCAAAGGTAAGCAGGATGTCGCTGAGATGATTTGTATCTATTCGTATGATTTGTAATGATTTGTATTTCTACTCGTTACAGTGTCTGCTAGGTGTGTTGACATGGACCTCTTTGTTTGTCTTTTTTTATAGTGGCTTATGAGGAGCTTTTGGATGACCACAAGCTTGAAGGTAATGATCTCTGTCTACACGTTGCTGTAGATTAATAAAACATAATAAATTAAGCTGCATTCATTCCCAAAATCTCCCTGCAAAAAGTACTTCCACTATTATTACTGAGAAATATGAACAATAAACAGGGTATTCTGCTGTAGTATCCAGGACCACTGACCCATCACAACAGATGGATGGTGAGAACATTGCCTTAGCGATCTTCCTGCCAATCATCTTGGTCATCTTCCTGATTGGCGGAATATACATGTATTACACCAAGTAAGTAAGTCCTGCAGGCCAGAGATGCTCCTTGTCTGACACCTTTTCTACACGAATGTCGCATTTACGTCCCATCACTGTGTCCTCAGCATGTGTAGGTTCCAGTGGAAACCGCTCTTTTGGAAATCTCTCTCACACACCCACTCCTACAGTCCCATCACGGTGGAGTCGGACTTTAACAACCCTCTGTATGAGGCTGGGGTAGGATACGCTCCTGTTGGGGAACCGGCATTCATTGTGCTCAGCCTCCCACCCCTGCCATAGCAGTGGGCGCGACCTCCGTGTTCGTTCTGCTCACCCATTTCTTTTTGGTTTCTCCAGGACACACGCGAGTACGAGGTGTCCATCTGAAAACATGAAACACACAAATGGCTGGAGCGAGCTGGAGGAGTGAAGCTGGAATTAAAAAGAGAGGGGAGCACTTTTGATCTCTTCATGCCCGCTACCTTTGTCACATTCATTGCCCCGCCTCCCTGTCTTAGCCCCGCCTCCCTGTCTCTGCCCTACTCCATGTACCTCCTCATCCCTCAGTCTGTGCTCCATCTGTCTCATCATATTAATGTGTATCTTACGGTCTCTTTGCCCCTGAGCATCATGTTTCTTGCTGTCCTGTACATAACAATATCCCAGCACTGTTGTTTTTCAGTGTCAGACTTTCAATCTATAATTAGGACTGGTGCCTTAGAGAGAGGGGGATGAAACTGACAAAAAGTGGTGAGGAAAAACACGGAGGCTGCAGTACAGCTGGATTCTGCGAAAGGCACAGACAGGCAGGAAGGTTGCCACACGAATGCAGGAACAAATGAATGTAAATATTTTGATTAAATATCGGGGCTTAAATGCATACGTAACACGTGCCAAAATCCCATTAATGTGATGTCACTGCACATTTCACGTTTGTAGCCATAGTAGTTTCTCCATGGACTGTAAAATACAAAGACAATAATGCATTTTGTTCATAGCAATTCCTTAAAAAATATTCTGCTCGATCTTAATTTTGGAAAAAGGAATGAAAAGCAGAGTGGCAGAATGTGATCACTTTTGTGAAATTGGATGAAGAGGAAGTGCTAGAATGTTTTCACTTTTAAAGCACGCAATGATTGTATACTCTGTTGCTTCTGCTAAATCATATAATTACAATTATTATTAATATTATTATTGTTATTATGCTATTGGTGTTGTTGTATATGCACATGTTGAAAAAAAGTATAAAACTGGTTGCTTGCCGTGATACCGTACTGAAAAGTATTCTTTTTGTTATATTATGGTTTATTTTCAGTCCAGTGAGTTACGGATCTCTCACTGTACCAGCATACGGGTTTGGAAAAAACATTGTCATTGTATTATTGCTATTATTTATTGTCGTTTTTAATCATCAATGGCAACTGTTTATGAATTTGTTGAAATTTAAGATGAAATTAAAAAAAAATCTGTTGGATGGTAAAAATTGCAGCGTGTTGTGTACTGACAGGCCGCTGCAATTAAGAGTATAAATATTGCAAACAAAGCGGATGACATGTGGCTCCTATGGCTCGTTTGGATATACAAATTAGAATAATACAAGGTTCACTACCAATGCCAGCTGGAACTATTTATGCTGTTGGAGTAACACAAGCGTCGATACGCAGCCCTACAAAGTTATGATGGTTATTTGGTAAAATCAAGGCAACCACATAAACGCAGTTGGTAGAGAATATCTGTTTTCTGTCTGAATCTAATGACACACTCAGGTTAAAATTCTCATATCGGCAAATCCGATGGCCACTGGCAACCGAATGAACGAAGAACCTTGGATGGATTTTCTAACAAAACAAGCGCTTGGCTCAGAATTAAAAATTCGTCGTGTTTTACGTAGTTTTTAAACTGAAGGCAGCCTACTTGTGTTGAGATCGCACTGCGCAAGGCTTCGGCAAACCAAATGGCGACAGTGTGTAATGCAGCGGTGCTCTGCCACTGGTTTCGATTGTGAAATATAAAATTCAGATACTATGCAAGTATTTATGTGATCAAAGTTGCATGCAGAAAACAAAAAAGGCGATTCATGCGCGTATTGGTATTAAAAATGCAGGATATGGGGAATAACTAAAACAGAAAAATGGTTTAGCGCCTTTGACGCAGAGACAATCTGATATAGTTGATAAAATGCGAAAGGCACCACAACGGAGCGCTTGATTATAACATAGAAAACAACCCGTTCGTTAGGCGGGCCTTCGCGGATGTCATCCAATCTTAATCCAGAAAATTCAGAACCACTGACCAATCCTGACAAGTTTGTCCAGAGTTCTTCAAGGGAATGTGTTTGATTGACAGCTAATTCGGCCAATCAAATTCCTAACTAGCCATGGCAGTGGGTGGGCAGCCATTGTAAGTGTTCGAAGTGCAAAGAAAGAGGAAGACGTATTCCGTAAGGCTGGTCTTTACCGTTTATTGATGAGATGGTGATGTCGTAAGGGGGATTTATTTTTCCTCCATTAGATTTTTGTCTTGTAAGTGTTATTCTGTTGTAGATATTTATTCTGCTGTAAGACAAGGACAGCGGAGTATAAAGAAGACGACTTTTAAGGCGGTGTCGGTGAGTGTGAGCGGCGGGGGAGTCGGGCGGTTAGCCTGCTAGCTTGGCTACTGGGGTGTCTGTCCGTCTCTATGGGCTCAGTTAGCCATAGTCTGGCGTACCCTCATGGCAGCTTATAGTGAGAGGTAGTACTGGCATCTGGTTTCTGTCACAGATTGTCGTCACTGATCAGTTAGGCTCCAGGGGTACACTTTTACTGCCCATCCTGGTAGAACTTGACGTGCACTCTGGGCTGTCATAACGTGATCGCGTTATCCAGTCTAAAAGCCTGGACGTAGGGTACACTATGAATCCTGCGTGGACCTAAACAATGCTTGGACATGTACCTGAGCTCGCATTTGAAATAAAAAGGCTGCCTTTCGCATTGCTCATTTGAGTGACGGTAAATATGGTGGTCCTATGAGGATGCTGTGTTTCCTCCCCCCCCCTCCCAGCACCTCTGCACGCCTGATGTCTGCTGAAGCCTCCACGGGGAGCCTAGCGCTGGAGTCTCTTCCAGCTTTGCCATCCCCAGGTGGGGCAGGCGAGGACAAGGCGGGGGGCGGCCTGGTTGGGAGCAAGTATGTGAAGCTGAACGTGGGGGGCTCGTTGCACTACACCACTGTGCAGACGCTGAGCAAGGAGGACAGTCTGCTAAGCCGTATGTGCAGCGGCGGCATGGAGGTCACCATCGACCAGGAGGGTGAGCACCACACTCGGATGGGGGCGGAGGGGGCTGAGCTGTCCGCCTTGGGTTCTGGGACCTTCTGAGATGTGATGTTAGGCAGTATACACCAGCACAATATATGTCACTTCACACTCAGATCGTTGATGTACTTTGCCTCCTTACTCCTTACTTCTGAATCACCTGAACACAGAGTGACTCTAGTCGTACATGTGTGTACATGTGCGAGTGCGGCTGTAAATCCCGGCCACCCCGGTTCGCTCACTCTTTCTCTTTCAGGCTGGGTTGTGCTAGACCGCTGTGGCCACCATTTCGGAGTAGTCCTCAACTTTCTGCGTGACGGTTCCGTGCCGCTGCCAGAGTCCCAGAGGGAGCTGGAGGAGGTTCTGATGGAGGCCCAATATTACCGGGTCCAGGGACTGATCCAGCACTGCCTTGCAGCTCTCAAGGTTGGGCCCGTTCGTCTCCCCATGTACTTTCACCATTAAAAACATTTTGGCATTATGATCAGAGCTGAGTGACTCTTAAGTAATATTAGATTTTTCCATAAATATTTAACCAGGCTCTCCAGTGTCCTTCCCATTCCACTCACCTTTAAGTATGTAATGACGGTGCAGAGGTTAGGTAGCACTGACTTTAAGGGCCAGGCTGCTTCTCATGATCTTACATGATGCATTGGTCCCTGTTTGTTTGGATGGTGGTTATGAAACTGTGGTTAGCTGATGATGGTAACTGATTACATGGTGCTGCCCGCCACCCAATGATGTCACTGTACTGTCGCTCCTGCCTTTTAGAGGAGGTCTGAGTGCTTTGAGGGCCTGTGCCGCATCCCCATGATCACGTCAGCCAAGGAGGAGCAGCGTATGATCGCCAGCTGCCGCAAGGTGAGCGGCAAGGGCGAGGGGGGGGGGGGGGGGTCCTCAGGACCTTGGGGCATTTCTGGCTTGGTCGGGTCATCGCACATGGTAACCAGAACAATGGCAGCACTGGTGAGCCTATTGTGGTTTTCCTGGAATGGTTCTGTGCCTTTATCACGTGAGGAAGCAGCAACGGGGATGGCCCAGCCTGTGTAACTGCACTTCTGTTTTTCAGCCTGTGGTGAAACTGCAGAACAACAGGGGGAACAACAAGTATTCATATACCAGGTATGAGTCACAGCATGTGTACCTCCAGGCCGCATGTGTGTGTGAGGGTTAGCCTGCTGGTGTGGGCTAACCCTCACACACGCACACTAGCAAGCTAACACTAACACTCTCTCACACACATACACACGCCACACATATCCCAGCAGGCTTTAGCGTTAGCCTGCTGCTGTATGTATGTAATATGGATTACAGGTCATCAGGTGGTGCTTCTCCTTCCCTCAGCAACTCCGATGACAACCTGCTGAAGAACATTGAGCTGTTTGATAAGCTGGGACTGCGCTTCAACGGCAGGGTCCTGTTTGTTAAGGACGTGCTAGGGGATGAGATCTGCTGCTGGTCCTTCTACGGCGAGGGCCGCAAGATCGCTGAGGTCTGCTGTACCTCCATTGTCTACGCCACGGAGAAGAAGCAGACCAAGGTGCAGACGCGGCTCTGGGATGGGAGGAGGGAACACAGAAGGGGATGGGACTTAACATCGTTAGGGTATTAGGATTGGCAGCACGCACACAAGTGGGCATTGGGTCTCAGCAGGGCAGCGGTCGGGCTCAGGATTGGTAGTCGGGCCATGTGTGGGATCCCACTTTGACACATCACCCGCCCACAGGTTGAATTTCCGGAGGCACGCATCTTTGAAGAGACCCTCAATATCCTCATCTATGAGAATGGGCGTGGCTCTGGCCCTGGGGGCCTGGCCCTGCTGGAGTCTGGGGCGGCAAGCTCCTCGCCGAGCACCGGCCAATCAGAGGAGGACGGCGGTGGGGGCGGAGACCGCAGGGTGCGGCGAATCCATGTGAGGCGGCACATCATGCACGACGAGAGAGGGCATGGCCTCCAGACCGTTTACAAGGACTGAAGGCAAAGGAACGAAGGAGGAATAAGCGGAGAATACACAAAAGCACTCAGACTGTGGAAGGGAGGTGCCACAGAGAGAAAGAAGCGGTTGACGGCTTCTCCCTCAGAGGGAATGAGGGTGGGCTGCTGCTTCACTAGGTACATGGGCAGAGACAGTGCATTAACTGGGACCAGGCAAAAAACATCTCAAATGGAAATTTGTTTTGAAGTTTCATTTTATGTATGTTTACATGTATGTATGGACGTTTTATTCGTGTATTTATTGTTTTTATTTATTCTGATTAAAAAAAAATGCACATTAATGATAATTTAATGTCACTGTAATTTTAGCATTTCTACGGAAAGCAGTTTTTTTCTGAGGTACGGTGTAATTTTATTGTCGAACCAAAAAAAACGACCCTAACCTGCCAACAGTGACCTGCGCTCACTCTGACTTACCCGCGTTTCGATGCGGAAACACTCTAAATAAAAAGCTTTTTAATAGTAAAATCTTGTGGTTTTTGAGCGTAAACCCGCTGTCGTTCCTGGACGCGGGACTCCGGACGTGGACGTCATGCCCTCCTGCAGCGCGTGGTCCGCGCATGCGCGCTGCAGCCATCTGAGCAGCGCGGGAGTTAGGACGTAGCTGACTCGCGGCGGCTTTAATAGAGGTGAGCATGGCGCCCCTCCGGCTCCAGGTGCGAAAGTTCGTCTCCAAGCAGTTGCGCAGCTGTCGGGATCTCAGGTACGACAAACTGTAATTTCATATATTTGTTTGCCTGTGTAGTATTGATTACTGCGACAGCGTCAGTGTACAGCTGCCTCGGAATGGTTCTCCGCTATGAAAGCGCGACCGAATGCACGTATTATTTTATACGCAAGGATGGAAATTAATCAAGCCCACTCACCATTGGCGAGTAATATAGACGTACAAAAAAACTGAACATTAGCCGGCTGGCTAGTAAAAAAACTGCATGTCGGACTGCAATTTTTTTTAACGAATTAGCTGAGTTAACAAGTAGGAAATGCATTGTTAAGTTCCAGCACTGATTATATAGTTTCCCAGTTAGGGAGTTATGGTATTAAGGAGTGTGTTTTTGTAAAGTGCCAATGCGTCGGGTTTCGCGTTAACATGGCGAAGGATGTGGGTCGCGCTGATGTCTGTGATGTTTTATGGTTTTTGTCTTACCCTGCAGCAAACTGAACCAGCGCATAATCAAGCAGCGGTATCTGCAGCATGTGGGCCGGGACGCGCTGAGCAGCGAGGAGCTGCAGCTGCTGAAACGGGCCGTGGAGGAGGAACTGCTCAACATGGAGGTGGGAACTGCGTATCGTCACTCTCTAACCAGGGTGGCTCTGGGTTTGAGTTGGCCTGTGTTTGGCATTTTTGGGACCGGCCTCCTTAAGAGACCTCTTTTTAAATCCTATATGTGTGTGTAGACACATGATCCAGCTAAGGGGTACATGCATATTTCAATCAGAACTATCACATTATAGAACATTATTTTGCTTCCAGAGACAACAAGTAGAGCATAAAATTGTTTGGAGTCCCTTTACATTCTCATTTGTCTCAGTATTGGATGTGCGCTCCTTTCGCATGATGGAAGAGGCGTTTGGGTTTATTAAATTTACATATGTGGAATTTAGCCAGCATACAAAGTAGTTTAAGTACACTTTATTTATATTTTTCCTCTCATCACCTGAAAATGCAAAAAAAAAAAATCTTGAAAGGAAATCAAAAGTCATTACACACATTAGTACCTCAGACTAAAATTTTACAGCGTGATTACATAACCAAAACAAATGCACAGGCCATACTTTAACTGGGTAAAAGTTATGGAGTAATTTAAAAGTGACCTCTAACTTTGTCAAATAATTTAAAATTTAAGTCATAAAATGTAACATGGCATCAAAAACAACTGTGTATTCCTTTGGAGATATTGGAACGCCATAAACATTAAGGAACTGTGAATAATTATACAGCGGATCACTGGAATTAATCACCAAGGTTTCTAAATATTGGAACTGTATTGAAAAGTAACGTCGCTTGTTAAAGTTTGCAAGTAAGAAACTCAAGTATGAGTTTTGTTGTACTTTGTTTTTTTGTACATATTTTTTGTTTGTACATATTTTTGTGCATAGAGCGGGCTGGCTCGTATTTGGCGGGATTGCTCAGGGTTTGAGCTGGCCTATGTTTCAGCATTTGCTTAGGAGCAGGAATTGTGAGGTGGACACCTTTATGGACACTATGTAGCTGTAGTGTAGTGGCAGTGATTAGCGATATACACCTGTAAGCAGTGTTTCGCTACAACTTTTTGTAGGACAGCAGCAGTGACGATGAACCTCTCAGTAGGAAAGTGTCTAAAAGGAAGAGACGGGAGGAGGATGAGGAGCATGCAGAAGAGGTGGCAAAGCTAAAGAAGTCTCGACTAGAAGTAACGCCTCCAGGTTGGTCTGCCCCCCCCTCTTTCTGTCCCGAGGAGGTGCATGCTCCAGTGCTTCTGTCCATGTTCATAGTTACCACTCCAGCTTTTACCTTCACAGACTCTCCAGATTCTGGAATAGAGAGAGCAGCCAGGGAGCCCCAAGGTGGTGGAAGGAAAGAGAAAGATGAGGAAGAGAGCAGTGAAGCTGGGAGTGAGGAAGAGGAAGAGAGAAAACCATGCACAACAGCGGCTGCCAAAAGGAAGGAGAGGGAGAAGGGACGATGCAGGATTACCAAAAAGACAGGCACTGGGACGAGCACAGACGGCCAGGAGGAGGAGGGGAGTGAGGAAGAGGATGTCAGGAGGAGGAAGAAGAATGGGAGAAGGCAGGATGAAAGAGCAGCGGACGAGTCCCATAGTGAACAAGAAGAAGAGGGAAAGAGGAATGGGGGTTCAGAGACTGATGAGGTGAAAAGTGCAAAGGAGAAGAAAGAAGGGAAACGGAAAGGGAGGAAGGCTCCTCCGGAGAGTGAAGAGGAGGAGAACCCTCCGGAAAAGGGAAGTAAAAGGATGGCAGAATGGGAAGAGGTGGAAACTGAGAGTGAGGGGCATGGGCAGAAGAAGGCTGCAGGCAAGAATCGCTCCAAACAGTCAGAAGGGAGTGATAGTGAGGAAGAGCACAGAAGAGAGGCGGGTACAGCAGAGGGGGCTTGGCAGCAAGACAGGAGCAACCTGTCTTCAGGAGAAGATGGAGAAGGTAAGGGAGAGGCTAAGCAGAATACTCCCCGCGGGTGCAGATGGGGGGAGGGTGGAAGGGGAATGACCTGATCTCTGCTTGTTGAGTATGTTTTGTAATTTTTTCCCCCTTTCAGAAAAATCAGGATCAGCGAAGGCGGAGAGTAGAGGGGGTACAGGGTCAGATTCTGACTCTTCATCACTTCCTTCCCTGGAGGAGGAGGAGGATGGTAAGGGCAGTAAAGTCAAACCCCAGCAAGTGAAGAGTCAGAAGAAGCCAGAGGAAGGACGTGGTACCTCCAAAGGAAAAGGGGTAATTTGACCCATCTATGCATCTCTTGATCTGTGTTCTTGAAACAGCTGTGCTCATGGGATGCCTGTAAAAACTAGAATGATGAGGACCCAGCGGTGACCAGGTTGAAGCGCTACATCGCCCTCTGTGGTGTGCGGCGGAACTACAAGAAGCTCCTTGATGGATGTCGGTCTATCAAGTCAAAAGTCGCTGTGCTGAAGCGGGAGCTGGAGGAGCTAGGGGTCAAAGGTCAGAGTACCCGTAAGCCTCCCCCCCACCACCACCACGCAGCTGGTGTTCTGACACAGCGATTCTGTGCTGCAGGCCAGCCCTCGATAGAGAAGTGTAAGCGAGCGCGGCTCAAAAGAGAGGAGGCCCAGGAGCTGGCGGAGCTGGATGTGTCCAACATCATAACCACACAAGGTAACGCCCCTCTAGCAGGAGGGATTGGGGAGGGGCTGCGCCTGGGCTAAGGCCGACGTCACTACCTCATACTCTGTTCGCAAATCTTCACCTCCTCAAGAAAGAATTACGTTATGTGTAGCTG
This sequence comes from Brevimyrus niger, assembly GCA_015164015.2. Taxonomy (NCBI): domain Eukaryota; kingdom Metazoa; phylum Chordata; class Actinopteri; order Osteoglossiformes; family Mormyridae; genus Brevimyrus; species Brevimyrus niger. Next base: position 4,328,456 of record JAABNY020000045.1, on the reverse strand, counting down.
AAACGTGTTAATATGGAAACACCAATATCATGACAGTAGGAAAGGTATACTATCCACCTGTATTTATGCAGAGTTAGTACATGTGTGATGCGTTTTGAAACGAAGTAGAAGCATGTTGTGCATTTAAAAAAAGATTAAAGATAAAAATCACTAGATGGCAGCAGGGTCCTGCCCTAAGTGTTATTTGGCCTTAATGCTATATATGGGATCAAACTCGGATACTCTGAGTCTCTCTTTGGGTTAATTTTTGAATAAAAATCCCAGGCCGAGGCGCATTCAGAGATAACACCAAGGGGAGGTTAACTGCAGTCAGTTCACCTAGCTGCCTTTAGAAGTCGCTGCTGTGTTGAAACGGGCTGTTTATGTCCATTCTGACGGGAGCCACAAGATCATTTAAGGCTGGTTCATCTCCACACAAGCGCAACACTCATGTATCCACTCTGCGTATGTTTACACGAAAACTTTCAGAGTTCTGTGGTCAAGTCACATACTTTGCACGTGTGCATAACGTGTTGTATATTATTTTTATTAATAAAAATATGAATACGTTATTATTCTGTTGTTCCCTGCATACGTGCCACAACAGTCAGGGTTGTGCCCATTTCTCCACATTTTATGAATTCTGAGAGCCGCCACACAGGGCTGCCAGCTTTGGGCAGCTGGCTGGCATGAGAGTTTCAATTTGAGACAAGTCTGCAGTCACACCCACATTTAAGTGTATGTAACAGTATTATTACCTTGTGAGTAGCCTGCAGGGTTTCCAATCTACCCCAGTACTGCTCAAAAGCTTCCATACTGGTATTTAAAGTGGACGCTAGCGAGTTGGCCTTGTGCAGTGCGCCCGGAGTCACCCGTGCAGTGCGCCCGGAGTCACCCGTGCAGTGCGCCCGGAGTCACCCGTGCAGCAGGCGTTCGTCTGTGGACGTGCACAGTAATGGCAAACGCATCATAAATGTTTGAGCGGGCAAGTCCACTACTACACAGGTGGGGAAGCATGAACCAGTCTTTACACTGTGTTTCAGTCCCTTGTCTCTACATATTGTCTACTTGTGCTTTGTTCTGGGACACTGTATTCAGGTGTGTCAGTCCTGCTCCTCTGAAGTGCCTGACCTCTGGGTCTGAAAGAGTCACCCCTACACGCCTGTTATCTTCGCTCAGCTTTGATCCGCTTTGGACTCCCTGGCTTGGTTCTCTTCCCCGATTGAAGTCGCCGTGGGCGTCTCTCCAGACCGCTTTGAAATCTCACATCATCCTTTAGTTCAGCAGATCCCATGTCCTTCTGATAGCCATCTCGTTGAACTTCCCCGCCTTTGTGCGGACAGGTGCTTCACACGCTCTGTCCCCGAACACCATACCACTTCTTTTCACTGTGTTTGTTTGCTTTGGAGTGCCTGTTGAGGCCAAGGCGACCATGGCTCGGGTACACGGGCCTGCGATGTGTTGCAGAGGCCTTTTCCTCCCATGGCCGGACCACATGTCGCGAAGCACATTTAAAGGTGCTGTACGTGTGGATAAATCCTACTTTAAATCCTAAAGCTCATAATCAGATTTATAATGGCCGTGATATAAAAAAGGGTATTTTAAACATTTTATGAAACGCATAATCATAGGGTGGATGGATGTGCGTCATGCCCGCCCGTTTTTTTTGTTTGGGGGGGGAGTGTGTTCCGGGTCTAGATGGACATAATTAATATAAAATATAGAGGTGCGGTGGTGTGACATTGTCCGCCTTGTGGCCTCGTTTCACTCGCATTTACAGCCTTTTCAGTGAGCCTTGGCTCGTGGACTTGGTCTGTATGACTTTGCTGAGATTTTGCTTTTCCTGTCAGCCTCGTCTCTACCTTTGGCCTCTCTGGTTCTGGGTTGGCGCCTGGCTCAAAGCGGCGGTCTCCTTCTCCACCCATCTCCATCTTTGAACTCCCACGGCTTTCTATTGCCACCCCATTCTGCTGAGGTTTCAGCCCTGCATTCCACCGTATCCCCTCACAGGTCGGCCTCGGCGCGGAGCGGCGTCCCTCTGGCTCCCAGCCCAGGCAACCCCATCCCCAGCGGCCCCCTACAAACCCACGCTGGGCTCCAGCTCGGACAGTGAGGATGGGGCCCCAGCGGGCGGACCAGCCCGGAAGAGAGGCACTGACTGGAGCAACCTGCGAGGAATAATCAGCGATGATGCTGAAAGCGAGTGAGCAGCAGGGGGCGCTCTGGTCAAACCTGTGCTGCTTGTGCTTTTGTGCTTCTGCTGCTGTTTTCTGCGCTTTAATAATTTACAGATCTAGTTTGTATAACAATTTTTAGCTTGTTTCATAAGGAATAGCTTGAATCGAAGAGGGTTACATAGTGAAGACAGAATGCCCCTCCTGACTCTGAGGTTCTCTGTTCCCGATGCCGCGTTCGTGTCTCTTCCTGCTGCTTTGTTCTTCCTGCTTTAAGCAGCCTCGGTGTCACAGGTTTGTGTTCATTGTCCCCCTCTGGGGCCTCGCATGTCCCTCATGATCCTGCTATGATAAAAGCATGGATCGTGTGCTGAAACCACAGAAGATGCTGCTGTCATAATGACATAAGGGCGCACCTGTTCCCACCACACTTCTGTCTGTGTTTCTCAATTCGTCATTTTAACTTAATGGAAACCGATTTAAATAAAGTTTGTCGAAAGAAAAAAAAAACTGAACGTCACGTTTGATGGAGCTGAGGTGGCACAGTACTGCTATGCCCCGAACCTGCCGCTGCTTCCTGATAGAGGGACAGGAATTCAACCTGCAGGTCCAGTCCTCATCGGGGAGGATGTGAGAGTTTGGTTGAGACAATAAGCTCATTGAGTGGTGAAGAAATAGTGTCTTGTTTTCTTGTACAAACATTAAAATAGTTGTCATGGAAGTTTGAAATAATCTGTTACATTTTTTTTTTTTTTTTTTTTTACTCGAATAGAATGCCATTTTCCACGAGCTTTAGTACCACTAAAGGTTTGTGTTTGTAAGGCTTCTGTCTAAAGGCCAGAGATGCTTACTGGTGTCTTTGGGGGGGGGGGGGGGGGGTATATTTCTTTTGTGCCTGACCCCCCCCCCCCCACCGAACTTTTAGAGAAAATTATGTAAAAAATTTTTTAGCAGTGCTAAGAGATTAGG
>JAABNY020000045.1:4303631-4315145 GCA_015164015.2 Brevimyrus niger | reverse complement strand
GAAACCGGAGTACCCAGAGGAAACCCCACGACAGCACAGGGAGAACATGCAAACTCCACACACATGTAACCCAGGCGAAGACCCGAACCCGGGTCCCAGAGGTGTGAGGCAACAGTGCTAACCACTGCACCACCATGCCGCCCCTGGGGTTACTATGCCTCTGAAAAAAAGTATTAGACGCCACCTTCATGCTAACAGATTATTATTAGGGTATGCCAGAAAGAAGCCTTGTCCGTCAGTTAACCACAAGCGGAAGTGCTTAGAGTTCATAAAATGCTAATACAACTTTAACTGGAACCATGTTCTATGGTCTGAGAAACAGAAATGGAGCTTTTTGGCAATCAAAATTCAAGGTGGATTTGGCGTAAAAAAAAATAAGAATGGCTATAATGAAAAGAATCAACTGTAACCAAAAGATCTCAACTGTAAAATATGGTGATGGTTCTGTCATGTTGTGGGGCTGTTTTTCCTCCAAAGGCCCTAGAAACTTTGTATGGTATTATGGGCTCCATGAAATACCAGGAAAAAATTTTAAATCAAAATTTGTCTGCCACTGCCAGGAAACTAAAATTGGGCCGCCACTGGATCTTCCAACAGGACAATGATCCTAAGCATATGTCCAGTTCAACACAAAAATGGGTAACTGACCACAGAATCAAGCTCCTGTCATGGTCATCTCTGTCCCCCAACCTGAACCCCATTGAAAACCAGTGGGCTGAGTTGAAGATGATAGTGTATAGGAGAGGGCCTAGGACCCTGGATGATCTGGAGAGATTCTGTAAAGATGAATGCACTCAGATGCCCTGCTCTGTATTCTCCAACCTTGCGTAACATAATACAAGAAGACTCAGTGCTGTTATCCTGCAATGGGTGGTTGTACAAAGTATTAAATGCTGGGGGGCCAATAATTGTGGTGCGATTTTTGTTGAAAACAATTATTACTTACTGAAGAATTTGTTTTTCTTTGAATAAATTTGTCTCAATAAAAGATTGGATTTTTGTCATTTTTTCAGTGTGAGATGAAGGTACTTCACTAAAAGGTGGATTTTTTTCTGACCCTTTATACAAATCTTTACAAGGGGTGCCAATAATTGTGGAGGGCATTGTATATTCCTCACACAGTCTGAAAACATTATGGGAATTGTGAATCAGTGTCTCCGAATTGCCCATGTAATACAGTCCCCTGCAATGGACGAGCATCCCATCCAATGTGTACCCTGCCTTGTGTCCTGTGTTTGGCTCCACTGTGAGACTGACCCGGGTAAGCAGTTACAGAAGACAAACGTACGTCATGTTTTTCACTCACATTCCGATGCAGTGGGCAGCAGTGAGCACCCAATTTTTGTTGATGAGAGATCCTCCGCAGATGTGAGAGCCATTCTGTGTCAGACTGACCTGCCATGGCCAACTACCAGGGACTGCATCCTCACCCCCCACTACCTTGGTGTTAAGTGGAGCATGACCACAGACTGGGAGAGGGGAAAGGGGAGCAGGTAAAGAGCAATAACTTTATTTAGATTATATAACTGAACTGACTGATTCGCAACTGTATTGGTGCAGTGCACTATATGGGTACAGGACTTTTGCTGAAGTACTTTATGAGTTTATGGCAAATACTCTGTAATATACCATTCAAAGACATTTAACACATTTTTTAATAATAAAAGTAAATGAAAATGCATTGACACACAAAGCAGTGGATAACTAAGAAGGAAAGACGGAAACACAATAAACTTACCATTTTGTGCGAGCGATTCTGCAAAACAAACGGAAAAACTTTTTTATACTAATAAGCAAAGTCAAGGTCAAAGGTCAAAGTTTACTTCTATAGCATATTTAAAAGAACCAAAGTTAACCAAAGTGCTGAACAGGCACAAATTAACATTAAATAAATATAGTAATCTGAGTTTTTTTATAATAGAGAAACTAATAAAACATTTTCAGAAATATCAAGGATAAAAATAGAATAAACTATGAAAGAATAGCTAAATAACTAAACACCTAATCAAATAAATAAATGAAAAGGCAACAGACAAATAAATAAATGCACAAATAGACAGACAGACAAAGAAATAAAATTAAATTTTGACTTAGGAAAGTCAAAGATATCATGCTCCCCTTTTATGAAACGCTATTTGAAATAAATTAAACTTTAATGCGGACTTTGGTATTTCTACAGACAGGGCAGTTTTACAAACTATTGCAAAGAGTAATAATCTGTATGTCAATGTCGCCTAGCACCTATTTCAAGTGATGATTTCAACCAGGAAATGATATGTGTCCTTTGTGCTGTATAGTAAGTATGTAAGCTGTCTATGCACTGCACACATAATGAGATTGATGACAGGTCATGCCACCTGTACAAGATACAAGATAGCTTTTTGTCACTGTACAAGTACAATGAGATTTTTTAACCATCCTGTAGAAGCCTCAATAAAAACTACACGAGGTAGAGAAAGAGAGAGGGGGGGGGGTAAGGAGCATGCACTGATACAGTGTGTTGTCACACCCACCACCTCACAAACCACCTCAGGGATGAGAACCTGAGCGCAGCCATGAGGGAAGTGTCACCTCAGCACCACACTAGTCCAAATGGACCAGTGTGAGGTTTTTTACCAGTGTCTGGATTGCCAACCCAACTATTCAAGCTAAAAGAAAATTTAACGGGAAAAAAAGCATATGGCAATGTACAATTACAAATACACAGTATTAAAGTATTAAAGTATAAGAATATTGCACATGAGTTATTGTACAAGATTTTTTGTACCTGAAAAACGCAGTGACTGAGAATTGTAGTATTACTGCAAAATAATGATCATAATCAACAGTATTGCATGGTATAATGGATTTCATAGAACATAATTGTCGCGATGAGGTAAATGTGATAGCAGCTTCATCGTACATAGGTACTTGAATGATGGCTAGGAGCCAGGACAGTTATAGTAAATATTCTGGGTTTGTAGTGCCTGATGTCTGTGGTGTGGAAAGTCTTAGTTCAGTTCAGTGTGATGCTGTTGTGAGTGGATGAGCCTAGTATGTTTAGCAGTGTGACAGCTTAGGGGTAGAAACTGTTCTGCAGTCTTGCTATGTGAATGTACAGGGATCTGTAACGGCCAGTCGGCAGAAGTGTGAAAAGGTTGTGCCCAGGGTGGGCTGGATCACTGCAGATGTTCCTGGCTTTGCAGTTACAGTTTGCAGTTACAGCAGTTACTGCTGCAAGGCAGTGATCCTCTGGGCTGTATTGATGATGCTCTGGATGGCCTTCTTGTTCTCGAAGGTACTGTCTGGGTACCATGCTGTAATGCAGTATGTGATGATGGACTCTATGTCACACTTGTAGAAGCTGACCATCAGCTGCTGTGGAAGTTGTGCTTTCTTTAGGCTTCTCAGTAAGTGAAGCCTCTGAAGTTCTTTTTTGGCCATGACTGTTGTATTTGTTGACCAGGAAAGGTCACGACTGATTTACACACCAAGGAATCTAAAGTTCGGGACGGACTCCACCTTCTCGCTGCTGATGTTGAGAGGTGTCAATCTTGTGAAGTCCAGGATCAGCTAATTGGTTTTCTTCAGGTTGAGGGCAAGCTTGTTGTCCCGGCTCCAGCTCTCCAGGTTCTCAACCTCCTCTCTATAGGCTGACTAGTTTGACATCAGGCTTATGACAGTGGTGTCATCTGCAAACTTGATTACGATGTTGGAATCATGAATGGGTTTACAGTCATGTGCAAAGAGGGAATATAACAGAGGACTTGGCACACAGCCCTGTGGTGCTCCAGTGTGTAGTGTTATGACAGTGGAGGAGTGCTTGTCCATGTGTACAGTCTGTGGTTTGCTGGTGAAAACATCCAGAATTTTCAATATTTCAATATCAGTCTAAATACTAGAACTCATGGCCATAGGTGGAAATTAGTGGAAGAACATTTTAAAATGAATTTGAGGAAGCACTTCTTTACACAGCATGTAGTTAGAGTATGGACTAGTCTTCCTGCTAGTGTAGCGGAAGCTAAAACCCTGGGTTCCTTTAAATCAGAGCTAAATACGATTTTAACAACTCTGAGCTATTAGTTAAGTTCTCCTCAAACGAGCTTGATGGGCCGAATGGCCCCCTCTCATTTGTAAATTTCTTATTTTTTTATGTTTTTGTGTTTGGGATGATGGTGTTGAAGGCGTAGCTGTAGTCAAAGAACAGCATCCATACATAACTGTCTTTCTGTTCCAGATACAATAGGGCTGTGTGAAGGGCCAGTGAGGCAGCGTCCTCAGCTGACCTGTTTGCCCTGTAAACAAACTGGAGTTGGTCCCCGGAAGGTGGAATGTTTTTCTTTATGTGAGTTAGGACCAATCTTTCAAAGCACTTCATGATCATGGGGATCAGGGCAACTGGACGCTAGTCGTTCAGGGACCTGACCACTGCTGGTTTTGGAACAGGGATGATGGTAACAGTCTTGAGGCAGATGGGAACGATGGCCTGTTCCCAGATGTTGAAAAGGCTAGTGAACACAGGTGCTGCCAGCTGTTCCACGCAGTGTTTCAGAACCCACCCTGAAACCTTTTCTGGGCCAGCAGTTTGGTTGGGGTTGATGTGGCTTAGAGTCCTTCTCACCTTGTGTGGTGCCAATGTTAGAGAAGATGATGGGCAGTGGTAGCTTGGTAGCGGGTTAGTTGTCAACTCTGTTGAACCCTGAGAAGAAGTGGTTCAGCTTGTCATGGAGAGATGAGTGAACTCTGTTTGTTAGGCTGCTGCTGTTGCCTTTGTAGTCTGCGATGGACTTTATGTCTACCCACATACCACGGAAGTCTGACCTGTTGAAGTGCTGCTCTATACACATTTTGTAGTGACAATCTGCCTCTCTGATGCAGTGGTGAAGCCAGAAAATTATCAGTGGGGTGGCCAGAGTGGGACCAGAGGCATATAAATATGAATACGAGGCATCTTGAAAATAAGGGAATATTTAGGTTAGATGCTTCCCAGGTTAGCTGCCTCCCATGTGTCTTGCAGCTGCTGAGAATAGTTCTGCCTCTAAAATAATGAAATTCTGGGCAATGAAATAATGCCACAAAAATGTACATATTCCAAACAGATCCCTTGCCCCCCACCCCCGATCCACATATGCTCCTCAGTTTGGACCTTGGTTTTTTATAAGCTCTTGAGTCCCCCAGGTGGAACTCATTGTCATGTACCTCAGCAGGTTTTGAACATCTCTGTTCATCCAAGGATTCCTGTTTGGGTATATGTGTATGCTCCTAGCAGTGATGACATTCTCCATACAGAAGATGATGTAGGCTAACACAGAGAAGGCATAGGCGTTTAGGACTATGTGGCTGTCCAGAGTGGCTTCTTCCATAAACAGGTCCCAGTTTGTGCTGTTAAACCACTCTTGTAGTTTGGCTATGGCTGTCTCAGACCAGACATTTACCGTCTGTACTGTGGGTTTTGTCCTGGCAATGTGGAGTTTGTATGCAGGAGTCAGGAACAGTGCAATGTGATCCGACAGGGGGGAGCGCGACACTATGTATGGGGGACTCATTACTGTAAATACACCATTTCGAAACTATTAATATACTCCCACCCAGGGATGTACTGGCCATCTGGACTACCGGGAGATTCCCGGTGGGCCGCGGTCTTTGTGGGCCGGTGGGTTAGGCATTTATTTTTTAAATTATTCATAATCGTAATTCTGTTTGGAAGTTTATTGTTGTATAGTTGAAATCCCATGTTTGTGTCTTTGTAATTGGCCGCATAAAGTTGATGCGAATTGCGAGACTGACTGCTAAACTTACGATCAGCACACGTGACGTATTCGCTGAGCATTGGCCAATCAAAATCAAGTTCAAGTTTTTGAGCGGGTGCTGAGCAAGCATCTGCAGCGATTAGCCAAGTGAGCCGATGTCGTGTACTCTGTGTGCAACGATAGTGAACATGATAAAACACAAAATATCAAAACGTAAAGGAGGAGCCGAGAAGTTGAGAGAGAGAAAAAAGAGACGCACAGGGAAAGGGTAGGTATGATGCAGAGGATCGAAGTTTGTGCCGTGTCAGTCAAACAGGTGACGTGCTGTTTTGTCCGTTTTATGGGAGTTATTTGTTACAGCCAACTGGCTCGCTTTTGTGTTTCCTGTAGGAAATGTCACAGCGGTTAAGCCTAATATTCGATATAAAATTTTCTGGCTTTAGTAGCTTTTAAAATAAATGCTAAATCGTGTTCATAGCTTTTGTTACGCCCCTTTAAGTGGAAATATAAAGTTTACAGTATAAATTCATACATCAATTAAGACCTTTCATTATTTACAATAAAACCTGATAAAACAATTAGCATTTTCTTATTTATTATTTTTCAATTCATTTTAATAGTAAATAAATTGTATTCATATTCTAATCAGCCATTTTACATGTATATTGAGGATAATGAAAACTGAATTAACACATATACTGTAGATACATACAGTATGTGTGTGCGCGTGCGTGCGTGCGTGTGTGTGTGTGTGTGTGTGTGTGTGTGTGTATGTGTGTGTGTGTGTGAACGTGGTGGGCCGGTGTGGATGATGTCCAGGGCTATTTTTATGTCCCAGTCCAACCCTGCTCCCACCTTGCATAGGCATTCTCAAAGAAACACTCAAAGTTTATTGGCCCGTATTGTTCGTGTTCTTATTTTGATTGTGTAATATGCATAGTTATGCTAGTGTTGCGTTGAATGTCTTTCAGAGGGCACACCTAATTTCGTTGTGCATTTGTGAAATGACAATAAAATGCCTGCCATCGAGTCATTATAACGAGACACGAAATGATCTCGATATAACAAAATACGCGATTATAACGAGATATTAGAGTATCCTATTATAACGAGATGTGAAATAAACGGGGCCCCTTAAGTATCAAGGTAGAAAAAATATAATTTCGTTCCCTCGACTTACTAAATCGCGCCATCGAATTAGTAAATCGGGCACCCAATTTAGTAAATCGTACCCGCGAATTATTTATTGCTACCTTATTGATCATTCATGGACACGGGGTCATGGAGCGTTTCGATTCAATGCATTCCGGTGTCCCAAGAAATAACAAATATAATAATATGTTCCGTTTTAACAGGCTGTCCATCTAACAAACTGGTATTATATAGCAAGCATAATTCAGTTGGCAAAAAGTAAAACCACCAATTGCACAAAAACACCTTTATGTTTCAGACAGTGGTCAATCACAAAATGCAATGGCTTTGTAAAACAAAACAATAATGCACTATTTACTGTTAATGCGCTATTAAATATACAGTTTTGTCCATGAATGCAGTGTATTAAATGCACTGAGATGTTGACTGGAGCATCAAAAATGAATAATATACATATAATTACATTTTACATATGTGGAGATACCTAGCTGTTATATATGCATATGTGTTTTTGTGAAGACGTTTTTTCCCTTTGTCTGATCCCTGTGTAATAATGAGACAAGCAGGCATTTAACAAATGAGGACAGGAATTATGTGTGGATATGATACACAAGTGTCCCTGTTGTAAGCATTTAGCCACAGTATTTGTCAAGAATATCTGTCGATTGATTCATTTATACAAATTCCAAAAGGTTTCAGTTTATCATAGGGGTCTAAATGCCATACAAATATGTCCTCCGGTTAAGGCGTCTCGTAATTCAAGCGCACGATTTACTAATGCGAAGCTAGGATTTACTAATTCGAGGGTACGATTTAGTAATTCGATGGAACGAAATAATATTTTTTCTACCGTGACACTAAGGGGCTCCGTAGAAATGATCTAATCAAAACAAGAAAATTTTGCGGTAGTGTAATACTACAATTTATCTGGTTATAATAAGAATCAAAATGGTTTAGTTAAACAACACTCGTTTCTCCTTATAACGTAATGTTATGTTATGGTATGTTATGTTGATTCGAATACATAAATTCATTGTTTTACTTTGTGCTAGGGCCGAGATTGTATGAGTTTTAGGTTGGTAAATTTATTTGTAGAAATCTTTGTGATGAAGCATATTGTGTCTCCCATCTCAAGATTATAGCCGATTCGACAAGTATCCAAAGTTTCATCTAAATCTACGGTGGAATTTAAAAATTATGCTGAAGGATCGCAACCTCCCCACAGATGTCATTGTGCTCGAAGTCCATTCTCCACTCTGCCCCCTCCACAAACAACTTGGTACCTAGTCTGAACACTCTGTGTGTTTGCACTGTCTGCTTATTCATTCTCATTCAGCTGTTCATGTTGTAAATTGTAAATCTCCTGTTTGCATCAATGCGTCTTTTCATATTTCCTAGCACAATCTCATTCTCATCGTACTTCCTGTCCACATCTAAGCCACGGATCACCTCGTCTATATTGCACAGAACTATACTTTACACTTATTTTCATATCTGTAATTTATTAACAAGTTATTGTATGCTTTAATTGCACCTGGTTAGATGTTAACTGCATTTCAGTATGTACTCGGCAAATTCACATATAAGCCAGTATCACTAAGTCGCCGTGAAACGTTTTTCTCGTTATAACGAGATACGTATCTAGTAATAACGGGATACTTATGTCGAAATAATAAGAAACATTTCGTTTTATCTCGGTGGCAGCACTATCTGCCGTATCTGCCATATAAACGTAAACCTCTTGCATTTGGCATCTGATGTAAAATTATTTTAAATTAAAAGCGACAAGTACATTTGCTATGTTGGTAACACTACTTGACGTGGTACGGGGTACAAATACTTAGTAATAACTCATGCATTTACTACTGAACAGAGCTGGAAATTTCAGGTCCAGAAAGTAAAAATCCAGTCCAAGATTTTGCTTCAACCAAGCAGCTGAGTACTCTGTGTGTCTGTGGCTCTTGACCTGAAATTTCCACCTCTGCTACTGAACAAATCATGAACAAAAATAGTAACTGCTTAGGATTAAAGATGCATCATAATTCATTGAATACTTAAGCGCACGTGATAACTCTGATTGCTGTGAGTAGGCTACTGAAGCGCAAAGTTTAAATAGCTTAATGTATACCTCGCAGATCCGCATTTATAGGGTGATCTGTTGATGTATTTCAAGGTCTTACTGGAATATGTAAATAAATACTAATAAAGCGTGATTACTGCTGATATATATTTAACAAGAATATAGCGCATAAAAAAGCATTTTCATTTTTTCAAGTTTTGTTTTTATATGTCTATAAATATGTGCAGTTACGTTTACTGCATTTTAGTTTTTTTGTTGTAAATACCCTACAGTTCAACTTAAATATTTATTTTAAAATTTGAATTGTTTTAATTTTTACTCTTTTATCGCTTTTCATCGGCTAACTAATGTTTTATCGAATGTTTAACTGCATTTAAATCCCAGTGAGGCCTTTCTTATTTTAAAGTATTATAACCATTGTTTCATATTATTTGCAATGCACGTCTGTCTGAACATATAACACACCAGAAAAAGTCAAGATTCATTCTACACTAGAATGGCAGAAAAGTGAATATTTATAATTTGCTTGTTTGATGAAATGGGTGCTATCGCTTTAAAGATAAAAAAAAATCATTTTCAAATTTTCTAAGTAATATAAACAATTGGGTGTGACAGGTCTATTTTATGACTGTTCAGACGTTATTAGTTGTGTATTGCTGTAAGCATATAGTAAGTGAAAGGTTAGGATGCGCGGTTCATGAGTACCTGCAGCCAGGAGAATTACCGCCGCTGCGGTGTAGGCGCTCTTCCACACAGTCATTTTATTCCGCTTCCAGGTATCTTCAATCAGAATTTTAAAAGAATTTTCTCTTGTCTGATGTTTTTTATCAGCTCCTCTGTTTATTTATATATTTACTTGTTTAAGTAAGCTAAGTATCCTATCTAGAAATTAAATATATATGCGTAGTTTGACACAGAAGAGCGTTAGCTTCTCGGTAAAAGAGAGCTTGCAGGGAGGCCTATATATCTAAGTACTGCGAGAGAAACCAGCCCCATTTTGCCACGCCGTTAGTCTGCGGTCCACGCCTATCCCGGGGGCCTCACCCACGGTCAGGTTCATTTCTCGGATCATTATTTGATAGGCTCAATACTGAAATAAGAGGATGGGGTAGGCGGAGAATCGGGCTCAGGCGGCTAATCCAGCTGGTCTTGTTTGGGTACTTCTGGATGAGGGTATTAATACACATATTAACTTGAACGGGAGATAACTTTGGTTGGGGGAACCTGATTAAAATTATACATGTGCGGAAGGACAGGGGTAACTGATCATTTATCTTTACATGAATAAATGTACGCGCTCTCACAAACGTGTTTCCAGCAGGTGTAGTAAATCGCGAGCAAATGTCCAGCAAATATTTTGCAATAAACTTGTGCTAAACATGGGGAAACAGGCATCTGTAAGTCGGTACTGTAAAGACTCTCGTACCTTTAGAAAATTAGGTGAAATAAATAACATAGGTAAGTTTTGGGCTCCTCGGGTATTGTATAGTGTTGCTGTCTTCGTTTTGCTCTGTACAGTGATTTTTTGTTTTCTAAACATTGTTATCCACATTTTTGCAAATATAAAACATCACCGGTATTTAATGCCTGGTTGTTTTGAGTTTACTTGTTTTCAATTATGGACACAATAATGTCCCCGAGAAAACCAAAGACTTCGTTGGTTTTTACGGTAAGTCTTGTTGCCATTAAAGATCTAACATTTTAAATGCCTGAACTATGGTGACTTTAATACCAGGGATTATTCACTGCAAATGCAGATATTTAAGATTTTGTCCTCAGTGTAGAAAATTGGATAAGAATTGGTTTAATCATTTGATTTACATCTTCTTGATATGCCAAATGCAGGGGCGTACGTTTCATATTAACGTATGGGGGTCGCGAAGGATATATTGGGGTCAGCGTGTGGTGCAACAACACTTCGCTCTGTATAGCTACACATATTTTTTTTATTAGTAAACTGATGCTGTTACATTTACAATATGTAAAAAGTCACATTCATCCTTCCATTTTTACTGATATTCATTTTCTCCCATAAAACAGGGCAAACACAACAATTAATCATAACAGCAACTAAATGACCTTCTCCTAGAGACCCACAGAGGTAAATATAGAGGATCGGTTGAGTGCCGAGGTGAAATCGGTTCTAGGTTGGATCTTCGACAAATACTCAGATCCACACTCACCACACCTAGCGCCAGTGTTTCACTCACGCTAACAGGTGTTATGCCGAAGAAAGCATCCCGTAGAATGATGTCTGTCTTTGGAGCACGCATCACTGAAAACAACGAAAGGAAATCTCTTCTTTTGTAGTGCGTGAAAAGAATCGTTTTTATTTATGTCTCATAAAACGTATACAACATATCATACGACACTGCATTTTCTTGAAACGTAAACATATACAACATATAAACAAATAAAACAGGTCGCGGATCTAAAAACTGCTAGGGGAAAGCGGGTTGGTTGTCTCGCGGGTAGATTGTCACAGTCATCATATCTCAGCCACTAAAGGGCGCTGATCAAAACCATCAACACAGAAATGTTTGTAATTAGTGT
>JAABNY020000045.1:4248411-4286353 GCA_015164015.2 Brevimyrus niger | reverse complement strand
GGCCCCGACGACAGCGGGGAGATGGCCATTATGCCGGAGGGCGAGCACAGCGTCACCCCCAACCGCTCCGTCATCCACCGGCCCACCGTGAGCCCCTCCCCCTCTCCCTCCCCCAATTACATGCTCCCCCTTGCCCTCCTGCACCTACTCGCCGTGACCACCGTATCTCCCTCACACCTCCACAGGGTCACGACAACATCTACGATGACCCATACCAGCCCGAGATGGACACCCAGCAGCTCCAGCCGCACCAGCAGCAGGCGTCATCTACATCTGCAGCTCGCCGTCGCACCTACTACCAGAACCCAGACCACTTTGCCACCATCCGCACCGCCTCTCTGGTAGTTATGGCAACAGCCCCCCGCCCCCCCGTACGACCCTTGTCCTGTGGCATCTCCGTGACCCCCACGGTGACTCTTGTGTTGTCCTCTAGGTGACGCGGCAGATCCAGGAGCACGAGCAGGGCTCCGCGCTGCGGGAGCAGATGTCGGGGTACAAGCGCATGCGGCGGCAGCACCAGAAGCAGCTGATGGCGCTGGAGAACAAGCTGAAGGCCGAGATGGACGAGCACCAGCTGCGGCTGGACAAGGAGCTGGAGACGCAGCGGAGCAGCTTCACCATGGAGAGCGACAAGCTGGGCAAGAGGCACCAGGCCATCCTAGAGAAAGAGGTAAGGCAGAGGTCCGGGACTCGGGGCTGGGGTCCCACCGCTGCCGGCTGACCTTCGTCTCGTATCTGCAGACAAAGGGTGCACTGGCAGAGGAGAAGAAGTTCCAGCAACACATCCTGACCCAGCAAAAGAAGGAACTCTCCACCCTGCTGGACTCCCAGAAGCGGCAGTACAGGCAGCGCAAGGAGCAGCTAAAGGAGGTACGGAGGTGCAGGTCCTGCGTACGGCTCTCAGGGGGGATGGGGGGGTCTTTGGTCCAGTCAGACTGACCTGACCCGACCCGTACGTCTGTGCCTGTGTGTGCAGGAGCTGAGTGAGAACCAGTCGACCCCAAAGCGGGAGAAGCAGGAGTGGCTGGTTCGGCAGAAGGAGAATATGCAGCAGGTGCAGGCAGAGGAGGAGGCAGGGCTGCTGCGCAGACAGAGGCAGTACTACGAGCTGCAGTGTCGACAGTACAAGAGGAAGATGCTGCTGGCCAGGCACAACCTGGAGCAGGATCTGCTCAGAGAGGTATGTTGGACAGTGGCTAGCAGGGGCCACGGTGGTGGAGGCTCCGTGTGAATCTGAATGCGTGTGCCCGTCTCCTAGGACCTGAACAAGCGTCAGACGCAAAAGGACCTGGAGTGCGCCATGCTGCTGCGGCACCACGAGTCCACACAGGAGCTGGAGTTCCGGCAGCTGGGCCTGGTGCAGCGCACGCGCGCCGAGCTGATCCGCACGCAGCACCAGACTGAGCTCACCAACCAGATGGAGTACAACAAGCGGCGCGAGCAGGAGCTACGGCAGAAGCACGCTGTCGAGGTGCGGCAGCAGCCCAAGAGCCTCAAGGTGAGACCAGCGTGGGTTGTATGTGGGACAGGGAATATGATATGGGTGCGGACATGGGGTTGAGTCTGATGTGAATAGCAGGACAGCGATGAGGACTATGATGGTAAAGTGACAAATTTGCTGAATCGGAACTCCTCATCAGTCCAAAGAGCTGCAGATCAAGCGGCAGTTCCAGGACACGTGTAAGATTCAGACCCGGCAGTACAAGGCGCTGAGGAACCACCTGCTGGAGAGCACGCCCAAGTCGGAGCACAAGGCCATCCTGAAGCGGCTGAAGGAGGAGCAGACGCGCAAGCTGGCCATCCTGGCCGAGCAGTACGACCACTCCATCAACGACATGCTGTCCACACAGGCTGTGAGTAAGGCAAGCGACCCCCCCCCCTCCCAGCACACAGACACGAACAGAGGCAGAGATGGGGCCCATCCGCTCTGGGGTGGCCACTAGGTTCTCAGCTGATGGGGCTCATGGTCAGGCAGGAGCTGAGAGAAGGGAGGTCTACGGACCCGCCTGAGGTAGCTGGTCGGTGAGGCCATGAAGTGGGCTGCCCGCAGCCTGCTAGAGGCAGCCCCAACCCCGCCTCACTCCCCTCGTGCTGATGCCGCCTGCCCCGCCCCCCTCTTCTCCCCACAGTTGCGATTGGATGAGTCACAGGAGGAGGAGTGTCAAGCACTGAGGATGCAGCTGCAGCAGGAGCTGGAGCTGCTGAACGCCTATCAGAGCAAGATCAAGATGCAGACGGACTCGCAGCACGAGCGGGAGGTCAAGGAGCTGGAGCAGCGGGTGTCCATCCGCCGGGCGCTGCTCGAGCAGAGGGTGCGTCAGCTGGGCTGCCAGTTCCAGCACAGCTTCGTAATCAGTAACACTGCTCAGCACATTTTACTTTCTTTGTCACATGCATCACAGTAGGTGAATCTTTATGCTGAATTCTTATATCTTATTGGGATTTCCTTATCAGTCAAGGATTTTAAGTGGCACAATGAAACTCCACTTTACATGTATTTACAGTATATGTCCAAAGTGACTCCCCATTGTTGTTCTGTGACAAAAATCTTTGATCTTTTTCCCCAATCGGTGCAGATCGAGGAGGAGATGGTGTCCCTGCAGAACGAGCGTTCAGAGCGGATCCGGTCGCTGCTGGAACGCCAGGCCCGTGAGATCGAGGCCTTCGACTCGGAGAGCATGAGGCTGGGCTTCAGCAACATGGCGCTGAGCAGCATTCCTGCTGAAGCCTTCAGCCAGGGCTACCCCAACCCGCCCCCGTCGTCCTCGGGGGGCTGGCCCTCACAGCCCGTGCCCCGCTCCAGAAGCCACTGGACCCATGGCGTGCACCCCCAGAACTCGGGGGCTCCGCCTTCTTGGCGAAGTCAGAACAGCTGCATGGAGGCCGGGGGGGTTGTGGCGTTGTCGGCGTCCTCACACGGGCAGGTGGGCCGTGACGGGGCTCTCTTCTCCTCGTCGTCCTCGTCGGCATCCCACCGACACCACCATCACCTGCCACAGCACCACCATCACCAGAGCACCCCGCATCTGTACCGGGAACGTGACTGGGCGGCTGGGAGTGGTCACCTGTCTCATGGCCACTCCCATTCCCGACACCTGTCCTCCCACTCCTCCTCCCAGTCCCTGGCGCTTCTGCCCCCGCCCCCACCTCCTCCCCCCATATCTCTGTCTTCCTCCTCCCCCCCATCTTCTTCCTCTTCCTCCTCTTCCCAGGGGGGAGGTTATGGTGGCAGTGGAGGAGGGGGGCTGGTTGTGAGGGGGCCCAGTTTGATGGCCCTGAGGAACAGCCCCCAGCCTCTACGGAGGACGGCTTCCGGAAGCGGAGCTGCTGGGGCGGCGGCTGGTGAGGGCGGGCTCAGTCGGAGTACCTCGGTCACCTCCCACATATCAAATGGCTCCCACCTCTCCTACTCATAGAGGGGGTATGGGTGGGGGTCGCTGGGCTAGGCGTGGGGTGGCAGGATGACCTTAAACCAACACTATACCGAAATCTGACCTGGGCTCTGAGTGAAGAGCAGGGGACATACTTTAGTTACAATGTTGTTTACAAGAGAGGATGAGACGGAGGGACTGGTGCTAAATTGTGAGAGTTGGAGTGAATAGGGCTTTTGGAGGTGGAAAGAACAGAAAGCTAAGAACACAGTGTAAATACTGACTTTGAGATGGATCACACATGAACCTGACTATTATTAATAATAATAATAGTTCATTTGAACCAGAGACAAGTAGGTAGGGTAGGTATAGGGAAAGGTTGAGACAAACTTGGAAAATAAGCTGTTATTAAAGGGTTTTAACTTTTACAAATGCTTCACTGCCATCCAGTGGCTCAAAACATTCACTACAACTTTCCACTGCCTTTAAGGTCTCTTAAAGGGATTGCATGGATTGGCGTCACACTGGCCAAGCAATAAAAGCATTCGCATAAAGGTTTGGAGAACATGCTGCTTGGACAGAAACCTGGCCCATTCCTGCCCACACAAGGCACTGGGCATGTGTGAAAATGTGGAAAAAAAAACAGCTCCCATCATTCCATAGCAAGCATACTGAGTATGTAAATATGATGTGTGTGTATGGGGCTCACATTTCAATGCATGAAATTAATGTACAGACAGCATTTGTATACATAACAGTACATGCTATATATATAAAGGTTTATTGACAGTAAACGCTGTTTACTGTCCCACACTTTTGATTTATATTGTACTTGTATGTATATAAAGCACTAACTGAACACTTTTATATAGTAATAATAATAAATTTGATGTTATAGTATTGAAAAATTTTGGGGGAAAGTTTTTCAGTAAGTATTGCTACTATTATTATTATTACTACTACTACTGGAGTTGTTGAAACATTTGTGCACTAATTCTGTTATTTTTATTTTTTAAAGTTATTGCCAACGTTGACCACTAGGTGGGGAGTGTGAGAGATGTTACTGTGATAGACCTTCTTTTATTTTATTTTTTTGTTTGTTTAAATAAAGGACTACCTAACCCCAAATTCCCCACAAAGCCTAAAGGTAGGATTTTTTTGGACAGTGAATTGTCAGGGTTGTAGTACATTAGTAGCAGTATTAATTGTGTACAGGACAGTTTAAAATTTTAGCTGTGTATATATATTTATAGAGTACAGTAGTGTCACCAGTGCAAACCAGCAAATTTTGAGTCATCTTACTGTACTCATACATGTACTGGCTTCTTTGTTAAACACTAAAACGAAGGGGATGTGGGATATATATTTTTTTTTTGTATTTTGAGCAGTTATACAGAATCTCTTCTGTACACTGCACTGGGGGAAAAACTGGACTGATGATAACATATTGTGCCACTAAACACCCAACCAACCGTGTATTCCTGAAAGAGCATAGGATATTATGGGTCAGCCAAATCAAGCCTGGTGTTCTGTGCCACAAACTGTCAAATTGTACCCCTGACGTCAACTTGTTGGTGCTTAGGATGCAGCGTTCTCTGGCTCTCCTTGTGTGTGTATGTAATTACAGTGCTGAATGGAGGCTGGTGATGTCTAACTTAAAGGTTGATTTCTGGTTCCAGGTTTTGGATGGATTTTGAAAGATTTTCCAATATTTTGCATAAGCACTGCAACCAATGAGACTGCAGCAGCCCTGAAGGCAAGAGGAGAAGGTTTTGCTGCATGGGCATAAAGCAGAGGCCTCTGACAGCCTTACAGCTGAGCCATTTGCAGTCACAGGGAAGGGCTTCTTAACAGAATTCATTGTACAGAAATTAACAAAACAATTTTAACAAAAATAAAAGATTTTAAACAATAGACATTGAGTGTTCATTGAGGCTTTTTTGTGATTGTTGTGAGGCAACAAATACTTTTGTGAGAACATTGGACAATGTGAATATGTTTTTTAAAGGAAATAAAACTAGCATTGATAATGTTCAAATTGAGAACCTATGTATTTTTACGTCACGTTTTACGTATTTTCAGCACGTGCTTTGATGCTCTACTGCGTATGCTTAAGTCTGAAGCATAGGCCATGTTCCGTTACTATGGTTAAGAATTGATTGAGAGCAGAGGAAGGTAATTATATCCTCATCATAAGGGCCAGTGTTTGTGCAAGTTTTTGGGATAACCTTTAGGCCAACTGTTTAAATCCAGACCTGAGAACCTTTCAGCTAATCAGTTTTCTAATTAGGGAGTTGCAGCGAAAACCTGGACGCCCAATGGCCTTTTCTGGGTAAGACTGCCTGCCCCTGATTTAGACGAAATAAGCTCATTGTCGTTTAGGCAAACATCGCGCGAGTTCTCCGTCTGGACTACAAATTTAAAGGCGCTCCACCGCGTACTTGTCCCTCTTGTTTTCAAAATGGAGGCCGGAGAAATCTGGGTCCCTTAAAGGGATGGTCTACTGACGTTTGCACCGCTCCGGAAGCTTGCCTGATTTCGCGCTAGAGCGGCGAAGGGAGTGCAGTGTTTTAGTGTTTCGGAGGAAACAGTAGGAGACAGAAAGTATTATATAAACTTAAAACCATTGCTATAATGACGGAGGAAAACATTTTTTTGTTTGTCCCCAATTTGATAGGTGAGTCGATGCGCTTGGCGCTACACATAGATCGCGACCCATTTAAATAGGTTCCTCCAGTATCTACGTCAAGCGGAGAAGCTTGTAGAATGTATTTTGTTTAATGTTGTTGCTTTCTCCTATAAGTTCCTGCTTTTGGCTATCCAAGCTAGGTTTGTGTTTTTTGCGGTGTTAAATATTACGGGTAGTACGTGTTAAACGACGCGCCAATTCGTGATGTAAACATTGAGTTTCCTTAAATGAATATTCTGGTACTGTGCTGGGAAATGTCATCGTGGTGCTCCGTGTCTGCTCCTTCTCGTAGGCTATGCCCGGATCGCTCTAGCCCTACTGGCTTTCTACCTCATGCCATCCTATCCAGTGCCGGCGATGTTCTTCTACCTGCTTAGCGCCTTGCTAGATGCCTTTGATGGCCATGCAGCCAGAGCGCTCAACCAAGGTAGGTGCTGGACTCGGTGCCAGTGTGCTGGCTGGCTATGGTTGTGTACTGTGGCTTGTATTCCACTCCTCCCACTCTCCCTGGGTTGTGTGTTCCCTCGTGCAGGTACCAAATTCGGGGCCATGCTGGACATGCTGACGGACCGCTGTGCTACAATGTGCCTGCTGGTGAACCTGGCTCTGCTCTATCCCTCGTTCACCTTCCTCTTTCAGCTCAGCATGAGCCTGGATGTCGCCAGTCACTGGCTGCATCTGCACAGGTAGCAGCCCCAAAGTACTCCGTAATCGTGCAGTCTGAGACCTGTGTTGCTTTTTCCAGGCTATTTTGTTTTTCCCTCCTGACAATCATCCTCTCACCCTCTTTAGTTCCATCATGAAGGGAGCATCTAGCCACAAGGCTATCGATTTGTCTGGGAACCCCGTTCTGCGGCTGTACTACACCTCTCGGGTAAGAACGTCAGACACACACACCAAGGGGATGATGATGCTGCTCCCATGTTGACTGACACCGCCCCCCCCCCTCCACAGCCGGTGCTGTTCTTCATGTGCATGGGCAATGAACTCTTCTACTGCCTCCTCTACATCCTGCACCTCCTGGAGGATCCGCAGGGTGAGCCAGTCGCCGTCACTCCCGACCCTTTTCATCCTTCCCTCAGTATCTTTTGTGTCACTCTTTCTCTCCCTCTGCCTCTCTTTCTCCTTCCCTTCTGCCTCTCCCTCTCTCTTCGTCTCTCCGTCCAATGCCATGTTGCACGGGGTGCTCTCTGTGATGCTGTTCTCCTCCGTCCGGCAGCATGGTTTCTGTGGCTGCTGGGCGTCTGTGGCGTCGTGTCTGTGATGAAGTCTGGGATCAGCCTGCTACACCTGATTACTGCGTCCAGGAACATGGCTGCCATCGACCTTGCAGAGAGGGAGGCGGAAAGAAGAAAGGATAACTGAGAGACAGACAGACTGGCTGAAATGAGATGCATGGTTGGGGGTGCAGTTTGGCAGCACCTGGAAAATAAAAATTGTGGATAGTAAATAATCAAGAAAGGTGAATTATAAGACGAATCTAGGGACCTTTTTACATAAGGCTGTGAAACATCAACAAAGATATTTGGCTTTTTATGGTTTTTGTTTATATTTACAAGAGTCTACATATTTATGTTAAGTATTATATTGACAGTTTTTATTGGATAAAATAGTATCTGTTCAAGTCTTAAATTATAACGATTAGCTGCGGTGTGCACTTCATAGGAAAGCTGCGTACACTCACAGACTGACAACAGTAGTAACGGGAGGTGTAGGGTAAGTTTGGGCGGCGAAATTGATGGGGCTGATTAAAGTGGAAAGCGGCGTTTAGCAGGAAGATGGTCGATAGGGATGATGCACCCGAAAGATAAAAGGTATAACATAGAGCAGCTTAGAAGCTTTAAGTCAATTCCACCCTCATTTCACTGATTTATTATTATTTTATTATTGATGATTTTGTAATTGTGATTTTCGTTCGACGTTATGGTAATTTGTAGATCTTTTTAAGACATTCATTCCCTTCATTTTATAAAGAGTAAGGTTACCAATGCGATCTGCCGGTTAAGTAATAGAATTAGATTGTTACTAGTTGGTTAGACTTTCAGTCGGAAGTGACAATCAGAGTCTCTTCCCTATATGTTTTATGAATGCACAAAACTTGCTCCGTTATAGAGATTATGGATATTTGCTTCTGTGACAGGAGTGAGCTTTATTTGTTAAGTTATATTTGAGAACGCTAGGTAGAGAAAAATCACATGTTTTCATCTTTATTTATTTATTTTTACGTTGGGTGCCTGTCGTGCAAATAGAAGAGTACTGTTGAAATTCTGTGAAGTGAAAATGCTGTATCCTGCTCTAATAAAGACGTATTGATCAGAATTACCGGATCTTAAGCTGTATTAAGTTTACACGGAGGGGAGACGTAAAGTTCGGGTTGCAATTAAATACACCTGTACTATTCTTATTCAATACATTTTCTCAGTAATTGTGTATTGATTGACAAAGACGGGGCTAGAATGAACATTTGCCGTCACATATTTCAGCTGCTGCGCAGGTTAGCGGGATTTTTTTTTACCAGCTGCAAATTGGGTTATTATTATTGAGCTGCGGCGGTGTTCCACTTCGACAATTTCCATCGGCCAAATTCGCGACGGGAGGGGGTGGGGGCCACGGGAAGGTGACGGCATCGCGCGCGTTGAAGGAGGCCGACGGATGGCGGGGGGGCGAGCGGATTGAATACTTTCCCTTTAAAATAAGGGGGACATAGCGGTGAGGGAGAAACTGAGGGGGGAGAAAAGAAGAGATAAAAAAAGAAAAGAAGAAAAAAGGGAGGGAGGGAGAGAGAGAGATAGAAAAAAAAAGAAAGATGACATCTTCTCAATTGAACACCCGAGGCGGAGTGACGGGTTGTGGCCGGAGGGGAGCGCTTTAGCCGGGGCCAAGACTTCACGCAACACCGAGGCTTTAATAAACACCCGCCCGGCCTGGCGGTGATAATATAAAATTGAAATAAAACAAACATTTTTTCTAAAAGAGCATTCTAAGGGAACAGGCTAATTATATTTCGTAACTTTTAAAATCTATTCATATGTATTTTTCACTTAACAAACAATCGCATTTTTGCATGATTTGAATGAACAACAGCTTATGCCTTGTGTTGGTAGCTAGCTAGCTGAAGTATGACCAGACAGTTAAAATGATGCACTCTTAGGTTTTGGTTGTATTTAATGTTTGCGGGGGTTTCGTGTGGCTCAGCTTACAAAAGTTAAAAACAAAATGTCTTCTACCTAACCAGCCAATATCAATCGCTGGTTATTATTAGGCAGATGGCCGATGGGTTAGGTTAGTCAACTAAAACTAATAATGTGGACTTTCAAAGGAAAATTGTAGGGGAATATTTTAAGTTGATATGAATGAAAGCTGTGACAGTAATATTAGCTAGCAAGCGGCTGCTGACAGAAAACAGCGGTTACGGTAATATTCTGGTGAACTGGCGTTTGTTGTTCATTTTACTCAGTTAATTTTAATGCGTTATACTCTTGGACGAAATGATGTTTTTATTCCGTCGGCAGCTTGAAGTTATGAACCCTTATTAAGGACTGTATTACGAAGACGGACATACCACGAGTTTGTTTAATGACACTATATGCAAAAATATTTTTGATAACTATTACTCTGACTACAGTTCAAAATGGATGCGGCGTGGAGTAATTTTTTATTTCAGGTGAGTTGGGGAAAATCGCATGCTGTGCTTTGTTCTCTGTCAGTAAGTGCAGTTGATATGAACGCATGTTAGACCATTGCATGAATATCGTGAGCCGACGTCGCGTTTTATTGAAGAATACAAATATGAGCCTTGTTGTCAAAATAAAATCTCACATGCACTGTTGCATTTTTTCTGGAGTTCGGTTATGTCTAAATGACATGATCAAATGAACAGATTACTAACAAAATGATAAGTTGAGACCCATATGGTTAAAATAAAAACACGACGTGTAGTAAATGTGCATGTAGAAACAGAAGAGGTCCCAGGGTTCTGAGTTTTGCAGAGTTTTTTTAAGTGATTCTTTTGGCCTTTTTAAGACACCACCTACCCAAACCCAAGCAGAGACAACTCTCCAATCAGATCTTCTCCCAGAACTTACGGGATCAGTGCAGAACCCGCCTACTGAACACATAGCCACACCCCCTTCGACGGTGGACACCGCTGCTCTAAATGAGGAACCTTTACCTGGTGAGAAGGGGTGAAGAGGAGAGCCTTCAGGTGGCTTTGCCTCACAGCCTGCTCTGCTAATTTGGGCTCTGTGGCTGGAGCTGACTGCCCCCTTCTTCCTCCCCCTCTCTCTCTTTCTCTCTCACTCAGTGAAAGCCGTGTCTCGTCCCTCACGTGCCGCCCACATCTGCCCGCTCTGTAACAAACAGTTCAAGAATAGCTACAACCTCCGTCGGCATCAGTCAGTCCACACAGGCATCCGAATGAAGGATCGAGTGATGAGGGACGACAGTGTGAAGGGGGTGCAAGCTGGAGCAGGGAGGACCACTGTCCCTCTTTCCCTGCTGCACCTCTCTGTTCCGCATCCCACTCCTGAGTCTGTCCCTCACCAGCCAATTCTTGGCACCCAGGATGTACAACCCATTTCCGTATCTATCACCACGGCAGCAGTCACCATGGCTGCATCTGTTCCTCCTCCGTCAGCTGTCGTGGTTACTGGGGCAATGGTGCAGGTTGGTTTATGAGGATATGTGTGCAGCCAGGCTGTTACAGGCTGTTGTGAAATTGTGCTACTTGGCAGGTTTTGGGGTTTGCACTGTATGTGCATAGAATTGATCTCCATGTAGGGGGCTGTTTTGACACGCATGTCAGACATTAAACGTTGATCGTGACCTTTTCGTTAACTTACAATGAGAAAAGCCCGCCATTGAAAAATGGCGGGATCATTTCCTGCTGTCGGCACCGAAAGTCATTTAAGCATCCCAGTGTTTGGATCCTGTACATTTGGGCAGGTGCTGATACCTGTAGGGGACAATGGAGAGAACAGTAACCCTAACCGTCCCCCACTTCACAGCGTCAGCCAAACCCAAATACCAGCGCAACCCCTGTACGCAAGAACCACGCCTGTGAAGCCTGTGGAAAGGCCTTTCGGGACGTGTACCACCTGAATCGGCACCGGCTGTCCCACTCGGACGAGAAGCCCTACTCCTGCCCCATCTGCCAGCAGCGCTTTAAGAGGAAAGACCGCATGAGTTACCACGTGCGCTCACACCAGGGTGGTGTTGAAAAGCCCTACGTGTGTCCCCACTGCGCTAAGGGCTTCTCACGGTACAGTAAGGCTGTCCAGGCATGTGCTTGAAATGTTAGGCCACCCCCGGGACCTCGGACCCTGCTCTGTCTAACTAGCTGCTTCTGCTGTCTCAGGCCGGACCACCTCAACAGCCATGTCAGGCAAGTCCACTCCACCGAGAGACCGTTCAAGTGTGAGGTAACCACTCTTCTCTCTATACTGCTCGATCGCCCTCTGGTCTTTGGCCGTGACCTGTGTTTGTAAATGAGGCACTCGTCCATGTCTCACCACATGTGCTGTCTGGTTGCGCCGGGCGTGGCGTGCAGACGTGCGAGTCGGCCTTCGCCACACGGGACCGCCTGCGCGCTCACATGATCCGGCACGAAGAGAAGGTGCCGTGTCACATCTGCGGGAAACTACTGTCTGCTGCCTATATCACCGATCACATGCGTGTGCACGACCAGTCGCAGCACCACTCCTGCCACCTATGTAACCGCAGTAAGTTTGCTTTGTTTTCTGTGTCCAAGTAGACATACATAAGAACATAAGAAATTTACAAACCGGAGGAGGCCATTCGGCCCATCAAGCTCGTTTGGGGAGAACTTAACTAATAACTTAACTAATAACTTAACTTAACTAATATCTCAGAGGTGTTAAAATCGTATCTAGCTCTATTCGTATCTATAATCGTATCTATAGCTCTAAGCAGGAAGACTATTCCATACTCTACACACTGTGTAAAGAAGTGCTTCCTCAAATTCATTTTAAAATGTTCTCCTGCTAATTTTCACTTATGGCCACGAGTTCTAGTATTTAAACTAATATTGAAGTAACCATTGGGCTGAACAGCATCCAGACCTGTTAGAATCTTATACCTGGATCATGTCCTCCCTTAGTTTCCTTTGCTCAAGGCTAAACAGATTAAGCTCAGCTAACCTCTCCTCATAAGACATTCCTCAAAGACCTGGAATCACTCTCGTAGCCCTACGTCACACCCTTTCCAAGGTAGCAATGTCCTTTTAAAGGTATGGTGACCAAACCTGCGCACACTATTCTAGGTCGGGTCTTACCAAGGAATTCTGTAATCATAGAATAACTTCCCTTGACACCTAGAGATGTAACGCAACATCCTATTGGCCTTTTTTATTGCTTCCCCACACTAGCGAGAGTGGGACATGGAAGCATCAACTTAAACACCAAGCACTTTCTCATAATCAGCTACCTTTATTTCAGTGAAACCCATGAAATATCTGTACTTAGATGGATGGAGACCATCTGTGCTTCATGTGTCTGATTTCAACTGAGGTTCAAGTACAAGGAAGTCCATGAGTGTAGCCATTACATTAAGCCACTGATAAAATCACTTCAGAATGTGTTCTGCTGCTGATTAATAGGATCATTAGCTCTGTTATACGTGGGGCAGCATGTGGCTCAGTGGGCTAAGCCTGTGTGTCTGTGATCAGAAGGTCACCAGTTTGAACCTAGTATCGGCATGTCTGTGGGTCCTTCAGCAAGACCCTGAACCTCCAGCTACCTGGCCACTGCAACAGGTGGCTACGAAGAACATGTTAGGGGAAGCATAAAGAGAATTTCAACAAAGTATTAATTATTATTATTTGTTGAAACCCTGTTTGAACGTATATGTCAGTGTCAATCGCAGACTGGCTGTGTTTTCTGGGTTCCATTGGCAAGGCCTGCTTCACTCATTTTATTTCTTGGCACGCGTCTCAAGTGTCTCTGGTAACTCCTGTTGTTTTCTCTGGGACCAGGTTTCACCACCTTGACGTACCTGCGTGTCCACGCTCAGAAGCACCACGGCCAGGAGTGGAAGGAAAGCGAGGGCCAGAGGGGTGGTTTTGGGGGCACCGGCCCCGGTGGGGTTCTCCTGTGCCAGTTGTGCGGGGTGCAGTGCAAGACCCCCACGCAGCTGCAGGGCCACATGGGCACACACCGCACAGCCCAGAGTGACCCACAAGCTGCCACCAGTCCCGTGCCACCCACCACCTCGGCCCCCAGCAGCACCGTGTCCCTCAACGCATGCGGGAGCACAGGTGCAGTGGGACTTCTGGTTTCAGACTGTTCTGGGATTGCCCCCCAGCCTCACAGCTAGCGGGGCTGGGAAGGGGGGTGGAACAAGATGACGGAGAGAAACAGGAGGGTGAAGCCAATCACTCACTAGGAAAAAGATCCGGTCTTTGACATGAGCTGTGTTCTTCATTCTGCAATCTCATCACTCTCCTTTGTAGGCTCAGATAATAATAATAATTGATACTTTATTGATCCCCTTGGGGAAATTAACTTAACATCTCCCTCAACTTGCTCTTTTTTGTAAAGTAAGTTGTGTGTGAAGGGCAGCCTCCCAGGGATCTGGGGACTAAGGGTCTTATTCAAGGACCTGCAGACGTGCTGAGGCTGGGTTTGAACTGGTGACCTTCTGATTACAGGCACAGCCCACTGAGCCACACACTGCCCCCATATTCTGTCAGGATGTTAAACCACACAACATGAGGGTCCTTCTCCTTTATTGTTACTGCCTTGTTTTTCACTTTTGGATCCAGACTAAGCCAGATAGCGTAGCATAGCAAAGCAGACCTCGCTGGCCCATCCATGAGCCTGCCAATGCGATCACTGGAGCTCGGTGGAAGTAGTGACAATTGAGATGGAGCTGTGCTGGATGGTACGGACTCAATCCTACATTTGGACCAAACCTGTTCTCTTGGGAAGGCTTAGCAGGCAGATCTCTGGATGATGTTCTTTTTAATAAATATTTGATAGGTAACTTATGTCAGCTACTCTGGTCTACTCACAAACAGCAAAAATGATCACTTCAAATAATAGAGAAATTGAAGTTGCATTAGGATGACTTCTTATTGAAAGGGAGTGCTTCCCCGGGAGAGGTACCAATTGATAACTAGTTAGGGCTTTGTCAAACATAGTGTAACTGACTTTTTAATATATATATATATATATATATACCTGTATATATTTTAATGTAGCGTCTGAATTTTTTTGAATGTCTTGTACTTCGTCACTGACTGGTTGAGGGTTGCTCCCAGCTATGATGGTAGCGGTCTACTGGGAGAAGAAGAATAAATAAATAGATGTTAAAAACATTTAAATACAGTACATGGTACCAGAAAGCCCTTGCTTCATTTTTCCGTCATTAACAGTGGCAAAACACAGATTGAAATAGGAGTCTGGGAGTGAATTTGATCAAATCTGTATTCAATGTAATCTGTCCAACTTTGTTGAAATACTTTAATGGGTTGCTGAGTGGTACTGTGCAGTACTATTTTACCATGAGCTACTCTACACTATTATTATCAGTAAATTGAAAATAGGGAGGACCTGCCTAAATTTACCACATGTCTGTATGTACATACAGATTTAAGCTATTGTCAGTTGCCTTCTACAGTCATTGTTATTATTGATGTTAATTTGTTAGCCTTAAGTTAAAATGAACAGAAAAGTTATATTGTGAAAGTGTGTCAGGATGTGTGACATTGGTTCATCTGTACCTGTTAACGCTTGTTTAATGCCACTCCAGTGTTTGTGTTGCTATAATATTATGTATTAATCCCTGTATATATGAACGCTGCATAAATAATAATAACATTTACACTGGGTTGGGTGTCTGGCTGCATCCTTGCACAGAATCATGATAACAACCAATCAAGGTTGCACCATCGTTGACTGCCTTGTTCTGCGCTAAGTGAATTACGCAGCATAACGGCGGAGTGTTACCGGGTGAAACGCTTTATGCAGGGTCAAAATATTTAATTTATTATTGCATTTTCCAGATGTGCCTCCCCTTCATCCAAAAGGCAAAATATAGCAGTAATCCGTTTCCAGACACCTCTGCGATACACGGAACCCTGCCAATTTGCCTCCATTGTTTATATCGGAGGAACCCCTCCCCCACTGCTGTTCTTTAATCTTTCGCTTTTTTCCTCCATCCCCCCAACTTCTCCTCCCACCACCACTCTCCCTCATATGCTGTCGGCCACTCTTGCACACAGCTGATTTTGAGGGAGTCTGGGAGATGCGTGTGATGAAATGAAACACTAGTCGCGGATCGCCTGAACGAGCTGCTGCTGGAGTGGAGCTGTCTGTAGGTGCGTCTGTACCCCGCCGCAGTACGGACGCCTCGCATTTACTGCAGTTTCGTGTCGTTTTTATAGGTATTCAAGTAGAAGCGGCTCGACGTTTTCTACTGTAAAAAAGTAGGTCATTGGAACCGTAACTTGCTATCCAAAGGATGTCTGCTTACAGAGCAAGATAAGATCTTTCTAAAATAACTAAGGGCACTTAGCGGTACCCGGGTCATCTGCTGCGGGTAAATAATATTTCTATAAGGGTCTTGCTCTGACTGGAACAACGCGAAACTTGCTCGAGGCTAGTGCTAGATGCTAACAATGCGATAATCACTTTAAATATCAGACTAAATTGTCAGTTTCGAGCGTCCGTTAGCTTTTGACAATGGCGTGACTGGCTTGTATAACAACCGACATGCATGCTCTGGAGCATTTCTTCAGCCGCGCCGTCCGCAGATGAGTGTGCTGTGCCGAGCGTTAGCTAGCGGCCATGGCACCGGCTAGCTAGCTGGCTCCGTGGAGCCCGATTCAGGCCGGCTGGCTGCCCGTGCGGCGCCGCAGACACAGACTGTGCCTTTCGGGGAGTGTCTCATCCTGATACGCCGTGTGGCGACTTTTAAAGTATCGTGGATGTGCCATTCGGCTAACTAGCGTTAGCAGTGATGGGCCATTGTTTACATCCGCTGCTTTAGGCTGAGCGGCCAAGCCGCGGCAGACAGCCGTCTTGCAGAAAGGATCGACGAGCCCCTGCATTGTTTTATCGCTTGTAATGTACAAAACGTCGGCGTGATTTAATCACTGGCTATTTAAAATGGCGTTTCACGGTACCAGCCGCCAGTCCGTGTGCGGCAACTTGTTTCCGGGGGCTGATTTAGGCCACAAATACTTCTGCGTCAACTCTTCGACCGGCACTACCTCGGCGGGCCTCGGCGCCACCCCGAGCTCGAGTGGGCCCGCTGCGCCAGCCGGAACCCCTCGCCACCCGGCTGCGCTAGGGGGAGGTACGGGGGGAGGAGCCGCTGTTCCACAGCCCCATAGCAACACCGCTAGCGAGGTGCCGAGCCCCGCTGAAATGGAGCCAGATCGACCTATTGGATATGGGGCTTTTGGTGTGGTTTGGTGAGTAAATTGAGTATCCAAATAAATTTAAATGTCTACATGCAAATAGGTTCTCCATCTGACCTCTGACTCATTCATGCAAGTGTGTTTTGCATGATCTTATATGTGTCCCAGGATTTAGGAACAGTGCAATATTACTGTGAACACTTCTTCCCCCAGGTCAGTGACAGACCCCCGAGATGGGAGGAGAGTGGCTCTGAAGAAGATGCCTAACGTCTTCCAGAACCTGGTGTCTTGCAAGAGGGTTTTCAGGGAGCTAAGGATGCTCTGCTTCTTCAAACATGATAATGTGAGAATTTGGGCTCTGTGCCATGTGCAGAGATGGGGTAAACACTACAGAGAAATGGAAAACAGCATGCTGTAATGTGCTATGTGTTCCTAGGTATCCACATAGATAGACTATACAGCTTAAGAGCTGTATGTGCAACCAAGTAAGAGTGTAGATATGACTGTGCTGTTGCTGCAGGTTCTGTCAGCCCTTGATATTCTTCAGCCTCCCCAGATTGACTGCTTTGAGGAAATGTATCCTTTTGCTGAGAAGCCCTCTCCCATGTTTACCTGCCTTTCTGCCTGTCCTTTTACTTGCAGTTTTATGTTGGCATATTTTTCCTCCCACTATCCCTCTTGACAGTCTGACCACCATTGCCTCTTGGGTCATATTTTGTATGCAATGGCAGTGTGTTTCCTTCACCTCGACCTCGCAGCTATGTCATTACGGAGCTGATGCAGAGTGACCTCCATAAGGTCATTGTGTCCCCACAGCCGCTCACCACAGACCATGTGAAAGTTTTCCTTTACCAGATACTCAGAGGTGAGGCGATACACAAAGCCTTTGAGGGTTTATCAGATCCACTTGGTTATTTGGGAGATAATTGAGTGCAGATTTAAATGTGTCAAGTCTGCTTTATTTCGCTGAAAGTGACATTTGTGGATTTTTAATCAGGTTGAACTTGGAGCATGAGTTTTGGGTTTATGAGCCAGTCTCTGGTTTAGGGTTAAAAATAAACCAGAAATAGGCCATTGCTATATTATACAATAGAATTCTTCATCTGTCAGAATAATTGCCTGACCTTCTCAGACATTAAGATTGAAGTCCTGTTCAGAACTCCATTTTAAGCTGAACCATGCTTCAAATGCTTAGAGCTACAGAGAATCCATTATCCTTCTGTTCAGTGTTGTGTGTGAATCATTGTTTATAAGTGATGTTGAGTAGTTTCTGAAAATAAGTGCATCTTGTGTGGTGCTGCGACTGGTCGTGCATCTTGTGATCATTTAATATGTTTCTTGGTGACGTACAGAAATCAAAGGATGTAAAGCATACTACTGGATTCCGTAACCTTGTATGTGAAATTAATTGAGGCCACATCCTGTATACTATGCAAGTGAAGTGACGTTAATGGTGATGCTACCTTGGTCCCCAGGGCTCAAGTACCTGCACTCTGCTGGAATCCTGCACAGAGACATTAAACCTGGGAACCTTCTGGTCAACAGCAACTGTCTTCTAAAGGTACTGTTTTCGGCATGACTCTGCTATTGTTCTGCCAACACACCCTAAAAGTGTGGGAAAACACTCTCCTGAGTGTCCATATAGTCACTTAGCTGCTCCGTTCTAGATGCTATAATGGGGTCCTCGTTTCACGCAGTCATCCTGCTGACTGACATACAGTGGTAACTATAGATTTGTATTGAGTGTAAACTCGATGTCATGTCAACCTCACTGTAAATCACATTCCTGTTTTTTAGTGAAATGTTATTTCCCAAATCATCCTCTGGTCTCAGATATGTGATTTTGGACTGGCCCGGGTGGAAGAACCGGACCCATCTCGTCACATGACCCAGGAGGTGGTGACACAGTACTACCGGGCCCCAGAGGTTCTTATGGGCAGCCGGCACTACAGCGCAGCCATCGACGTCTGGTCTGTGGGCTGCATTTTTGCTGAGTTGCTGGGACGCCGTATCCTCTTTCAGGCCCAGACCCCCATTCAGCAGGTACTTCACAGGTTGGGCTGAGGTGTGGGTGGGTCAATTTGTTTCTAACACAATAATTTAGTAAACAAAAATATGGTGAGTGTGCCAATGGTGACACCCCTTTAGTGTATGACATGCCACGTGCAGCACTTTACTGTCCTGCTGAATCTTCATGATGCCAACCCCTCCCCCCATCTTAGCTGGACCTCATCACAGATCTTCTGGGCACACCCCCTTTGTCAGCCATGGCATCTGCCTGCGAGGGGGCACGGGCACATATCCTGAGGGGCCCCCAGAAACCGGTGAATGACACACACACACTCTCAAAGCCCCATGGCTCTGCCTACTCTCTGCTGGATTGTTATGGATACTCAGCTGGAACAGGCTCTTTGCCTGACGTAGATGTGATCCTTTGTTATTAAAATTGAAGACCTTTCACTGACTTGTGCAGAAATCATGTTAGAAAGCTTATTTACTCAGACGCACCCCAGAAAAAAAATAACAGGCAAGAACTGTAGTAGTAAAGAATGGTGAAGTCTGACATGTATTGCCCCCCTCCCAGCCTTCTCTGTCAGTCTTGTACATGCTGTCCGATGGTGCTACCCATGAGGCCGTTCACCTGCTGTGCCGAATGCTGGTTTTTGATCCTGTGAGTAATAAATTAGCTGGGTTTAAATGCTTCTGTGAGGGGGGGTTGTTAATCAGCTCTGCTCCTTTGCACTCTTCTTTCTTTAAATCTGTCTACATGCTCTGCAGGTCCAAGTTGTTAGTCCCGGTTCTGACTGCTTATCGTACCATTCACCAGGCCAAGCGAATCTCCGGCAGTGATGCCCTATCGCACCCCTACCTGGATGAGGGCCGACTACGCTACCACACCTGCATGTGCCAGTGCTGCTACTCAGTACCCAGTGGACGGGTCTACACGCGTGACTTTGAGCCGTCAGCTGAGCGGCCCTTCAGCCACAGCTATGAACAGAGCCTGCTCTCCGTGTGGCAGGGAAAAGGTACGTGGGCCGCGCTGCTGTCTGAACCATAGGGCCACAGCCTTCATGACACTTGTATGTCTTCCTCCCTCCTCAGAGCTCATCCACCGCTTCATCACTGAGCACCAGCAGGGCAAACGTGTCCCTCTGTGCATTAACCCCCAAAGCGCCGCCTTCAAGACCTTCATCAGGTAAGGAGGGGGCAACACCTGTCCCCACAGCAGCATCCAAACTATAAATGCTCCCTGTCCATTGTCACTGTTCTGTCAGTGTCCATATTGCCGTACAATATCCATGGTACATTATCACCCATGACGTCTCTGGCCATGGTGAAACCCTTCTCCTGTTGGTAGGTTGGGGGGGTGTAACGCTCTATCCTTTTTCAGGTCCACAGCTTGGCATTCCTCCAAAGTATCCAGGAAAGAGGAGAGATGAAGGGGGCAGTGAAGGAGCAGAGGAATGGGAAATAATGATCAGAAGGATGGATGTGGAATGAGATGGTAACTGCTTTTTGTGCTGCTTCTGCCATGAAAGTGCACAGCTCTCTAAACGGACAAGCTCAGCATCTGGACTTAGAACTAAACTGAGTGCAGGGACACCAGGGCCAGCGTGCCAGGACTGGAGTGCAGTGCTGGGGCCACTGGCCACTCTCTCAACTCAGCTTTGACCCCTTTACTCGCTGAAGTGTGATTTGTAAGCAACCTGTGCTGTGAGTAGCACAGTCCTTTGTTGTGCTGTGTGCTGCTGTACCTGCCTCCTGTGCTTCAGCCCATGGGCCATCTGGCATGTGACGTGGAGGACCATGACATGGCCATGCTTCCATGTGCTATGCTGATGTTTCAGGGCTGCATTTCTCCATTTCTGCTTTCTGGCTCATTTCATTGATTAAATTTGCCACTCGTTGAGAGATGTACTGATTTGAGAAAGGGACTCTTTAAATCTGTGTGACAGATTTAAAGGGGAAGATTTTAAAATGGAGTATTAGGGAGTGGCTGATCACTGGTGTTCACTGTGCTGAGGTGTATCTGAGGGTCCTGTGGCTCATTCTTAACACTGTTAGTTGACTTGGCATAACATGTCAAGCCATCTTGTATCCTGGAGTGAAACCTCTGCTAGTTTGGTTTTTATAATACATTTTCTTTTACTCTCTAAATTTAGTTGTAGGCTATGGTTGTGGCCATGTGTTTTAATGTTAAATTATACATTCATGTAATCAAAGTCCAATGAAAGCATTCTGATGTACTGTGCTGTTTGTAATATTTTGCTGATGTATATTGAACTCCGTTGTTCAGTATATGGAGGTAACATTTAATTTGTGGGGTGTGTGTGTGTGTGTGTGTGTGTATGTATGTATGGGTAGAGCATAGGAGAACATGCAGTGCAAAACTGCTGTGAATTTTGTCATTACCTCAAAGCTCACGGGATCAAACAAAAAAACCTCCAAGGAGACTGGCTTGTATATGCAATACTGGTCTTGTTCTGTACTGTACTGTAATATACGCTGTGCTGAGCTACACTGTACTGTAAGGCTTCACTCTCCCTGACGCTGAAGATTAGAGGAGCCACGGTGACAACAGGAAGCCCGCAGGGGGAACGGGTGGATGAGATGATGGAAAATGCTGCTGACTGTTCGTTTGTGGCCTGGGTTACAGGGCTCCTCTTCCCCATCGCAGAATTTGGGCCAGGTACACATGGTTATCCGCAAATGCGCCTGGGCGAGCTAACCTGTTTATGAAGGACCTTACCAGCCATCATCAGCTGGTGGAAAATTGAGGAAATTTTGCATGTCATGCTGCTGTGAAAACAGCACTGAACTCCATTCCCCACCAGAGGGGGTTATGGGTAAAGCGTTCTGATACTGAACGCAAACATTTTATACAACTACCCTTCTTCAGAAGGATCTCCTAACGGTTTAATTTGGCAGGTGTGCAATTCGAATTTTAGCTATGAACCTTCTATAGGATGTGATTTAATTATTTCAGATATTTGTACATTTTTTGTTAGTTTTAGTTTGTCTGTGAACCTGTAATTTCAGTTTTGTGAGCAGTTTTGATTTTGATTGGTTATCCTACTTTGATATTTTGTATGTGGGTGGGGTGGGGGGTGAGCTCAGAAAATGATGGGAGAATGGTGTGTGTGTGTGTATGAATGAGTGGGGGGGGGGAGGAAAGAGGCATAAAGGAGGAACTCCAGTTTTAGAAATGACCCTAGACGTGACACTTTTTGTTTCCTAAAAGATCCTGATAGTTGTGTTAAGATTATGATTCTGATAATGAACACTGTTCTTAAATGTATGTGATATTTTCTGTCTTGCCATGTAAACATTGTTTTGCTTGTTTATCAACAAATACTTGAATTTCTTAAGGAACGGATTACAGAGTGAAGTAGTAAATAAAAGAATAGACGGTGAAGACTTTAAGATGAGTTTCTTGATTCTTGTGTCCAAAAACATTCCCAGTAGTTTATAGGGAATTATATGTTGTTGATCATTAGCTGGAGTCTCGGGTTTAGATGGTACGAACTGTTAGGGTTTTCCACTAATGTTAAGTTTAACTGACACTAGTACTTAACCTGAATTTCTCCCAAAAATGTACCCTACTCTACTGCAGCATTCAGTGCCACTCCTGAGTCCTATGTCTCATTTCCAAAATATGTATATCAACATGTAGTCCCAGTACACAAATGAAGTATGTGTTCTGAGTATAGAGCTTTTCCATAAGTGAACTCATTACACCCAAATGACATTACCGGAGGTGCAAATGAAGAATCTGCTCAACCGTGGTAGGGGGAGGGGGGAATTCCCGTCGGTATTAGCACCGAAAGGACACTGAGGAAAGGGTGACTCACTAATGGTTCTAGGGGCAAGGTGAGTAGTAGAGATTTTGTTTTTTTTGCAGCGTCATACTTACGCTACCACATACATGGTACCAAATCAACCCCCGACTGTGACACCGCACTAGGTAAACCCTCCTCAGGGTTCCCCGCCCCCGTCTAGCCGCGCTCACCTGCTCAACTCACCCGTTTGTGTTCGGTCGGTACATGCGACGTGTGAACACGTTTATAATGTAATAATGTAAATTATCAGGGGGTAATCAACATACAATGGTTGATTATTACGTGACGATATAAGCTTGCGGTTCAGGAGATAAGCGTTGACCGCGCAAGCGACGCTGAGGTAATTCCTTATTCTGAACATACCAGTACAGGAAAGTGTCTACGCCCACAAATAGCGAATAGCCAATCGCCAATAGGCTAATCTCATCAGGTCACTTCATTTTAACTTTTAATTGGATAGACCAATCGTCAGTCAATGCGATGACCAAAGAGGAAAAAGAGGCGCTGTTGTCGCCATCCTGATAATCCAATCGGCTGTTGGTTGCTAGGAGCGGCGGCGTATATTTGAAAGTAAAATAAATCCAATTTGGACACCGAGGGTGCAGAGGAGGGGGTGTAAGGGAGACAGTCACACGTTGAATCCTGCGACGGTCCACTGTGACTGCAGTGTGTGTCTATATATATATATATATACACCTATGTGTATATATACCTACACACACACACATATATATATATATATGTGTGTGTGTGTGTGTACATTCGTATGGAGTATAGGTACATTTCCAACACACATAATCAGCGGTTGCTCGCTGACTGAGTCCCTACTTTCACCCTAGTTGGGAGAGAGGGCGCTACAGTCATCCCCAGCCGTGCCGTATATTGACATCTCTTGGTTCTCCCTCATTTTAAAGCGGCGTGGCGAGCCAGGTGAGAGTGTTAGGGCAGGTAGTGCCCCGACGCGAGGTACGGACGCCCCCGTTACCATTAAGTCCATCGATTGACATCGGTGAGCCCTTTTCGGTGAAAGGGAAGCGGCTCAACAGCGGAGCGGTCGTCGTCACTTCGGCTCGGCATTGGATGAAGCCCCCCCTCTCGGCATTCACCCCCCCCCCCTCATTTGTTAGCTAAACGACGGTGGCGGAGAGGAGGGGACAGAGGAGAGAGAGAAAAAGCAGGGCATGCTACCGTGAGCCGCGGAGACGGATGGGCAGCCCGGAGGTGCTTGCTTTAGCAGCGCGTGGGGGTACAGCACTGCCCTGAGCGTGTGAATAAATAACATTTCAACGGAAATAACAGGCAGCAAAAATACATCAACGCGGGGCCGCGCGCGGAATATGCGCGTGCCATCAAAGCGGCCGGCCGAAGCGCGCGCGCCGTGCGGCTGCCGGATGCAGAAGCCCGATCGATAACGGAATGGTGGCGACGGGCCGGACGGATATGGGCAGAGGAGCCTAAGCGCCGAATCAGCACCGAGAGCTGACGAAGAGCGTTACGGAGCGGCCGCACAGAGCCGCAGCCGGACGCGACGCGCTTTAAGCAGACCTCCCGTCGGCTGGCGTTTTCCTGAGCCGCTAAGGATTCCCGGTCCAAAACAAAAGGTAACGGCGATTTCAGTTAAAACGGCAGCCCACGTGGACTTAGCCCTGGGTATAGCCGAGAGTCCGAAAGCTGTTTGTTAGTGCCCGGTTCCGATGGGCCGTGGAGCTTATGCCCCGGTGCCGCTGTCCCCGTACATGCAGACCCCGTGTATACCCCCCCCCTCCACCACCCCCGCCGCCCCCATCTCCCCTCGCTTCAGCACGCCTCTCCCGCATCCCCACCCGTGGCTTTGTTTGCACCTCGGCGCCCGAAGGATTTACACGGATGTGGGTCTGTGAGGGCGGAGGGCCCCGGTGCCGCTCCAAAGACTGTGCGTCAAGAGCACCTTTCATTGTCCGGCTGCCCACCAGCCTGCATGTGTGATGAAGCTGCCTGTCTGAGTCCGTTAGCTACACGGAGCGGACTTGTTAACGGGAGGACAAGGCGGTGCGTAGCCAGGTGCTAAAATCGCAGCCTGCAGAGCCCGTTCACGGCGGGTCCTTGTACGGGACAGACTGATCTGCGGCTCGCTGCTGGCCAGGCGCCCTTGCCGTCATTGTTGCGGCCGGATTGATTTGTTGCAGCCCTGCTGCACCGATGTCCATCAGCCGAGGTTTTGGCTAGCTAGCAGGCTAGCGCATTGCGCATTTTGACAGCATCGGAGCGCCTGTTGGAACAGCGGTCTGCCGAGGCTTTCTATCCCTGAGCCCGAGGCGTCTATATTCGGGGCGCAAAAGTGCGGCTATTGTCTACTTACATCTAAATGCGTTTATTCATTTTGATGGTGCAGCTGTACCTGCCACAAATTTGCACGTATATATAGGCTTTAAACGAAAGAGATGCACGCGTGATCCATAGATAGTGTCATATCTAGGTTATTTTTTTATAGAATTTGACCGTGTTTTTGTCCCGTAGTAACACGTGTGACTGATGCGTGAACCAGTGGACGTTTATCAGGACTGTATTACTGCCGCCCCGACCCGCAGGAACAATAATGCGGCTTATTATATTGGGGCTTCCTCAGTTTTGTCGGCCGCCGTCGTGGTTTCTTCGTCTCCCCGTCTCTGTCTGTTACTATCTCCATCTCGGTAATCTTTTTAAATCTCCTGCTCCGTAATCCGTGCCAAATCTATTTCGGTTGGTCACCAAATCCCAACGCTGTGTGTGAAGATGCTGCCGTGAGGAGGAATCCCAAGGTTACCGGCGATTACTGCCTCACCGAAATACGCAAGCCGGGGATACTATGCGTGTGTTTTGTTTATATGTTCATCTCTAAGGAACACTATATATAAATTATACATTACTCGTATAGATTTAACGTCAAATTTCTGTCACGTTAAAAGTTTGAGTTAGAAGTGAATATGTAACAGAATTGTAAATAGGATGTCACTTTTCTCTGCTGAGTTCATCTTCTGTTTCTCCTTGTCTGTCTTTTTGTCCTTTGTAGTTTGAAACAGTGTTTGACATCACTAAGGATTATCAAGTCCTGACCCTGGGTGGGTGGGGGGGTGGGAGGGGATTTAGGGACATAAGGAGCCAAGTCTTAAGAGCCTTTAAAATAAAAGATTAATTAATTGTATAATTATCTGAAACCAGCTGAAGATCAGAATGTTTTTGTCACTGTCTCTGAAACAAAATGAGACTTTGGAGTGACTGAGTGTAAATGTAACGTTCCTCCTGAGCTCACAGAAGACTGAAATACTGGAAAAGAACTTTAATTAAACACAGCCACCATTCTCTGAGGGTCGCTGTTATTCCAGCATTCTTGTTAGAAAGGGTCTGTTTCTGAGCATCTTTCTGAAAGTTCACCCCTGGGACGCAAGGAGAAGGTACAAAAAGGCCAGCAAAGCGGCCTCTTACGAGGGACACGGTGAGCGGGCACCATTAGATTGGATTTTTCTCCCGGGACGGACCTCGCGGGACCATGTTGACAATCCTGGTTGCCGGATCCATCTTCTTCCCGGGCCTGTTTGTGCTGTCGAAGCGGTGCCTGAAACGAGTCCCGGGCCTGCGATGGAGCGAGGGGGACGCTGTCATCGTATCTGCCAGGTGAACAGAGCACCAGCATGCAAATGATGGAACACCCCTAGGGCTGTGGCCTATCCTATGCGTAGAAGCTCGTTTAGGAATTCAGTCATATTGACAGTCTCTTACCATCTAATTAAAAATTTTTTTTTTTTTTTTATACAGTTACTTTCTTATTCTATGTTTTGATGAACTTGACATAATGGATACAACAGCTGCCCACGTGATTTCGCTTTTCCTTGTCTACGTCTACCAGGTTGGTCTCGTCCATCCAGGCGATTATGGCATCTTCAGCTGGTTACATCATTGCCTCGTCTTGTGAGGACATCATTGAGGATCAGTAAGTCAAAGAATTTACTCAACTTACTAAAGTCAAACTTGCCACTGGTTTAACTGTTCTGGGTACAGTGACATTTACCATGTAGGAGATTGTGGCGATTCAGGTGGTGTGATTGTGTGGCTCGGTGGAGGGGGTAGGTGAAGCTCAGCTCTGTCCTGACTGGGTGCTAGGCCCTGTGCTGGGACCATGCAGCAACACAGAGAAAGTCAAAAACATCATAGGGGCCTTTGTCAGAGAGTCCGTGTTATTTTCTGTGGCATCCTGACTCATGGTCTCTGAATCTGCCGATTTTAGGGGTGTATGTGCTGGTGTGTGTGTGTCACCAAATATAGTATTCCCACCCCGTTCACCTTGTGTTCTTGTTCATCTAATTAAAATCTCAACCTAATTAGTTTCTATCCAGGAAATCCGAAGTGTGATTATAGTGTCATACTTTGAATGAAGGAGGGGGTTGTGCTGTTTCTGTAGGGTCGCTTTTAGGTCTGGGCTCATCCAAATTCATGTTTATAAACGGGTGAAAGTAATTGTCATGGTCATTTGAAAACCTCTGGTAACAGTAAATAGTCATTACAAACGCCTTATATGATGTGGTTCTTCATGGTGATTTGTGTGAAATCTGGCAGAAATGATGAAGTTTCATAGTGGACATTGTATTATTTCACATCGATCGGCAAACTGACGTAGTAGGATTTCCTGGAGGTTCCCAAATGGATGAAAATTTTGACCTGGAGTTGTTCCAGTAGGGTCATGAGGAAGCTGACTTCTGAGAGAGAGTGGGCAGAGTGGTACAGTGTCTGCTCGTTGATGATTGGGTGGAAGAAGTGGAAAAGAAATGATACAAAGTGCCACAGCTCTGAGCTGGGGGCACCCACATGTGCCCACAGCAGCTGTCTTTATAGGTCTCAGGGTCGATTGGTTGCCTGGGACCTTCCTGAGTGTCACCTGATCTTCCTGCTCACCTGTGGGTTTCTGGTGACTGCTGTGGCGGCTTCTCGTACGAGCAGAGCATTGGGGGGGGGCATATCTGGAAGTCCCACTCAGCGGTCCACTGCAGTTCCATGGGGCGTTGAGCCATCACTGTGAGCGAGTCTCACTAGCTTGGGAGCCAGCTGCTGAATCAGGCTTGCTCGCTGAAAGACGGATAAATCGCTCAGCCTGGGGTATGAGGCTGTGGCATTTGGCGGAATTTCAGTCTGTTGAGGGAACCAATCAGCCATTGATTGATGAAGACGGGTATGCGTGTGCATGCACAGATGCACGCACACACACACACACACACACACACGCGCACACACACACACACACACACACACACACACTATGGCTGTGGGTCCTCTGCCTCACCATGAGAGTATTGTCTGTTGACAGTCATGCATTGTTGAGCTGCTGTGTGTGTCCTGCCCCCTGCGTGCCCCTGATAATATACCCCTTCTCTCCTGCTCCATCCTCGATGGCCC
The DNA here is from genome assembly GCA_015164015.2 of Brevimyrus niger. Classification (NCBI taxonomy): domain Eukaryota; kingdom Metazoa; phylum Chordata; class Actinopteri; order Osteoglossiformes; family Mormyridae; genus Brevimyrus; species Brevimyrus niger. Next base: position 4,258,669 of record JAABNY020000045.1, on the reverse strand, counting down.
AGACACTGGCTGACCAGCTCCTACATCCTTTTCGCCGTGCCATACTTCGTCTACGACATCTACGCCATGTTCATGTGCTACTGGCACAAGCTGCGGGTCAAAGGGCACGAAGATGGCTTGGCTCCCAGGGACCTCAAAACCGCCTTCAGCAGCTACCTGCGGCGGGAGTTCCTCATGGTGCTGCACCACGTTGTCATGGTCACCGTCTGCTTCCCGGTCTCTGTGGTAACTGTCACCATGGAGTTTAATGAGTTTACTTTATACAACTTGGTTAATATAAAAATGTGTGTGGATGTTAGAAAGGAGCGCTCCACCTTTCAGAATAGAAGCAGTGAAATTCAAATTGTGCTGATGGGAATGGGTAAGATTAAAGTCAAGTTTGTAGGCATAAGGTGATTCTGGGCTATTTTGGGACAGCAGAGGTGATGGGTAAGGTCACTCGCACGCAAACAGACATGCTCTATGGCTTCTGATTGGTTCTTGAAGGCCAGTCTTGGCCCTTAGCCCCCTCATGTCTAGTATTCCCTTTCACGTGCACTCTCCCTTTTAACCATCTTCCTTGCCGTCTCTATGCAAACGGCGGTTAATTGGCATGACCCTAAGACTGCGAGTTGTCATGGGTTGGACCGGGTGGGACCCCAAGTAAGTGAGTGTGGCCGAGAGCTGCACTCATTGCCACCCCCTGCTGGAGGTCAGTCGCAATGTCGGCGGAGGTGAGGCCAGAGTTGCAGACCCCCTTCCCCCCCCTTTGTTGCCCTGACACGGCCCTCTCTCTTCTCCCCTTCAGTTCTGGCGCCAGGGGAAAGGTGATTACTTTCAAGGCGTCATGTTTCTGGCTGAGCTCAGCACCCCATCGGTCTGCCTGGGGAAGATTCTCATCCAGGTAAGGTTAGCGTTAGCGTGCCCCCGCCCGCTCGCTTGCTCGCACTCCTATGTGTTCAGACCTTTTTTCAGCAAGCACAGCATTAAAATTGACCACTGTTACTTGCTCTGGTCAGTGCGGCACTCAGCGGGTGATTGACAGGCTGATTTGTCCTCACTTCCATATTTGGATCATTGCAGCACCCGTAAAATGTACTAAGTGACTGGAGCGCTAATGCGCTAGCTGGGCCGCTTCCCTTAAGAGTCAGACGTCTTTGGATTAAGTATGACTGCCCATTTAACGATCCATCAGGCCCGTAACGGACTGGACCTGTTTACTTGTGTGGGTCATAAATATTTAAGTGCGTAATTACACCCTTTTCGTTGCCTGTGGTCGACTGCCTTCGTCACCGCCCCCCCAGTCCCCGCTGCGTACCTTTATATGCCTCAGAAACTGAGAGCTCTGCACTTCAGTGCTGCTACGTCACCGGATGGCGCTCTGGCAACGGACAAGGTCTCACTAGCTGCTAATTTTGTTTGAAAGTGAAGTCGAGAGCTTCCGGATTGGCTGTGGTGTGCAGTGATGCTCCCCACCCCCCCCTTCCCCGAGTACAGGCCGTCTCAGAGCCTCAGGTGTGCAGGAACAGAGAAAGTCAGGTGGAGGTCAGGTTAGTGTGGCCTCGGCCCCACCAGGATGGGATGGGAGGAAGTGCAGGTCCGACTGGGGGAGGGGGGGGCTTTAAGATTAGGATCTCTGGTAATGTCAGGTGCTTTAAGGAGAGTAGCCCCTCCTCGTTCATGTTGACCATAGACGCCCATTCTTGAGCGGCCGGGTCTGCTCCAGCTTACAGGTCAGAGCCATCTGGTTGCGCTCCCAAGGAACATCCTGCAAGTGGGGGCAGGTCGCCATTCAGTTGTGCTCAGTCCTGTTATTCTAATCGCCTGTCATGCTGTTAATTCTCTGACGGCTGAACCGCTCTGCCTGCAGGCTTGCATGCGAGTATAATTTAACCAGATCAATTTCAGCCTGAATCAAGCATCACAATAACCTAAGCTGAGACTCCGCACCTCACCTGTCTGTGTGTATGATCTGCTTTGCGTTTTTTTCCTAACAAAGTATCGGGGGCTGTGCTGTGCCCTTCTGCTCATTTACTTAGATGTCACCTGTGAGCCTCTCTCTCTTTTTCTCTCTCCCTCTCTCTTTTTCTCTCTCCCTCTCTCTTTTTCTCTTTCCCTCTCTCTTTCTCTCAGTACAAGCAACAACACACTCTCCTTCACAAAGTTAACGGATGTCTAATGCTGGTCACTTTCTTCATCTGCCGAGTCCTCCTCTTCCCCTACCTCTACTACGCTTACAGCAGGTATGTTCTCACTCCTTTATCACTGTCTCTCTACGTTTTTCTCCCTCTCCCTCCCCCCACAAGCCAGGCTGGTGCCTGTCGGATTGCACCCATGATCCAGCTTGCTGCGCCTGGTCCGGGTGGCTTCAGATTTGCCTGTCTTCTGGCCATGATCAGACTGATTAATGTAGATGTTCCTGATTTCAGAGTAGAGGTGCAGATGCTGGTGTTGGTGTCGCTCCACTTGCCTCAGGGGGTCGGGTTTCCAGGGTTGTTGGTTCAAGGTCGTCTCTGCCAGTCATGTTGCTTCTCTCCCCCAGATACGCCTCCATTCCATTCTACATGGTCCCGCTGATGGTGCCCTGGCAGTATAACATGGGTGCGGCTCTCCTGATGGCCCCCCAGGTCTACTGGTTCTCCCTCATCTGCCGGGGGGCCTTTCGCCTCTTTACCAGGGGCCCGCGAGCCACTCCGTCAACCCCTTCCTCCATCGCAAAGGTTGACTTGGATGGCAGTGCCACCCAGCTGGCACCTGCCAATGGCTATAGCCCCCAGGAGACAGAGAGAGAGACTGACACACACTGAGGGGATGTGGGGGGTGGGGAAGTGGGGATTCAGATTGGGGAGGGGGGTTGGTGACTTGAGATCTTGGCAAGGGAATGTATTGTACTGCTTTGTTTAAATATTTATTTATTGTACCCTGTACCGAACTATGAAGGGGGTTGGTCTTGCACTGAATTGTGGGTTGACAGGGGGTAGGTGCTGCGTGTGATACAGCATGGACTTGAAGTACACAGGGCAACACGCCACTCATCCAGTGAATGATTTTAAAGCATCAGGCATAGCAATGTATCATATGTACATGTTAGAGCGACTTGGAGCTACCAAATGGACAGTCAGTGTTTTGAGCGCGATGCCGATCGTCTCCTGTGACTCTGACAGGGCTGCTGCCGGCGCCTTGAGCTCCATATTATCCCAAGACCCCCAACCTGGCCGCATGCCCTCTGCCTTTGGCCCGCCGGTCACTCCTTCACCTTCGTGGTTTCCGCACAACGATTACAAAGAATGCGGAGTTCCCACAGACATGAAATGTAACGCGTTGTACATAGTCAGTCACTTGTGTTTTTACGTGTGTCGCCCATTAGTTTTATTTATGAGAAAGATCCGTCTATTTTGTTTAATTTATTTATATTTTATTTATTTGTAGTTTTATTTATTCATGAATTTCTTTAGTACGGGTAGTCATTGTTAATTTTAGGTGCCAATTTTCCCAGCGTGTGTCTCTGTGTGAGGGCTGACCAGGCAGACTCCTATGGACCCTCACACCTCTCTGCCCTTTAGCCCTCAAGTCGTACGTCGCTCATAAGCTATATCCACAGGCGTTATCTACCGTTGGAAGACGACAGCTGGACGTCGAATTCTTTCGTTCCCTCCCGTCGAGTGAGTATAGTCAGTACCAATGATCATGGCCGCTGCTGTGCAAACAGGGCCTTCAGTATAATGCAGTATTATGTAGCTTAGAGGGCGTGTGTCGCTGCGGCATATACAGGCTGCAATTACAGTACCAAGGCGTAGCGTCAAGAGCCCGCAGCGGGGACGTCGTTAGCTTAGCGCGGGGTCCCCTTACACGCTATACCGATTTCCTTTCTTTCATATTGAAATGTCTTCATTTTGCTGTTCATGCGGTACAATGTTCCCAGACCCCAGTGTGACCTTTCAAAGCTTAAAAAAAAAAGAAAAGGAAAAAAAAGTTGTTAATCACAGCTGCTGTACTATATGTTACAATATATCAAATGCCAAGTTGGGCAAAAGCGACACCCTGGGAGCAAGGTGAGGTGTGTCATGTGCGTAGTGTGCTGTCCTTCATTACACGGCACTGTGTTGTACTGCACATCCTACAATACTGCACGATAACGTAAGGATGATACTGTACCTTTGATTCAGGGAAAACAACACTTCCCGATTTTACCAGTTGCTATGGTACTGGAAAATGTTATTAAAACTATTTAAACAAGCATATTGTAACTTCTATAACTTGTTTATTTAAGTATTTATTTACTTTGGAGGATTAGAATGTACATATTTATACATATATAAATGATATATATTGTATCTGGTTTTGTTGCTGTTGATTGCTACCTACAGGCTGTTCTGTATCTCATATAATCTTGGCTAAAATATACTCCTGTCCTCTCTCTGTTAGTCTAAGCTCGTTATTACATTGTTGAGTGTGGCCAGACCCCAGGCATCCAAAGTCCTGCTCATAAGGCCTATAGCCCGGGACTCTGGCAACAAAGCAGAGTCTGCCTGTTTTTCTGCTGTCCCAGTCTTTTTTAATACTATTGACTTTTCTAACCCCTTGAGAAGCGCTATTGTATTTCTGCAAGATCGGTATCTTTGTCCCACAAAAAAAACTACATAAATCATTAATGCCACTCACCGGCTTTGCTTAACTGCATTTAAACCTGGCACTTAACACTCATTCCAGGAAATTGTGAATAAAGAAAATGTAAATATCGAGAATATACTCAGAAAAGTCAAGCACCCAGAACCGATGGTCTGATTTGGATGTAATTTGGTACAAGTGCAGAGCAGTGATGGGTATGTAAATGATTTGATTTGCAAGGAGCTATCACGTCTAGTCACCAGACACCGAGGATGCCTCTTAGACGCATTAGTCAACATTACCAGCACTTGACAGAGTTTGATAAGGGTAGCATTGTGGGTTTGCATGAGGCTGGGTGGTCGTATTGTGCAATTGCCTGGCATGTGTGGAGAGGATCAATCTTGCCAATGCTGTAGAGAGACACACTGGCGTTACTCCTGGCATCATGGTGTGGGCAGCCATAGGGTATGAATTAAGGTTATCTCTAGGGTGATTTGGGGGACCCTGGTGGCACAGCGCTACGACAGTGACATCCTGCGTCTGCATGTCTTACCCCTCCTGAGACAGCACCCTGGTACAGTCTTTCAACAAGATAACACCCATCCACACACGGCACATGTGTCTATGGACTGCCTGCGTCATGTTGAGAGGATACAATGGCTGTATGACTCCTACACCGTATCGCTGAATTTATTCAGGCCTGGAAGGGGGGGGGGGACCACACCCTACTTACATGGGACCAGCAGTGTGCCCATACTGCCAACATGTCCATCTGATATTATAATCATTGCTATACAGTCACATGACCTTTCACCTCATGCTGATTCATTTAATTTCCACCACTCGAATGACGCTTGTTTTTCTTATAGTAATTTGAGGGAGATTGGCGAACAAAGCTGACCCTTTAGACCAGGGGTGTCAAACTCCAGTCCTGGAGGGCTGGAGTCATGTGTAGCTTAGTTCTTTCCCTATTCCACAACAAATGATTTAGTTCTAGAGCTGTGTGGTAATTAGCACAAGGAGTTTAATCAGGTATGTGTGTTAAATGAGGGGAAACCCAAAAATGTGTAGGACGCCAGCCCTTCTGGACTGGAGTTTGACACCTGTGCTTTAGACTGTGGGTCTCTATAGCCCAGGAGTCTCCAACTCCGGTCCTGGAGAGCTACTAGGCTACCCAGTAGGTTTTCTGTCCCACTTCTCTTCTGATGAGCCACACCTGCTCCTGGTATTTACCTGATAACCGGTGTGGCTTATCAGAAGCCGGGTATGATAGAAAACCTACTGGATGGTAGCTTTCCAGGACCGGAGTTGGAGACCCCTGCTATAGCTATTTCATCCTTCATTATATAAATGCTTGTGCTATTTAAACACGTCCTAGATCAAGTCCCGGGTAGGTGGCGGTTAGCGCCCGGTAGAGCTGAGCAGAAACCAAGGAATCGCGGCGGTTACCGGGGCCTTATCATGAGGGGCTGCGGGGTCTGTGCTTGGGGGTTTTCTTCCTATTTAAGCATTTCATTCGTGTTTATGCTGCATCGCGTCTACGGAACTGTTTTTTTTTTTTTTTTTTTTAAAGTATTTAAATCAATGACTTAAATATAAAAGGGTTTACTGCCCGTATGGTAAATAAACCGGGCCGGATAAGGCAGTGGTCCGCTGTCAGTCCCGGTGATGGAGCGGACCGGCTTTCTTCCGGCCCGGACATTGCAGGCAGCCCGGGGGTGTGCGCTTCACTAAGCCCTCCCGTCTCCTCGAAATAAGGAACCTAGGCTGTTGCCTAGAAGCGTCGCAACTGCTCATTATTACTGCCACGACGTGTAAGCCCAAACCAGCAGGTAAGTAAGGCTGTGTCGGGGCCGCGTCCTTCGCTACGTCGATGATGTCTCCCCGGTCTTCTCAGCTGTCGTTTGATAAGCGACGCCTATGCGGAAGTCGCCGAGTAATGATGTGTTTATATCGGTCTGTGCGACGACTAAATCATGCCCTTACTAAGCTCCGTGTGTCGCCAGTGCAACTCTGTGTTACGTGGATGGTCTCTTATAAATAACCATGACATATTAGATTTTTGGGAACCCTAAATATGCCAGGACTTACTCTACTTAGCAGACGCTTTTCTTCAAACCGACGTACAAGTGACGCAAATAGCAAAACACTCATACTAATATGTAATGAGTAAGACTCCCGTCAACATCTTTAGTTCCCCTGGGCTAAATTAACGTGCTGACCTATATGTCCAAGCTGACTGCAAGCTTTCATGCTGCTTGATTCTGCATTGTCAAAGGGAGGCTGTAACACAGGGGTGTCGAACTCCAGTCCTAGAGGGTCGGAGTCTTGTGTAGCTTAGTTCTTTCCCTGTCCTACAACAAATGGTTCAGCTCAAGAGCTGTGTGGTAATTAGCACAAGGAGTTGAACCAAGTGTGTTAAATGAGGGGAAACCCAAAAATGTGCATGACACCCGTGCTGTAACAAGTCAGTACCACTGTATCAGTTCCCAATTAGTTTGACTTTGTTTTGTTAAAGGTCAGTAAAGATATTTAATCACATGCAAGCGCATCCCAGTTGATACACGTTTGTGGACACAGGAATCTGAGTGCCTGCTGAATCAGCCAGTAAAGGTAGGTAAACAATTGCATTATGCTATTTTCCAGTTGCTAAAACCTGGCCCATCCTTCTGATCTTTGCTCTCTTACTCAGTTACTACCCCAATAAACCAATAAATCATGGGAACACTCATTGCTGTCCTAGGTTATAGCAGTGTAACACTAATGGTGGTTTTTATAAATGGTAATCCTCTAATCGCACCTCATATTTTAATATGAATTGTAAGAAGTGGCTTCTTATCTTATTGAACTGCAGGTTTGGGAAAAGACCAGACCCAAACCTGTTTGTGTAGTTGGGAGTAATGTCAATGTGCATTGTGTGAATTTCTTTTATTCATTTATCTTTGTGTGTGGGTGTCAGTCAAAAAGGGCATGTACTGTTGATCCACCTCACCGATACTGGTAGAGCTGGTTTCTGAGGATTGTTGTGGATCCAGAGCAATTGCTTGAGTTGGTGTGTTCATTTCTATTTGGTTTGGCGTGTGGCTGAACAGCGACTCATTCTGATTTGTCCAGCCGCTTCTCTGGCAGCTGCTGCTCTCTTTCAGATCCTCTTGCTGCTTTCCTCACATGACTTTTCTGCACAATCTGAGGGGTTTGTTCTGTTAATACGACGTCCTCCTTCCCAGCAGAAATGTCACAGAGGAGGTCTGGAAATAAATCTTCAGAGGATGTGGACACCCAGGTCGAGCAATCGATCATCCGCATTCCTCCCCACCACTATATCCATGTCTTGGATCAGAATACGAATATTGCCAGGGTGGAGGTGGGGCCTCGAACCTACATTCGACAAGACAATGAAAGGTCAGAGGAGGCTGGGAGTCAATCCGCAGATTCCCATGCTGCTGCTTCTGGGATGAGTTCTTTATATGTGATTATTGCGGTCATGTAATAACGAACACCACAAAGCTCATTAAGTCCAAATGCCATTTGTGGTCCTGGTGATCTGAAGGTATGTTGACCGTTGCTTACCTTGCCCTTTTCCCCCCCAGAGTGCTGTTCGCACCCCTGCGCATGACCATGGTGCCCCCCCGCCACTACTGCGTGGTCCTGAACCCCGTGGTCCGTGATGACCAGGGCCAGGTCCAGTTTGACCAGCTGGGCCAGGCCAAGCTGCGTCACGCTGACCTGGAGATCCGGCTGGCCCAGGACCCCTTCCCACTCTACCCAGGGGAGCAAATCCAGCAGGTGAGCCCCTCCACACCCCCCGCCACTCATCACTTATCTGACCCTGAAGGACTCTCATGACACCTGTGATGCTTTATGAATCCCTCCCCCACCCCTACTATTGCTGCCCCATCACCTCCACAACCTTCGGCTCCCCGCCAGGACGTGACGCCGCTGCAGATCGTCTTCCCAAACACAGCCCTGCGCCTCCAGGCTCTGCTAGACTTCGAGGATGAGGATGACGAGAAGCGGCTGGCTGGGGATGAGTGGCTCTTCGAGGGCCCAGGTGGGGTATGGGTGCGGCCCATGGGCCAGTCCAGGTGTCCGGTGGGTGGGCGCGCTCAGAATAAAGCACGCCTTGTTTTGGCCCCTTTGTGACAGGGACCTATATCCCCCGGAAGGAGGTGGAGGTGCTGGAGACGGTGAAGGCCACAGTGATCGGGGAAAACCAGGCCATCCGCCTCCGAGCCCGCAAGGAAGGCACAGACAGGGGGGGCATCCACAGGGTCACAGGTAAGCGCCCAAACCCCCACCTTCTCTCCTGCCCCGGTGTGACTCAGACCTACAGCTCTCAGCTGATTGGTCCCTTTTCTGCCTGTCACTCAGGGGAGGAGTGGATGGTGAAAAAGGTGGGAGCATACCTGCCAGGGGTCTATGAGGAGGTGATGGACATTGTCAATGCTTTCATCCTGACTGACAAGGTGAGTCTGCACCAGCCCCCTGCGTACTGCTTTGGGTGGCTGTCCTTCACGGCTAGCTTGCACTTACCTACAGAGAGCAAGGTGGGGGGTGAAGAAAATGTCTCCACAGGGATCAATAAAGTATCATTTATCATAAATTAAAATTCTAGGGCTGTATGATATTGGAAATTTTCAAATATCACGATGTGACTCTATTGTAATAAATATTGGGGTATTTATAAAGCAAAAAAGGAGTTCAAAATTTCTCTCAAACCCATCAAGCAGTGATTTAAACAGCAAGAATGAAAATACTTGTATTTGTCTCTGAGAACACATGCAGTGCTCATGCAAAAGCAGCAGAGGTAAATTTTAAACATTTGTTTAAATGTGAACTACATAATCATGAAAAGGCATAGGCCTAATCATTAAGACTGCAAATCTTGCTAAATATTTTTTTCCCTGAAACCCTTTGTTCTATAATCTCAACCTAGCTAACTATTGCAGTCATTGCAGCGTAACAACTGTATGTGCATAAAATGTGATGTTGGTATTAATATCTTATCACGCCCAGCCATAGAATGAACTGCATTGTTCAAATTCAGTACAAAATATGCTGCTTTGCATTCTGATGTCATTCAGCGCCAATACCATTTTTTTACACCAGTAGAAAACCAACACCTTGAAGTACCCTACATTTTTGGTACTTTTTTTGAAGTACCGAAATTACAGTACCTGGTGTGGTGGACAAACTCCTGAAGGTCCCTCATCGAGGCTACAGTGCCATTGACAGACTCTCAGAGCTGTCCCTGTGGGACTAAGTTGAGAAAAGCTGAACATGAGGAGCTGTAATATGAGAAGAGATGGATGTCTGCAATGCAGCTCTTGTAGATTCTGGGGAGGCTGCAGTAGTCAGGAGGCCAGTCCGGCTCCCAAACCGGGTGAGTCAGGGTGCAGGAGGTTATTCTGTGTGACAAAATCAGAAACTCGATTGAGGACCGTTCACAGGCAATGTGGGAGGCCGTGCAGGGCCTCTGCTCAAACTCTGAGCCTCCATTAGAGAGCCACTGTTCTGTCAGTGTTGGGTTTTGCTGCTGAATTCTGTCTATTGTCACTCCAACCCTGACTCTCACGTTTTGTCTGTTCCCCCCCCCCCCCCCCCCGAAAACACCCCCTTTGCGGGCCCCGCGCCCCCTTCCCGGGGCAGGCGGGCGCGGGGGCCGCCCGGG
>JAABNY020000045.1:4217860-4239217 GCA_015164015.2 Brevimyrus niger | reverse complement strand
CCACAGCTCATGACCATAGGTGAGGGTAGGAACGTAGATCGACTGGTAAATCGAGAGCTTCGCCTTTTGGCTCAGCTTCCTCTTCACCATGACAGACTGGCGCAGCGCCCGCATCACTGCGGACGCCACACCGATCCGCCTGTCGATCTCCCACTCCATCGTCCCCCCATTCGTGAACAAAACCCCGAGATACTCCGCCACCTGGGGAAATACCCCATCCCCTACCTGGAGAGAGAATTTTATCACTGATATATAAAATCAAGTACTTTGCCATGCTGGCAGACATTTGCCTGAAGAGCTCCATGAATTCAAGCATGGTGATGTCATAGGATACCACCTTTGCCATAAGTCCGTGTGTGAAACTTTTTTCCTCTATTCCGCTGTCAACTAAGTGGAATTATTTCGAAGCGGAAGCGTTTACGAACGACAGATACTCAAAACTCCGGGGTGCCCAACCCTGCCCCTGGAGATCTATCCCCCCTGCTGAGCTTAAGTGCTGCCCAAATTTGACACGTCTGATACAGACAATCAGGCCCTCCAGTAGCATCTCATTATTAAAGCCAGCTGTGTTCAAGCTGCTGGGTAGATCTTGATCCCAGCCTGTGACCTTGTGAGTCTTGGTGTGACCCCTAGCTGTGTCTCCACATTCCCCGCCTAGGCATGGCCCAGCGTGTGCCCGTGAGCGAAGCCTGCGGTCCTGCGGCCTCCAAGCGGGTGTCCCGGGTTCGAGTGGCGGTGCGCCTGCGGCCCTACATGGAGAAGCAGGACGAGAAAGCCGAGGGGCCGTGTGTCAGGGGCCTGGGGCCACAAAGCTTGGAGATCGTTAACTGGAGGAATGCCACAGAGACCCTACAGTACCAGTCAGTGTGACCCCTCTCTCTCTTTCCTCTCACTTTTTGTGTCTTGATGATAGCATCTTTACAGGTCCTAGCTTGACTTGTAGGTGAGGATTTGGTAGCGGATGCTGACAGGAAGTGTCTCCCTACAGATGCCCGCCGGCCCCCCCCTTGTGCCGGCTGGGACTTGTGGGGAGGGGACAGCTAGGCACGGTTGGGCACTCGAGGCCCGTGTGTGGCAGTGATAATGATCCCTTTGTGTGCGGTGATGGCAGCGGAGTGAAGCTGTCCCCTAAGGCCTCTCTGTGCCACCAGGTTCGATGCCTTCCATGGAGAACAGGCGAGCCAGCAGGAGATCTTCCTGTCCTCCGTGAAGCCCATCCTCCCTCATGTACTGAGCGGCCAGAATGCCAGCGTCTTCGCCTACGGACCCACGGGTGCAGGTACGGCGCCCTCCGGGGGCCGATGGGGGTACTCTAATCTCCAAACTCCCTAGGGCATCAGTGACAATGCTGTGCTCTGTCCCCTATCCTGCAGGGAAGACACACACCATGCTGGGCAGTTCTGAGGAGCCCGGGCTTATCCCACGGGCCGTGCGGGAGGTGTTCAGCTTGGTGACAGAGCATGGGCGGGAGTCTGCAGATTGGGCATATAGCATTGGGATGTCCTACCTGGAGATCTACAATGAAAAGGTACTGGGGGGGATTTAGGTGGATTAAAGTGACGCATGTTGGGTTAAGCCGTGTGGGGTGTTTGCTTGCTCCAGACAAGCCGAAGCCTGGCATCAGGTGACGTCAGCGCTCTGACCCTCACGCCTTGCCCTTCAGGTGCTGGACCTGCTGTCACCAGGCAGCACAGATCTGCCAATCAGAGAGGACAAGGACAGGAACATCGTGATCCAGGGCTTGACCCACACACCTATCGACTCTTTCTCACATTTCCATGCCCTGTTCGCCCCGGCCAGCCTGAACCGGACCACTGCCTCCACCAAGCTGAACCAGAGGTCCAGTCGCAGCCACGCCATCCTGCTGATCAAGGTGCTGTCCCGCTTGGGCTTGCGGGGAGTAATGTCCAGTTGATGTGTTGACTGACACCACCCCTCTCCTTGGCAGGTGGTGAGGAGTCTGAAGAGCCCCCCCTATAGGCAGCAGATGGGAAAGTTGTACCTGGTGGACCTGGCAGGTTCGGAGGATAACCGGCGGACGGGAAACCAGGGTCTGCGCTTGAAGGAGAGTGGCGCCATCAACCTGTCGCTCTTCACACTCAGCAAAGTGGTGGATGCGCTGAATGCAGGCGGGGCCGGCCGCGTGCCCTACCGCGACAGCAAGCTTACTCGCCTGCTGCAGGACTCCTTGGGGGGCTCCGCCCACTCCGTCATGATCGCTAACATCGCGCCCGAGTACAAGTACTACTTCGACACCTTCAGTGCGCTCAACTTCGCTGCCAAGTCCAAGCTGATCGTGAACAGGCCCTTTGTCAGAGAGGCCGTGCCCAGCTGCGCCCCCACCGTGCCAGTAAAGAGGCCCCGTGACGAACAGGGGCCCAGGGCAGCCAGCGAACCCCACAGAAAGAGGTCCAAGGAGGGGCCCAGAGATGAGCCCGACAGGGACCCCGGACAAGGACACCCCAGCAGGTGTGTGGGTGAGCATTTGCTGACGGGTGCTGGCAGGAAGCGCACCCACAAGAGGAGCTCATGTCCGCTCCCTTGCCCCCCACCCAGCCCCCCGGTGTCATCGGTGCTGGAGCGGCTGCTGGCCCTGGAGAAGCTGATGATGGGCTCACCGGAGCGGGAGAGGCTGAAGCTGCTGAAGACGGTGGCTGAGTCCCGCAAGGAGATTCAGGCAAGGCGACTCGGCGTGGCCGTGAGCAGGGCGCACACAGACACGCATGCACACTCGGAGCCCACTGACCCTCCCACCCCACAGGAGCTGAGGAGGAAGCAGCAGGAGCTGGAGAACCGGGCCCTGGTCAACACCAGTGACAAGGCCGCCCCCCCCTTCCACAGGAAACAGTCTACCGCAGCTCGGCCCAAGAAGCAGCAGGCTGTAGTACCCCCGCTGCAAGGTTAGTTCGCGCCCCCTGCTGGACAGTTTTGCCCTCACACTTATCTTTGTGTTCCTGTTATGATGGTACTTGTCCCTTGCTGGTGCTCTATGTCTATGCCCCTCTCCTCCTCGGCTGTGCGCTCCCTGCCTCAACAAAGTTGCTGCTGCACACTCAGGACGTGTAAAGTGTTGTATATCATTGTCATAAAGACCCATCTCCCTCAGTGTTGCAGCCTGTCCCGCCCACGTCAGTCTGCAAGCCGCTGCTGTGCGCCAGCGTGAAGAGTCGGCAGGTCACAGAGGTCAGTCGGTATAGCTGTGTCTCGTCGTACACAAGTGAATTTCCCGAAGGCGATTCACACCCTGGCTCCCCCTGCAGGCTTTGGAGGGGAAGGAGAATAAACAAGCAGGCTCGTGTGGCTCAGAAGGAGACTGGGCGTCACGGCTGGACCCCACAATGCTGGAGCGATCCCGGCAGCAGATCCTCAATGTGCTCAACACTGGCACCCTGAGGGAGCTGAAGGAACTGCAACTGATCGGCGACAAGAAGGCTAAGCTAATCCTGGGCTGGAGGGAGATTCATGGCAATTTTGCACAGGTATTGCCTCCTGCTGTTCAGTCTGGCCCCCTGTGAGCCTGCAGTCACACTCTGACATGCCTTTTGTGCAGGTGGAGGACCTGCAGTGCATCGAAGGTATCACAGTCAAGAGATTCAGCTCCTTCTTAAAGGTGAGCTTCGCTGCAGCTGGTTGGCTTTGAGGGGGAGCTGTCTGAAATGTCTGACCTCCTGTTTCTGCTTTACAGGCCAACGTCCTCTGCTCAGTTGGGAAATAAGTGTGTCTGTGTTTTATTTTATTTTATATATATATTTTTAAATCGCATTTCTGAAAGAAATGGCTTTAGGGGAGGGGGAGTCTCTCTTCATTTTCTTATGTCAAATTAAAATGCCCTTTGTGTTTTATGGAAATATACTTGGTCATTGCGCAATTTCTGTCACTTGTCCTGTGTTAAAGTACCCTGACCTTTATGATCTCATTATATGCCAGTGTTATTCCCATGCAAAAGATGCTAATCGGGTGTGTGTGTGTGTGTGTACGTGCACGTGCACGCACATGCATGAGGGCTGTTAAAGGTGGCCATGTACTTCAAACGACGTTTTGGGTTAAAAAGAAATCAAACACATCAGCGGGAACAATCTGTCCCACACTTTAAACGATGTTCCCTCTTTGTTCATTCAGTGTCATGCCGCAACCCTAGAGGGAGCAGACTGTTTTTGATGGAGCAGACCCACATATAGGGTGCAAACAAACCTATTATGGCAAGTGCACAGGTCATTTTAATAAAGGAGCTGGAAGTTGCTCTACTAAAAAAACAGCTTCCATTGGTTTAACACTATAAGTGGCACAGATAGGAATGCAAACAATTTAAACAACACTCATGGTTACACACTAACAAACACTTGCATTGCACGGCAAATCTGTTAGTTTGACAAATGTGCATGATTATTTGCATAATTTACAGATGTGTGGTGTAACGCAAAGCATACCGGTAACTATAATTAGTCTAGCTAACCAACCCCCACGGCATCACATTTATCTTAGCCAGTCGTGGACAGTGGGTGGGATCACAACAGAAAGTTTGGCTGGAGGTCCTTGCACAGTTGGTGCGTTGAAATGATCATTGCAGTGGTTATGGGTTATACAACTGCGTATTGCTAAATACGTTGAATGTAGTTCTGTCCCTGGTTACGTGTAATGTAGAGCAGTAATGGTGCCTTTGATTAGCATTGCGGTAGCATCAAACAACAGCATCAATCAGGCAATGGATCTCAGGATGTGCACGCACTGTGGTATGCTGCCTCCACCACTTATATGTCGCTTTGGACAAAAGCATCTACTCAGTATGTAATACTCATTTTCTGTCTGCTGCCAGTGATTAGATGTGTCATGTCATATTTATGTCTTGTGTATAACAAGCCTCTTGGCAGAGTGCCAACGCAGCTTGACAGTCTACTCAATGGCCCCTCCCCCTTTCTCATAGTTCCGCCCACCATTTACACAAAACTCCCCAGGGGCTGCTGCTAGGCGCTACAGTAATAATGTAATCATCTGAAATGCACTCCCCCAGGGAAGCCTTAATGTGTCTGAGCTGCAGAATTAATGAAGTACCCCATCTCCGCCCCAGTTGAGATTTCAAAGCACCCCCCCTCCCCCAGCAGTGACGATTTGACTGGGGTCCACTGCCCCCCCCTCCAAACCTTTCACTTTTTATCTGTGTTTTTCTCTAAATGACTACAGACTGACGATATTCTTCAAGTTTTTTTTTTTTATTCCAAATGTCATTATACCTTCCACTCAAGGATGAAGAAATTAAAATTTAATGAGATTCATATACACAGACAAATGCATTAATATCAGAAGGTTTGGTGACGTGCAGTTTACGCACAAACATTGTGGCTCTATATCAGCGTAATGGGATAGACCTGAGTTGCACGACATCAGACTGCTGCTGTTAGGTCCACACCTCAATGACATCGCCATCCTCCATGTCTAGCTGTGCGGGCGTCTGGCTGGCAATCACCTTAGAGCCGTCAAACAGGAATTGGACTTTCCTCTGCGAGCTGGCAGCCATTTGTGATAGGTACTGGGAGAGGATAGAGCCAAGAGGGGCCTCCTGGGAAGGGAAGGGAACAAGAGCCGCATCACGCCTACAGAACCACACATAGGATGGCTACAATCCTGACCCTAAAACCAACAGCCCACTCACATACCTTATGAATGGAGAAGTCTTGGCTGGAGCCTTTGTCTTTGCCCTGCAGGCGCAAAGTGATGATATCACCGCTCTTTTCCGTCTCCACCTCATCATGCAGCACCACACAGTCTGGGAGCAGGAGAAACAAGGAGACTTGACAGCTGCATATAGATTTCAGTGCAGAGGCATATAAACGCAAACCCCTGCATCAGGAACTCAGAGGTTGTAGATAAGGGTTGCCGCTTGCCCCCAAATGACATCCGGAAGAAACGTTATCGAACGCATCAGCGAGAACAATCTGTCACATACTTAAAATGATGCTGCCACCTTGTCTGCTCTATGTCACACCTCAATAGAGGGCAGAGAATGTTTTTGATGCAGCGGACCTATATACAGAGAACAAATCGTATGGGTTTATTTCAATTACATCATTTTCATTTGAAGTATTCCACCACCTTAAGTGCTACATGGAGAACATTATACGATAGCTGGCATAAAAAGGGGTTCGATCAGGATCCAGGAGGAGGAGGAGGAGCCTTGTCAGGTACGAGGGGGTCCTGAATAAGCGGCTACTACATTGATACAGAAGATTAACGTATAATAAATACTAATCTTAAATACACAGTATGTTCATTTGTGTTCCATGTTGTGTTGCCACTTTAAAACGGGCTAAAAAATTTAATCAGATGTTTTGAGACATAAACGAAACATAAATATGCACCAAAATGGCTGATCACTACATGTAACATTCTTATTTATTTGTAATAATGCATTAAAATCATCAAGTAATTCTAGCAGTTGCTAGCTAGTAAGTGAAGTTTTGGCGGCAGTTTCTTTAAGTAAAAATACAAAAACACAGAATTCAAGGCGTCGTGCAGGATTATCTAATCCACTCAATACGTCAGAGGGACTAAAAAAAAACGAACATTAAAGCTGATGAAAGAAAAAATTGCACAAAACATCTTTTATCAGAAAGTTCACTTTAGATATTTACTCAGTTTTGGGACATTAAGACCAAAGGTTAACGTTGAAGGAAGCGGAGTTGCACTCCGGTGAGGTACAATTTGGACATGAGGAGGCAGAGCTGGGCTTGAGAGTCACACATTTAAATATTTAAGATGGCGATTGAGATAAACATGACATTAGAAAAGACAGTTAAAAGACACTCATCAGCAGGTCAGGCTGCGTGAAAGAGGTTCTCACCGATGATGTCAGCGATTCCCAAGCCCAGTACACTGGGCGTGCTCGCAACAGGAAGCTCTGTGTCATTCCTTAGCAGCAGGATACGCTGGGGCGGGACACTCAATTTGATGGACATTTGGTTCACTGCCGTCCTCAGGGGACTCGTCTGCAATTGATCCCCCTGGCTGTTAACGGTCTGTACAGGACAGCTCTGAATGTGCTTCACAGCCATGTGATAAAGCCTGCAAGCAGCCCACAGAGTTGGCCCCTTACCGAACAAATGGGGACCTTGTGCACATCGGCGCGGTAACGGATCTTGAGCGATATCTCCCTGGGTTTCTCACATTGGCTCGGTGCCGAAAGCCGGTCAGACACCACGATGACATCATCATCGTCGCTGTCGCTGAGCATGCCTCGGTCGAAGCTCGTCTCGCCGGAGTCACCAGGCAAGAACAGCGAGTCCAAAGCGTTAAGTTTCCTATTGATCTCTCTGGAAAAAGAGAGAGAGGAAGAAAAGGACAGGGGGTGAGGGGTGAAACTGACGCAGATGGCGTACTGCAGGGAGAAAGACAGAGAGATGGGGTCCAGGTCGCTTGTGCAGACGCTTTGCGTGTCATTACAGCCAGAAAAACTACCTTTACCCATTATTATTCATATCACTATCTGAGTTATCATCTGCTCACCGAATCTTACAGCTCGCTCGGGTGCTGGCTTTGACCACAGGAGTCTGGGGTGGGGAAGGTGGAGATGGAGACCGAAATTGTCCACTTGGATAAAAGAAAAAAAAACAGAAAGGAAAGCTTGTTAGGCAAATCATCGGCAATGGCGGCTGCACTGGGCTCAGAGAGCAGGCTCAGCTCGCCCTCTGGGGACGACCATGTTCCTCACAGCTGTGCAATAGCTTCAGACTCTTCCTCCGAATCTGAAAGGTCGATGCAGACTGGCTTGTCTTTCTTGCTGGGGGGGGACTGTGACCCAGGCCAGATGTTCAGCTCTCCTGCACCATCGCTGACTGGAAGGAAGAGGAGACCCTCAGAGGATCACGTGATGCCATTACAGTCACACCCCCTGAGTCTCATATGATCCATATCTGAAAGTGTGTTCAACTTTAGGGGCAGTGACGCAACAAACCTCCAGTATATTTACACCCAACAAAGCAGGCTGGCTAAAATATTCTCCAGACCACCACAGATCATGGAACCTGTTGTCAGATCACGAGTGTGTGTTTACCTGAGGTATGAATAGGGATAGATGGGTTTAACTTTAGGCAGCTGTTCACCTGAATCCACAAAAAGAAACTCCAGTAAATGACAAACCTATCATCTCTTAATCCCAGTACTCATTTCACTTACTGGTAAGGTATTTCTATAAATTAACACTGCAGGTGTAGGTTAATTAATCCCAGGACATGCGAATCCAATGCGAAATGCACTGAGGTTCGAGTAACGAAGGCTGTCAGGTTGTCAGACTCGCCTTGTTGGAGTAAATAGGCACCGTCACCACGGCCGACGGGTCGAGGATGCGCCGCCTTTTAGCGGGCTGTTTGAATTCGGAGGTGGCGCTCACTTCGGCCCCGCTGTTACTGCCTGAAACCTGCGGGGATGATTAAGGTGAGAAGGAAAGATAAACTATCCCCAAACAATTACCATACACAGTCTCCAGCTGCGCTTAGCTTAGCCAGCTAGCCTGTCATTCTGGAAATATATCATCGGTAGATTTTTCACCCCCCAACCTCGGCTAAAAATGTGTATTAAAAATACACATTTTTAATTTCTCTTTGCGTCAAAGCAAACTTACCGTCTCGGCCATCACCCTCGTGTACGACGCAGGACAATACTCATTTCTTTTCCCAAGTTGAGGAGTGAAATGTTCGTTAAGCGTTTAGGTATGCTCTAGATTACTATTGGCTAAAATTAGAGTTTATCACCTAGCATTGATTTCATTGGACAATCTACGTAAGAGGCGGGCCTAATTGCAAAATATATCGGAGGGGATGTACGCTGGGTGTTGAAGTTCCAGTAACAAAGCGGCAGTGATTCATCCGATGTGTTTCACCTTCGCTTATTTTGTTGCATTATTACTTTTAAACTTATACGTGACACCATTTAAAATAATTGCACGATGCTCTATAGGATAACGGATGACTAGCCATATGTTTAATTAAACATAATCAACATTCGGATTATGATGATATGAATTATATAGTAAATTTACTTTATTGTGGAAAGAAATTTAAACATTCACAATTATTTTTTAATTTGCATATCTTTACTATAATGGTAATCCTAAGAAGCCAGAAGTGTATCAGTAACAATGTAACGTGCACCCTGCCACCAAATTGTCATTTAACGGATTCCTGTTTTTATATAAACTTTTTTAAGTTTGTATATACTGCCCCCCTCCCTGGATGCAGAAACACTGCATTGATGAAAAGCTCATAAACAACTTTTATTTAACACCGTACTTCACATAAAGACACACTGACGTTATGACACATATAAAGCACCCCCCCCCCCCCAGCAGAAACACGCCTCCTTCACTTCTTCTTGTTCTCCTTGCAGGCCACCACGTATCTCTGGGCCACGTTGAGAGGGGGGGAGTATCCATCAGCGTAGGACGTGTCCTCAAACAGCACAGAGTAGTCATCTTGGGGCTGTGACGGTGACGGTAAACACTGTTAGCCAGCCATGCTAACCGCCTCGCATACTGCTGCGGCACGGCAACATATAATGCAGGCACTTCTCAAGCCTGCCGGTCTTCACCTCCAAGAGCAGGTAGTTAACAGAAGGCTGGGTTACTTACGAACAGCTAACATACTAAATGTGAAAAGGTAAAACAACTTAAAACAGGCACACACACAGTCACACGGTCCCCCATTGTGGTCCTTACCCGGTGTGGTGGTGTGTGGATTAGTGCTCGGTAGAAGCATGTGGTCTGGGGGTACAGAGCCAGGACGAGGTGGTCTTTGCTGAAGAGCGCCTCGGGGTCTGTCTCTGGGTTGGCCTTCCACTGTGGCAAAGGAATGATTCTTCTTCTGCTTAACGTATGTCTCCTGCTGGGACGTAGGGGGTGGGGTGCAGGGTTAACCAGGGTTCTCACACACACACACACACACACACACGCACACACACACTGACACGCTGACGGAGCTAACTCTGACACACTCTGAGTGTGAGAAACACTGTCAGGAGACGTAACTCCTCTACTCAGACTCGCAGCGTCCACCTCGTCACACAGTGAAATCATGGGCGGTAAACATGTGAGAAAGGACTCTGAAACTCTGAAAATATCAACTCAGCCTCTACCGGCGTAGGAAACTAGAGGAGGCTAACCTCAAGACGATGTCACTCAGTCAATCAACAATCAGAAAACGCCGATAGCAGTTATACATCTCACACACCGCCGAAGAAGCCATACTCACTCTTTGCCCTCCTCGTCAATGTCGTCCACTTCATACCTGAGTGTGAGAAACAGTGATGATTCTTCTCCCCATCCTTTATGTTCTTTTAAGTTCCCAGCAGCACTGCTGTGTGGCCTCGTCCCACATTTGCTGCTTGGCATTTAGGACATGTGACTTTGCAGGCCCGGTCATTACTTTCACCTTTACATCATCTCATTTTTTCCATCACATATGACAGCATGATTTATAAAGACCTGCCTTAACCTTAACCAGAAATGCAGAGACATACAGTATTTTGAGGGGTGCCGCATATCAAACCCAGCCTTGATTTTTGACACATCACATCTTATGTTCTCACACCCTATCACAGACCCTCCTCTTCCTGGCTTACTTGTTGGTGGAGTGGCTATAGCTGACCACCTCAGCCAGGATCCACTGCTCGTCACCATCCACGGCCTTCACCCGAGCCGCCACCTTGTCCCCTGGCTTGGCCACATAGTCGCTGCTGGCAGGAATCGCCCCGCACAGGGGGGGTGGGCTGAGAGAAGGGGGAGGGGTAGGTATACTGTTCACTCGGTAATTGACTGCAGAGGGCCTGCTGATAACCCAACCTGCAGCAGTCTGCCATGACACTGCCCCTCTGGTTCACGGGTACTTGTTACATGGTGAATTGCAACAGGAATAAAGGGTTTTCATCATCATCATCATCATCATCATCAATGACATGTCCCACATCATCACGCCCCCTGGTGGGTATTCACCTTTCCCCTGGCTTGCCGATCCAGAGGGGCAGTGTCATGGCAGACTGCTGCAGGAGGGTCATCAGCACGCCCCTACGCATGGTCTTCCTGGGGGGGTCGCTGTCATTGTACACCCCCGCCATTTTCGCTGCTGTTAGTCAGAGTGGTGCATGAAAGGGAGTGAGACATAGAGCACATAGGGGCCTGTCGCAGGCATTCAAAGAATCACGATTTTGTACGCATGCACTCGCATGCATGAATGAGGTCATACACTGACCGATGCGTCTTTCCTCCAGTAGGGATTTTATCTCTGCAATCTTGTCCAAAGCATGTCGAAGTATGCTGTAGAGCAAAGGGCCAGAAAGTCAGGAAGTATACTGCAGAATAAAGGGAGAGACAGACAGGAAGTATACTGCAGAAAAAAAGACAAAATAGTCAGGATGTATACTGGACTATAAAGGGTGAGAGTCAGGAAGCATATTGCGGAGTAAACAGCAAGAAAATCAGTATACTGCAGAATAAAGGGCAAGACAGAAAAAAAATTCATACAAGCATACTAAATATTATAAGCAACAGTTATAACTTTGAGAGTGTATTAAGCCAACATTGCAGATAGACCCAGCTGGCAGACAAGACAATTTTGTGAAACAGGACTGTGAGAAATATATGATATGGCCAAGGACATTAGACACATCACACTTCCATATTCTCCCTAGCAGCCCCCAGCAATGGGTCACATGTCAGACTGATAAAGGACATCTGGCAAAATATATGGGGCCATGGACCCCTCTATCGTTCATTGGCAGGCAAAATAGTTACAAATTATTTACAAAGTAATGAGGAACCTCACTGTGAGCCACAATTTGGAAGACAACTGAAGTATTAAAAGAGAGCCGAGACTTGGGTGGAAACTTGGGAAAGCAATGCTGAGACAGTGTCTGAGCTTCCTTTCAATCAATCAACTATTAATCAGTCTAATTATAGACACAAAAACCCCAAATAAAAATATGAATGATATGCAATCATTCACTGGTGCACCAATTTAAGTGAATGTTCAATTCTGCTGCCCGAAACCAGGAGAAAAGCAGGATAGGAGACCTGAACCACAAGCAAGCACTATCAGGCAAGCGGTCACCTGCACTCCGCCTCCGCGTCGGCCTTCGCTGTGGTGTACAGCCCACGCAGCTTGGTCCGGTAGTATGGAGAGGCTGGGGAGAGCCAAAAATATGCATCAGAGAAACAGAGACAGGCAGACAGAAACAGAAAGACAGAAAGGAGAAAGCTCACTTTTGTTTTCTGTCTGCATTCGTTCATGGGTCTTTTGGATGTTGAGCAGATTGTGTTCACTCCGAGATCGCTCCTCCTGACACGCAGAGAGTGTTCATCAATATTAGTGCAAGGCTACCAAATTTGGTCAGCTGGCTGGAGTGAGATTCGAGACGCAATACAAGTCTGTACACACATGCACATGCATTTACATGTATGCAACAGTTAATTTCCTTGAAAATTCTGTAGGATATGCAAACTACCGCAACGCTTTTGATGCTAACTTCAGGTTTATAATGAAATAATATAGATTTACAGTATGATTTCTTAGTTGGCAACCCTGTTACTGTTATACACGCGGGTAAGGCATCATCTCTTTTTCATACGTTCCCAAATACCAATGAACATGTGGAAAGGGCGACCTCAAAAACGATGTTTTCAAAACACTCTCAGACGTACAGATACACACAGAGCATATCAACCCGACTACGTTTTACCTGCGTCTGTTTGATGAGCTGGTGCAGTTCAGTCAGATATTCTGCTATTTTGGTGTCGGTTGATACAAGAGCCATTGTACCTAAGAGGTTGAGAAATCGACCCCCGCATTAACACTAAACACATAAGGGGAGATCACCGTTACTCAGGTTAAATTAACATTAGGTCGCTCGGTAAATGCAGTGATACATATGATAAAATTTGTCACGTATCTCCCTGCAAACTCCACGTTGCTTCCATGAATTCTGCTAAATAAACATTATTCACAAAAAGATTTAACTCTAAAATCAGTTATTTTATGAGGTACACGGTGCAGTTGTTTCACGATATCTCAGAATTACGTCATCACTTTGCCAGTGCAAATCTAATCACGCGAAGTAATATTTTAAAACGTACATCAAATTACATTCAGTACGTAGTTTAGAAGTAGCATAAAGTGCGCAATCACAATTATTTCAGGATTTCCATATGTAGCTTAGCACAGACAACCGCGGCTCAAACGGAAGTATTTGGAACACGCACAGCAGGGCCTTAGGAAACTACGGCACTTCCAGAGGGACAAACATTACAAACGTTACAAAAATATATTTTAACAACTCATTTTCTGATTGGAAATCTAAAATTTGTGGAAGTTCTCGGTCGGTTGTTCAGTTCTGTTCTGTTTAGTGATTCATATATTTCAGATCTGTTTTATTTCTGGCTATTAATCACATTAACCGACTGTAACCTTTTACATACTACAGACGTGCATTTTGTTATAGTAAAAACGAAATAAGGAGCAAACGTTTCGCTTGTGTGTGTGTTTCTTCCAAGGTGGTATGTTTGCGTTTCCTATCTCGCAAACTTAAGACCAAGAAATAGAAACAAAACTGTAGAACCAAAACAATAGGCCTAAGTGATATCCAACATCCAACAGCTAGAGGGCTGAAATTTCTTATGGTTCCTTGGTTAAACGGAGGAAGCAAAGCAAATTCTTTAGATTTTTAGGGGGGGGGGGGAAATCGTATTTTTACAAAATGAACATTATGAAAACCAATTAACTGTTAAAGTGTTATATTAAACTGAAATATCTTAACATAATAATCATTACAGCAGTTAAGCCCTGATTGTTTTTTCAGTTATATCACACTCGGTAAAGCATATTATTCGGATTGTTTTTCTTGTGGCACTTGCAATACTTCCTAAACAAATATATAATAAGACATACTCTCTTTAACAAATAACTGAAAGTTAAAAATACAGTAATATCGCATTTTTAAATATGGGTTGTAAAAAGGGAAAAGTGGGAGTGTTAATGGAGAGAAGATGTGAGCGAGGGAGGTGGCACGTGACAGAGGAGCGGTAAGTACACCGTGTTCCGTGTGTCACGAAGTGCAAACTGCCCCGGTACTTTTCCACCTTGAAGCTGCACGTTTGCGGTCAAAACAAGGTCACATGATCTGTCCAAGCACGATATCGTTTCACAATCTGCTATCAAAAACCTGTACAGCAAACCAATTCTGTTTGGGATGTAGAACAAGATTGAGACTCACGTCAGAGCTAGACGCATCTGGCATACGGGGCATTTTTCCAGTGGGTCGGAATGACTTGCTGTGGGGGACCAAAATGTCCAGGGCCGATTTTTAATTCCAGCTCACTATATATCATGACGGTGTGTAGGCCTAGTTAGTTTTACTACATCAACTTTATTATGAACAGCGTCGATAGTAACGCGTTACTTTATACTTTCACTACTTTTGTCATTAACAAGTAATGTAACTAATTATTTTTTCATATTAAATAACAATTGAAATTTAAATAGGCTCGTTAATAGTTACTTTTGTTTTGCGTGAAAATATTAATGCACAAATTCAGCCTATCCCCGTAATTTCCTGTTTATGACCTAACATCATCCACCCTTACCGTGGCGCAATGAAATGGGTACTGTGATAGATACATTTTGGTAGTTGTATTGTCTCGCAGTACCACAGCACCAAGACTAAAATAATAATATTACTCAAATGGCACACCTGCATAGGTATGGTATTTGCACCATGCTTTAAAATCCATTGGCAAAGCATTTAGGCTACCTGTAAATTATATGTTCGCTGACTGTAAATTGTTTAGCTTGAGAGACACCATCGGCCGGAACCACAGTCCATGAGTGACTTGACCAATAAATATGATTCTGATTATTCTGGTTCTGATCTCGCTGAGGTCATTTACTTCTTCTAGCTGTTTACCCCTTGTGCAGGCATACTGTTTAGAACCATAAACCAAACAAATGATTTCACTGCATCATTAAACATTATACGTTTATTAATTTAGGCCTTAATGTTGATAATTGGCATAAATGGACCACGATCCTTTAACGATGCTCCGGTGTAAAACCAGGGGTGTGTGCTGTCTGCGTAAGTATGCATAAGAGAATTGAAGTAATGCAAAAGTTACCTTCTCTAGTAGCTAAATACTTTTATATGCAGTGATTGGTAAAGCAATTGACAAATATTATTTGACTGCACCTGTTTATCAGAAACATTTGCTTATATAACAATAATAAAAACTACACTTGAAGTTCTTTTGTGAAAACAGAAAAACAACAATTCAAGAAATTGCCACAACGTTAGAAGTGGCAAAATCCACAGTTTGGTACATTCTGAGGAAGAAAGAAAGCATTGGTGAACTCAACATCGCAAAAAGGCCTGGACATCCATGGATGACAAAAGTGGTGGATGATCGCAGAATCATTTTAATGGTAAGGAGAAACCCCTTCATAACACCCAACCAAGTGAACAACACTCTCCAGGAGGTAGGTGTATCAATATCCAAGACTACCATAAAGAGAACACTGCATGAAAGCAAATATAGAGGGTTCACCGCAAGATACAAGCCATTCATAAGCCTTAAGAATAGAAAGGCTAGATTGGACTTTGCAAAAAAACATCTGAAAAAGCCAGCTCAGTTCAGGAACAGCATTCTTTGGACAGATGAAGTCAACCTGTATCAGAATGATGGAAAGAAAAAAGTATGGAGAAGGGCTGGAACAGTTAATGATCCAAAGAACACTGCATCATCTGTAAAACAGGGTGGAGGCAGTGTGATGGCTTGGATGTGCATGGCTGCCAGTGGCACTGGGTCTTTAGTGTTTCTTGATGATGTGACACAGGATGGAAGCAGCTGAATGAATATTGAGATGTTCAGAGACATCATGTCTGCTTAAATCCATCCAAACTGATTGAGCAGCGTTTCATAATACAGATGGACAATGACCCAAAACACATAGTAAATGCAACCCAGAACTTTATTAAAGCAGAGAAGTGGAATATTCTCGAATGGCCAAGTCAGTCATCGGATCTCAACCCCATTGAGCATGAATTTCACTTGCTAAAGACTAAACTACAGACAGAAAGACCCTCAAACAAACAGCAACTGAAAGCTCCTGCAGTAAAGGCCTGTCAGAGCATTAAAAAGGAGGAAACCCAGCGTCTGGTCATGTCCATGAGTTCATGACTTCAAGCAGTCATTGCCTGCGAAAGGTTTTCAACTAAGTATTAGAATTGAACATTTTATTTGCAATGATATTAATTTGTCCAATTACTTATGAGCCCCTGAAAGGAGGGGATTGTGTAGAAAAATTACTTGAGTTCCCCACATTTTTGTGCAATGTTTTTGTTCTACCCACTGAATTAAAGTCTGCACTTCAACTGCTTCTGACTTGTTTCTTTTAAAGTTTAATGTACTTTTTAAAATTTAATGTAATGTACAGAACTTAAAAACTGAAAAACTTTGCCTTTGTCTAAATATTTATGGTCCTGGCTGTAACGGTTATATTTCCACACAATACCATATTTTCATTCACGTTTATCCTTTTCTTCAAAAAAACTATTCATTTCTGCCTCTGTTGGCTCTCTCTCTGGTGTGCCTGTCTGCTGAGCTGACTGAAAAAAAGTTCTTGTTTGAAAATGACTTTTTAACTTCACTTTCAGCAACTGTAAACAATCCAAGCACTACTACATTTCCTATGCAAAAATTATATCAAAATACAGAGTTCATAAACATTTTAGCCAACAAATAGGTTCCAGACCGACCGTGGCCCTGAATGGGATAAACGGTTTCAGAAATTAGATGGATGGATGGAATTTTCCCTTGAACTTTTCTATGACTGACTAGCATATTTCCATGACTATGTTTTTGTTTAAACATCAGTCTACATAAAAAACAAGAATTAAAATCTGTGAATTTTTTTTTAGCCCTAGTGAAAAATTACATGACGTGAACAAGATGTGAAATGATTACGTTATGCCCGGAATTTAACGCATTTAATAAAATCAATTTTTTCTGAATTTATTTTATATTAATCACATATTGTTATGCTGTGTCATAAAATTACCTGCCCAGTAGGCATCGGGTTTACCTTTCTTGGTCATTTCTGCAAATGTCAAATATCTGGGTAAATGCGAGATACATTTTTGAGCTTCCTAATGATATATACGTCACCCGGCAATTTTCCTGCTTTTCCCCTGCAGTTCGTATTGTTTGTACGTACATTGTTTATTTGAATCGTTGAGGACGATTATGGAAACAGGTAAACTGATAATTTCAGTAAATAAAAATAAATAGTCTAAGATTCATAAATGCACGAACCAGCTTATATATACCGCTTTTACCCCTATCAGTCTCTCGCTCTTTTTTTATTGAATATGCAAGTACATAATATACATCAAGTATGAACATCTTGTGTATACAAATCAGTAGTTACGTCAGGGGAGAAGACAAATACAATAAAATGGAAAAAATAACAAAGAAAGAGGAGTAAGAAAATTACATAAATGTATTGTAAAGCAGACAAAGATTGTTCTGACAGCCTTCTTGTTCAGTGAGCAGGAAATGGAGGAGATGTAATGTTTTAAATTAATAGACAGGTCAATAAAAGCAGGTTTTATATTCTGTAATTTTCGACTTGAGAATGTAAAACTTGGCAGTGGACCACCGTGACCATGACCGTCCGTATGATTCATAAGATTTTCAATAGCCTATATATTCCGAATTAACGTTACAGTTAAACTTAATAGCCTAAGTCGACTCATATGCTAATCATCCGTCTAGTGGTGTCCTACTTTGCGTTGAGTAAATAACAGTAACACATTCGATATCTAGTACAACATGAAACGGACCGTACGAAATAAACTATGGCACATAATTATGATTAAGTACAGATAAAGAATTGAGGGCATAGGAACAAAAAAGAAGGTGAATGGATCAGAGAAATGCAAAGAGAAAGTCAATTGATTATTGACTTGATTAATAAACATTGACTTCGATGTAAACATGAAAGAGTGACAAAGAAAGAAGGAAAAAGAAAGAAAGACAAATTCTCAAACAATGACATATGAACTACTTCAGTAAAGAAGTAAAATATAAGTTAGGACTATAAATAAAATGCAAAGAAAACATCATTTTGTTTGTACGGGCGCCGAGTATTGAGCAAACATTAACTAAAGCTGATGCAACTTTGAGTCAAATGTTTACCGTTGAGTCACGGAAGGGAAATCGGGCCAAGGCGAAGGACGGAGGGCGGAGACACGGTTATAAAAGAGCCCAGAGTCAGAGAAAAACAAAAACAAGGGACCCGGGAGACAATCACTCCACAGCAGCTCTGCAGAGTACTACACTTCAAAAAGCCACTGCTCTTTTTCATTTCATCGAAAGATGAGTTTTGTGGAAGTTAAGAACCTGGAGCCCACCACATTTGAGGCGAACTACTATGATGAATATGACTATTACAATCTGACCGAACGCTACTGTGGTAAGACCCTGCGTTTTGTGCGTTTATATATACGTATATTACTTAGGCTAAGCATGTATTTATTTTGGTATGTCACTATCCCCTCCCAGGTGGAGCCAGCCGCAAGGGCCGCACGAAGCGCGAGGCGGACTGTAACACCAACAGACCCTCCCCGGCGGGTCATGAGCGCAAGATAGCGGAGAAACTGCAGAACTCCAAAAGAAAGGCAAAGGAGTGAGGGATGGCACATTGTGAGTCTCAACGTAACGTGCCCCGTAACATTTTGTCAATGCAGTTCATGCAGGACATGGTGTCAACCTCTTGAATGTACTCTCAGGGCACACCGGACAGATGAACCTGGCAATGGACCACAAGTCGCCTTGGCGACAGATTTCGGCAGAAAACAAGCAGTCTGCAAGAGCCGAGCGGAGGCTTGGACAGAAGTCTGGCCGACTGGTGGAAAGTGAACATAAAAACGTGACGAAGCTGCCTCGCTTCAGACAGAAAACAGATGGATTTTCACGAAGGGGTTAAATTAAGATGTGCTTTGTGTGTGTGTGTGTGGCGTCGGCAACCTGACTCTTTGTGTATGGTGTACATGGCTGGAGGAAAATCAACCATAATGTGATGTTAAAAAGAAAAGTTTTTTGTAATTCTGAAAATAAACGTGTTAAACCTCAATCAATGTTTTTGTCTATTCACATATTAATTTTTCTTTAAACTTATACTTCTTTGTTTGTTGTTTTGTGTTTTGGTTTTTATAATGTTCTCCACTGACGGATGTGTGGAAAAACCAGGTCTGTCAGAAGTGGCCTGGTTACTAATTACCCGAATGTTATGAAAACTCTAAGAGTGACAAGTCCGGTCGGATCCGCGCCCGCAAGTACTGAACATGGCCAGAGGGTGGTAGTGTTGAGCTGTGTTAGCATGTGTGTAAAAGCCCCCCCCCCCTTTTACTTGATGTAGCATCAAAGTATACTACATAGGCCTACATAAATTGGAGCTGCCATTAGCCATTATGTTTCTATGAATTAATCTACCGACTATTTTACCGATTGATCGATTAATCAAAAGGATTCATTTTCCTCCAGAAAATGAAATTGGCCATTTAATTAAATTTTATTTTGACAACAACAAACTGTATGTCATTGCAGGGCTTTAGATAATGGCCGGCTTTTCGATCTGCAGTATACGGACGTTAATTCCACAATTCGATAAGCAGATTAGTAGTACAGTAGTACCTTGGAACACGAATTCGTTCCAGAAGGCTGGTCGAGTTGCTATTTTGTCGAGGCCCAACTCGCAAGTTCCTCATAACTAATAATGTAAATGAATTTAATCTGTCCCATACCCCCAAATGATTACTTCTTACAACCTATACCTACCGACTTAACTAACGATAAAAGTATTAACGATTAATATAAAACTAATGCAGGTATCCCCCGTTTAACGTCCATTCGCTTAAATATCACATTGGCCTAAAAATACAATACAAATAAAATCTATGTTTTAATGCCGGACGTACTGGTCGCTGTTTTTTTTTTAAACCCATCCATTCTTCCTCTTCTCCAGTGTGCCTCAATACAGGTAAAAATGTTCATAAATTGTCGTTTATTTCATGTTGATTACTTTTGGTTGTGTGTTTTCATGTGTGTACAGGTATACAGCTAGCTATTCCCCGTTTATTGTCCGCATTACGTTATGTGAAGCAGGACGTTAAACGATTTGAACGTTGATCGAATTAACATAATCCGTACCAATTAATATGTAAAATATGGTTTAACTGGAGTTTGTTACAGTAGTCTTGTAGTATTCGCGGGACCGGTCTTGGTCTCGTCTCGTAACCAACTTATTTTTACTCGGTCTTGTCTCAGTCTCGGATATAGAGGAGTTGAGATTTTATTTCAAGACCAGCCAACACCACTAATCAAAACGCCTCAGTATTTATCACAAAGGTTTAATATTCATCTGCTTGTTATCCCAGAGAACCCTACAAACGCAAAATACGTGGAATTCCGCACCCAAATTAGTCTCAGGCTCTTAACTTTGGATACGTATAACGCACAGACATGAGTTGCATATCTTTGCGATCGAGAGAACGTACTCGATCCAGTCGTCCAAGTTGCACCGTTGTGCGCTAAAATATTAGAGTTTTCTGAGCGTAATGCACATTTTCCACGACAAAGCAATGCTACTAATACATAAAACATCGATATAATTCACATTGGACGGAAAAGAAAGCGCATTCTTGCTTCCGCAATGATCCACGCACCACCCTTCTTTGAAAAAATACAGGTAACGCTTTACTTAAAGTACTTAAAATATTGCATTATACCTACCTTCATAATGCATTATAACATTCATAAAGTTTTATAAACACGGTTATATCTATTCATAAATAAGCCTCTAAATAAATGGATAGAAAACGAAATGGGCTGGAATTCTACTAGAAATAACGACAATTTACAGAGGTTTATATGTATAGGTTCGTTATCGAGCTCCGTCAAAACAGTCGAAATAGAATATGCCTATGGTGTACTTGGAACACCTCCCACATGTAAACACAATGAAGTGCTACAACGTTGGTTTGTTGTTTGAGGTTAAAATGCCGACTTAAACTTTCATTCTCAAATTTCAGTTTAGCAATAATAGCGCATATAGGCAGAAAAATATAGCGATAAACATTAAGCATTAGACTCTGAAACTGTTATGTCCGTGTTACTCATTGAATCAAAAAGTAAACAATGCTGTTTTATGTAATTGCTTTCAGATATCATTAATAATTGATACACACACACACACACCTAAAAGATTATTAGGAACACCTGTTCAATTTCTCATTAATGCAATTATCTAATCAACCAATCACATGGCAGTT
>JAABNY020000045.1:4205226-4217760 GCA_015164015.2 Brevimyrus niger | reverse complement strand
TAAACAGAATGAGAACATGGATCCATCATGCCTTGTTACCACTGTGCAGGCTGCTGCTGGTGGTGTAATGGTGTGGGGGATGTTTTCTTGGCACACTTTAGGCCCCTTAGTGCCAGTTGGGCATCGTTTAAATGCCACGGGCTACCTGAGCATTGTTTATGACCACCATGTACCCATCCTCTGATGGCTAGTTCTAGCAGGATAATGCACTATGTCACAAAGCTCGAATCATTTCAAATTGGTTTCTTGAACACTGTACTAAAATGGCCCCCACATTCACCAGATCTTAACCCAATAGAGCATCTTTGGGATGTGGTGGAACGGGAGTTTTGTGCCCTGGATGTGCATCCCACAAATCTCCATCAACTGCAAGATGGTATCCTATCAATATCGGCCAATATTTCTAAAGAATGCTTTCAGCACCTTGTTGAATCAATGCCATGTAGAATTAAGGCAGTTCTGAAGGCGAAAGGGAGTTAAACACCATATTAGTATGGAGTTCCTAATAATCCTTTAAAATATATATATTAAATATATATATATTATGCATTGCTCTGTATCAGACAACCTCAACAACCTCAATTTACCATATGGATGCAAAATAAAAAATATTCATTTCCATCTGGGCATTAACCATGTATTCCTTCATAATACTAAGCTACTGTATAAGCAGGTCCCCAATGAAACCCCTGCATTCACACATCATCGAGATTCTAGTCACAACATTTATAAGCAAATATTTGTATTAGATGAGACTAAAAATTTAGAAATTTCAATAGGCACAAGTAGTTTTTCCTCATAAGAAGGATGATATCAAGACTCTGTCAGCATTTACACATCAAATTATGCCATTTCTGAGTAGCTGAGCATGTCCAGAAAACAAAACCATAAAGCATATGTGGCTAATTCATGTACATACAGTGTAATAAGCCTAAAATCAAAAGGATACAAAAATGTATGTGGTTCAAAGGGTCCTGTGATTGGGTATAAAATGTCCTGCTACGAAGTTCACATTCAACCAGTAAGGTGTGTTTTATTTGAAAAAATGTTAGATTTGTACAGAAGCATTATATTGAAATTTTAAGGAAAAATATCAATGGTTCAAGTTATATTGTGACACAAATTTTAGGCCATACTTCCTAGCCCAAAGATGGTGCCTATGTTCTATATTTTATAGTGTTGTTTTATGCAGTCTGTTTATAATCTTGATTTGGTCTTGCCCTTCCTTGTCCTGGTCTCAATACCACGGTTGGAGCCATACCGGAATGCATTGTTCAATTCTAGTCCAAATTAGGAAATGGAACTGGGATTGAAAAAAAAAACTATGGGAAACACAATTGGAGTTGAATTTGAATTTCAGGGAGATTTAAGTTCCAACTCCAGTTCCATTTCCTAATTTGGATTGGAATTAATCAATGCATTCCGGAATGGCCCCAACCCTGCTCCATACACTCTAGTCTTTGCATTGACTTGGTCTCAGCTTAGGTGATCTCGATTACATCACTATGTTACAGTATTGTAAGATTAAATGTCAGTCAGTACTGTACAGTAATGCTTTTGTTGGCTGACAATGCTATCTACAGCTCTGCCCAATCCCTGCAGTGCATCTGCCCTGAGACATTTTTCCATTCAACCAACAGGCAAAGACAATACATGTCATTTTAATCAGATTTAATCAGATGCCTTTGTTTAACAGGTTGCCATATGCACAGACTCACATGATAATTGGACAAATCCATGAAATAATATCTAAATTACTTCTGAAATGTTTGATGACATTCCAAATTGAACAGGAATTTGATATTTTCAAAGGCCTAATATTTACAGCATAAGACTAATTCATTTAAACCTTGATTGTCAAAATGACTGTTTCTATATGACTGAAAATTGTAAATATTTTACTATAATTATATATATATATTGATTGTTTGTATGTTCCATGTTATATTAAGCCCTGCAATTCTCTCAGTTTGAGTTTTACAAGCATTGTAAACTATAAATGAACCTTTTTTTATTTTTGCTAAAACTTTTACAGATGGTCACAATGCACATAATTAGAAACTGATATGCCATTTAAAGTCTAATCCCTTTATTCCTGTTTCCTATTCCTGCGGTGGTTTCATTGTTTTAAGCCCCACAAACCAATTACATTACCAATGATTCCGAAGCTCCCCTTGTTGCCTAGCAACTGGCCGTGGAATTCCTGGAGAGGCAGTCGTGTCCACTTTGGGATTTTGGGTGTGTCTGTGTCTGTCTGTGCAAGTTTCAGCACCTGTCATGCTCACTTAGTGTGTAAATTGCATGAACTGATATGTTAAACTTGTTTTCTGCGGATCTGCCAAGTGAACAGGAAACATAACCACAGAATGTGAATGTCACTAAAACCATTTCCTTTTTCTGTCTGCTGTCCATTTTTCTTATCAATGTCCTTTGCTGGCACCAATTTAGCGCTGCTTCTGCTGTTGGCAGACTGTCTAAGTACCACTCGCTAATGTAAGTGTTCAGCCTATCCTTTAACTGAAAGGACCTTCTAATGGCAGCTAATTAGCAAGTTAAGAATCAACCTTGACCAGCATGTGCCATGTTTATACTCCGCTCTAAATATAGTTTTTGAGGACTTCATAATGTCTGTTTGGCTTCAGTGTCTTCTCCATGAACACACATCTTTAAAGACTGGCCCTAATCACCCCTGGCCTGTATCTGCCCCCATGATGACAGCCAGAGCAAAAAGTCCCATTTTCATCATCTCTCATCCGCTTTCAGGGTCTCAGCGTTGTGCCACGTCCTTTCTTGGGTGGTTTTCTGATTGTGGTGATTTACATGTTGGAGTTTGCTCCAATTAAGATGCTGCCAGTTTCCTGCTGGACCCTGGGTCGTGCTGGAGAGTTCTGTAATGAAACACAGTGCTGTGCTTTTAATAGACGGCAAACGGATCGCAGGTTCAGAAGGCTAGAGGTGCCACGCGTGGGAGGGAAGGGGAACGATATCAAAAACAAATAAATACCCCTGGAAGGCATGATGAAAGTTCTCCAGCACAAAGAGACTGAGGGGGAGGATATGGAAGATCATGGAAAGCTCGTCAAAATTCCCACCCTCAGGGAAATCCTGTCCGGCGTGTGGACAGAGACACAAACACAGCAAGAGACAGCAGCAACACACCCAAAAAATGTGGAAAAGCTGGATCCACACTGCTATGTAATGCTAATTGAGGCAGAAGCAGAGTCACGCCGCAGTGCTATTGAGAGTTCATCAGATTCTGATAGAAATATAAGCATGAGATCATGGTGTGTTGCTACCGTAGCATCCAGCAAGGCTAGGCATGAAGGGAGAGAGAGCGAATGGGCATTTAATACAAGCCGTAGACTGTCAGGGTAGCGTGGCTCATCAGTTCTGGCAGTGAGGATTAATGCGCGGGCAATAAAAGGATATTAGAAAATATGAAAACTGCAAAGGGAAGGAGAGTGAGGGAGAGCGAGGGAGAGTGTTTGTGAGAGAGAATGACAGAGCGAGAGAGAGGGGGTGGTAGTCAGACTCAAGGAAACATTTTTCTCCCAGTCCTTGTCGAGATTATGCAATCCATCCTGCCGTCTCTGTCTTGCATCCTTCTTTCATTCTGTTGTTCTGTCTGCCTGATATTTGAACTTTGTGTTGTCAATATTGCAGTCCTCCCCCCCATGCCCCCCCCCAGTCAGGACCCAGTCTCACTCCTCCTGCCTGTTGCTTCCCTCATTCACATTCCCTCTTTTTTAACTACCTGTTAATGCTGAGCTTCTGCTCGTGGATTCGTTCATTTCTGAGGGACTTTTTCAATTCCAGGCTGAAACTGAGGTAAGGACAGAAATCATCCTCTTGTTGTCGTTATGAAGTGCTGCTCGCGATTTTGCTTGCCTCTGTTGTATTGGATCTCTTTTCATATACACTCATCTTCCTCTTCCCTTAGCTGATCAATTTTCCTCTTCCACACCCATCCGGCTGTCTTGTGTCCCTTCTCCCCTTTCTTTTTCTCTTCCTTTTTGTCTCCTTCTCTTCCTCTTCAGCCTCTTTTCCCCTGTTTTTCCCAGTAAGTTGTGTACAGCCCGGCATTTCATTATTGCATATCGTTGTCCAGGCGATGTACGTCTGGGAATTCTCCTGCTCCTTTTCTGTCCGGTTGTCTGCCAGGTGCCGTCTTGCACTTTACGGCGCTGCGTACTCCAAGGAGTGTCCACATCACTCAGATGTCATCACTCTGTCTCACTCCCTCGCCACTGTGTTTCGGTTTTCCATGAATAAGGGGGGGACTTCTGGGGGACTGTCACCTGTGTCCACCTGTTCTGGGACAGCAGGTGACAGGAAGTGCACTGCTTTAAACAGGAATGCCCACTGCTCTACTGTGACTGTCCTCTTTCAATTCAAACACAGGAGAGGGATGGAGAGAGACACGAGAGGGAGGAAGGAGACAGCCAGAAACCAGAGAGGCTGATGGAGGGCCACGAGGAGCAGGACAGAGTGTGAGGCGAAGCTCGGGGCTCGAACCCGGGGAGACAGAGAGGGAGGGAGGGAGGGAGGGACAGGCAGAAGTGGGAATTGTGGTGGTGGATTTGAGAAAGTTTTTCTGGTGACACATTCGACACACTAGATAAAAAAGTGATGGTTAACAGACTTCACCTCTGCCCACACCTTCCATCTTCACTCATTCCTGGAGCATTAACATACATACATACATACATACATACTGCATATACATACATGCATGCATATATATAATACTGTGCAAAAGTTTAAGACAGCCAAAGAAAATCATATTTAAATGTTTATGTTGTGTCTTTATGGTGGTGTAAACTTATGCCATTGTGCCTGTCAAAGTGTATCAGCTTAGCCATTCCAAACCCACAGATAAAGTCACCCCATTATTTCCAGCAACCATACAACACACCCAGGTATTTTTTGACCACTAGCACACCTCATATAACTAATCAATATCTCATCAACTTCTTTTTTACTAATTAAGATAATTAACTGAGCTGGTGGTGAAATTGAATAAATACATAGAATGGCTGAGATGCCCCTGTGGAGAGGTTTGGAAACGGAAGCGGTGTTCATTAAACCATCCACCTAGATATCAGTGACTTTTTGGAGATCAGAAGATATTTTTACTAGTTTTTATTGTGTTACTCTTGATTTGAATATATTCTAATGTTCCACACTCTGCCCCCCAGGTCCAAGTCGCCCACTGTGAAGAAGCTGACAGTGTCCATCCAGGAGCATATGGCCATTGATGTGTGCCCCGGACCCATCCGGCCAATCAGGCAGATCTCCGCCTACTTCCCCCGTCTTTCCCCTCCCTCAGCTGGGGGCGGGGCCTCTGCAGCAGTGGCCAGCAGCCTCCTGTCTCCTTTGATGGCAGGAGCCTCGGGAGGAGGCGGAGCCCCACTGGCAGCAGAAACGTCCATAGAAACGGACAGCTGTGACAGCGATGACGGCAGTGAGATGATGGCTGAGTCGTGTTTGCGGGGTCCCCTGTTATCAGTGTAATGTTGTGTAGGGTTGCATCATCATCAGAATCAGAATCTCCATTGTCTTTCAGCATCACTGGGGGCGCTCGAGTTCAGCTTGCTGTACAGGAGACACACCAGCTCCCTGCACTGCACCATCCTCAGAGCCAAGGTACCAGCCCCGATCGCTGGGCACAGGGACACACCCAGCCAGAGGACACTGGTGCACTGCAGGCTCCTGCACGCCAAGGGTGTCGAGACAGCAAATTGAGTGATGTATGAGCTTGTGGAACACAGGAGATGATGTGAATGATGGGCCGTGTCCATCCGCCAACAGAGACGCAGTCAGAGCCCCGTAAGGGCCGTGGGATCAGTTGACACAGCCCTGCCCAGCAGAGTTAATGTGCTGACAGGAATGGAGAGGATGATTACAATTAACAGGTTGAGTCAGTAAGCATATAATTGTGGCTCTTAAGTGCAATGGCCGCCTGCTGCTGCAAAGAGGTTTTCAACTGTATTAAAGCCACCCCACTTTTACCACACTACTGCTGTGAGTGCCAGGATGTGGGGGCAGACACACGTATGTGCCCTTCACACGGGTGAGGACGTG
This sequence comes from Brevimyrus niger, assembly GCA_015164015.2. Classification (NCBI taxonomy): domain Eukaryota; kingdom Metazoa; phylum Chordata; class Actinopteri; order Osteoglossiformes; family Mormyridae; genus Brevimyrus; species Brevimyrus niger. Next base: position 4,211,676 of record JAABNY020000045.1, on the reverse strand, counting down.
GGTACATATAGGTGTGGAGCCCAGCAGATGGAGAAATAGGTTGGATGCAAAAACTGAGCCCTGGGTGATTATTTGGCTGGGGCCCCCTCCCTTGCTCCCGGTGCCTGCGGAGGTTTGTCCCAGGCTCACGACTCCTCTCCCTCCCCGCAGGGTCTTAAGCCGATGGACTTCGATGGCCTGGCTGACCCCTACGTGAAGCTGCACCTGCTGCCTGGGGCCTGCAAGGTCGGTGTCCACTAACAGAGGGGCAGCGGTTCAGTTGGTGCCGCCAGGGGAGCCCCCTGCAAAGAAAAAAAAACATCTCCTGTCCTGCTCTGCCCCCCACAGGCCAACAAGCTGAAGACCAGGACGGTACACAACTGCCTGAACCCAGCCTGGAACGAGACACTCACCTACTGGGGCATCACTGAGGAGGACATGCACAGGAAGACCCTCAGGTACCAGGGGTGGCATATGAGGCGAGGGGGGGGGGGCAGAAGTGATATTAAAATGATACGCCCCCCCACACACACACAGCACCATGGTATCTCCCGAGTCCCAATGCACCATAGGAAACACAGCAACATAACCAGTCACAGTAACTTGCCTATAATTACATTTGCATGTTGGAGAACAAAATTTGTGAATTTCAGATAGATTACAGGAGAATTTCTGCAGAACGATTCCCGCCGGACATGGCACCCTGCCGCGGATCAGCAGTGTGAGCCACAGAGTTACCCTCCCGCGTGCAGTTGGCTCGTCTATCCGGAGCCCAGGTGTCAGTTACTCTACTTCCCCCTGTGTGTCTATGTCTTGCTCTCCTGCCTCTCTCCTTTGAGCCCTTCTCTGGCCCGGTTTAGCACACGGGGCCCGTAAAATTTCTTGTTGCTAACATTAGCGCATGTTTGCGTGTGCTGGGGAGGTCTTTCTGTATCTTTGGAGCTCTCTTTAATTGTATTGCGCTCTCACAGGCTGCTACACTGCCAGAGGAGAAGCACCACACTGTGCTTCTGTAAGTCGAGGGAGCAGAAAGATTGCACGTCGAGCGAGAGTGATTTTCATCACAGGGTCCCCTGGGCGCTGTCGCTGTGCCAACAGCGCTCAGCTTACCTGGGTTCCCCTCGTGTTGGGAATGAAACCTCACTACACTTTAGCTAACAGGCCAATATGACAGAGATAACGACTATGCCTCTAAAATACTAATGAATGGTATCCCGGGGCAACAGCTCAAGGATGTTTTTCATTTGTTGCATTGTTAGTGTTAGCTTACGAGCGGCTGGCACATTGGTAATGGAGGCCAGGGACAGATTAGCCCTCCCTTGGAGACCCCATGGTAACCCTTCAAACAGCTTTTACTGCCATATCTTGCAAGTGAGTTTTTTCACTACCTCGCTTCTTGAAGAGGCCTGTAGACGTGTTTAAGTGCATGGAAGGCACTGGGGGTGGGCAGGGGGTGAGGGATTCAGAGCTGTCAGCTGGTATTATAAATGGCCTCTTTCCCTGAAGGTCAAGGAGCTGTGATCTATCAGCATGTCTGTCGATAGATCCATCACACACTGACACAGTAACACGCTGCCGCTGCTCATGTGCAGCTATGCCTCCGTTTCCTGAACTCTCCCTGTTCGTGGTAAAACAGTTAATCAGCACATTAATAACTGCAGTGTCACCTCTATGGTTCATTATGAGCCCAGCAGCAACTCAGCTCTGAGGATTGTGAGGGTCACGCAAGGCTACGACACACCAACACTCCAACAATCGAAGCCTCCATCATTCCAATGGTCCAACACTCCAACACTGCAATACTCCAGGGGTACCAACTCTCCAGCTCCCCAACACTCAAATAATCCAACGCTCCGATGCTCTGGCACCCCAGCACGAACGAGGCAGCTGGGCCGTGTTTCAGCAGGTGGTGTGAACATGGTATTCCCAGCCAGCATCATAACATTTTTGTTTTCGGTTTCTCCCTCTTCATTCTGCTCCATTCGTTTTACGTACTACCAGCTTCAGTTTGCTGATATGAACGGGAAAGGTAAGAATGGGGTCTGAATCACTCTGACCACTCAGCTCACATCTCTTTCCATGGCCACAGACAACTGGGAGAGGTGGCCCCTCCAGTGCATCCCAGTTTGGCCCCGGGGCTTCTTTCTAGGAAGACGTGCTTGAAATAGTTCCTCTGGGAACCAAAAAGGCAACATTCTTATGGTCTGCTCGAAAATCCGCGGCTGGCTCCTTTTGATCCCTCTCATCCTGGACCAGTATCCCTGTGGAGAAACCTCATTTTGGCTGCTTGTACTCCTGACCTGATTATTTTAGTTATTACCCACAGCTCATCACCATAGATGAAGATAGAAAAGTAGAGAGACTGGTCCGCCATAATTCTCACCTGATGACTGCATCAATTGTGAACTTCTTCACTTAGAGGAGATACTCCCCCTCAACTAAGAGAGCCATGGCCTGGTGGAGCGGTGAAGGAGATCGATTGCATCCTCGTAGGCAGACTCTGGAGGCTCCTGCAGAACTACAGAGTTTATATAAGTGCCCAGTTTATAAATTCTGACCACAGGCTTGTTGTTGCCACTCTGAATATTCAGCTTAGGTTCAGTAGGTTACTACCTACTAGTGAATGAGGCTGGACCTGGCCGAACTCCAAGTTCAGGCTGTTTCTAATGAGATATCATGGTGTTTTGTGTGAGGAATTTGCAGACTTGAGTGTGACTGCCAATTCTAACGTAGTGTGGGAGACATTCTATGACAAGATCCGGAAGATTGCTGAGTGTTGTGTTGGCGTTGCCAGTATTCCCAGAAGAAGGTATTTCATCTTGCAGGGCACCCTGGATACTATCAACAGGAGTCGCAGCGTACAGCTCGATGTCAACTCCAGTCTGAACCAGGAGCTGAGAAGGACAGCTGTGAAGATAAAGAGGCGTTTGTTAGTGATATGTGAGCAAGTGACACATTGTCAATGGTCTAGCAACCCACATCCTGCTTACAGAAGAATCGAAGCACTTCCAAATCCGCTCCTCAGAGAGTCACAGTCAGAACAGGTGATGGAACTGGCCTTGTGACACTGACACTGCAGTTGTGTCCCGCTGGGGTGGAAACTTTGAGCAGCTGTTTGAAGCTGATTCTCCAGCTAGGACTTTGGGCATCTCTGGGTCCACAGTTCTTTAGGCTGATCCTCTGATTAGCTGTGAAGATTACAAGCAATCTTTGCTTCCATTTGGGAGACAAACATCATTCCAGCTGACTGAAGATCAGGACTTATTGACCCTTTTTTGAAAGGGAAGGGTGATTGCAGTCTTTGTTGATTTTTATAAAGTGACTCAGTTGATTGAGCTGTCCCATGGGACATCCTGAGAGGTCTCAGGATCCCCCCAAAGTTGCTGTATATCATGGCCAGTTTGTACACTGGTACTGTGAATGCAATGCAGAGTGGAGCCAGAACCTCTGCTCTTCCCAGTAGATTCTGGAGTTCTTGCTTCTACTCTGTTTAGTGCTTGCATGGACTGGGTGTTGGGCAAGGTCATGGGATCCATCAGCTGTGGGGAATCTGAAGAAAGAGTCATTGATCTTGAGTTTCCTTACCTGAGGTCCCTTTAGGGACTCACGAGAGACTAAGTAAGGAGTCTGAGTGTCTGGGTTTGCAAGTGTCCTGAAATGAAAAAAATTCAGGCCATTAATGACCTCTTGGGCACACCCAGCAGTAATGTCTGTCTGTAGAGAGAATTTTGACTGCGTTGAGAGGTTCACTTACCTTAGTAGTGACTTTCATGCCTCTGGTGACTCTTCCTTTGAAGTCAGTAGATGGACTGGGAGAGCATGGGGGTCATGAGGTCCCTGGAAAGGGGTGTGTGGCGTTCCTAATATCTTTGTAAGAGGATGAAGATCCAATTCTTTAGAGTCTTGGTGCTTCCTGTTTTGCTTTATGGCTGCAAGACATGGATGCTCCATTGCATGTCCTGAGACTGGACTCCTTTGGTAGAGAGAATCCTTGGTTGCCTTTGGTTTAACTTTGTAAGGTTGCTTAGGGAGTCCCGAATGAGGCATATTACCTGCATTGTGAGTGAATGTTTCCTATGGCACTATGGTCATGCGATGCAATTCCCCGAGGATGATCTGGCTCACAGGATCTTCACTGGACACGTGTGTCAGCCTGGGGGTTGTCAGCCGGGATCCCGAGGTGTTTCGTTGTGTGGTGGGTGCAGCGATGTGCTGTGCCAGTGCATATGCTACGCAACCTCACATTCAGGTTGCATGAAACTAAGAGAATAACAGCATCTCCAAACAGCAGGTAGATCGCCTCCAGTCTTCTACCTTGTTCCAGTCCTGCCAGTCCCACCAGGAGCTCGAGCTTTAGGATCACACCGCTCATTGAAACATGTAAGCATGTCCACCCCATAAAAGTCGCAACATTTTCTCAGATCCAAAACAAAAATCACATTCAATGTAAATTCAAAAACTGCCAAGCCGTACAGCTCCGTATTATTAGTTTTTGTAATTAATATTTTATCGGCCAGTTAACCTGTCAACGTTCTCGTCTGTGTCCTCTGCCGTGAGCATCACTAATTTGCCAGTACGTTTAGAATTTATATCCTGAATCTGTAAAGCCCAAGACTCAACCTGACAACATCTCTGGGTTAACCTGGAAATGAATCCTCTGTCATGATGGTCCTCCTCGGAGCCAGAGTTTTCCGGTACATTCCAAGGGGAACAGACAGCAACGCCAGCGGTTCTTCACAGGGAATAAGCTGGTTCGTGGTGCGCAGATGAATCATTAGGGCCAGAGGTGAGCAAAGCTGAGAGAAACTCGTTGCCAAATGCGGCCTCCCTCTTCCTGTCAGGGTATCAGTGTGCGACAAGAACCAGCTGGCTGACAACAGGCTCATTGCCTCCTCTTTCTCTTGGTCTCTGTATTGGCATTCTCCTTCTTCTCTGTCTGACTTGCTCCCATCTTCCCCCTGTTTCTCTCCCTCCTCTTGTCAGGATATCGGTGTGTGATGAGGACCGACTGGCTCCTAATGAGCTGATCGGGGAGGTGCGAGTGGCCCTGCGGCGGCTACAGCCAGACCAGCTCAAACGCTACAACGTCTGCCTGGAACACCCCCCTCCTGTGAGGACAGTCCTGGGGAGGCCTGTGGCCGCAGCACTCGGTGTCATGGTCATTGTGGTCATGGACACACCATCTTGCATGAGGATACGCCATCTCTCCATCTGTTATGTGCAGGGTTGGCTACCAAAACCCACTATGACCAGTATGTACCGGCCCATAGTGCAGCGCAGATTTCGGTGCCAGACTTCGGTGCAACTTAAATGCCTGAGCATTAGGCAACTGATTATCCTCAGGAGAAAGCAGTCGACTTGCCGATTCGGCCATTAAATGTGGGAGTAACATCTCTGCTCTGGGTGTAGCAAACATTGAAATACTTGTCCTATAGTGCTGGGGGCAAAAGAAGTATCACGAAACCTCACGGGCCATTGCTAGTTAACATTACACTTGCTCTGATGTCCTTAAACATGATGAAAATGTGTAAATCTAAATACTTTTATGTGTGGCTGTATTTAACTGGAAAGGATTCTGACATCAGAATTTTAAAAAATGATTGTGCGCAAAGGCGGAACATATCAAATTAATTTATATATTAAAGCTGTCAAGTTAATATATTCAATTTGAAATTTAATTTGCTTTACGAATAAAAAGCCGTTCTTTAATGTTGTTGGCCTTCATTTCGTGCCTTATTTTTTGTTAAGTACCAATGCAGACAACGTTTAGGCATGGCACCATTTTAGTGTTGTTTTAGCACTGGTATCGACAAAAATCCAAATGATACTCAACCCTATTTATGTGTGTGGGTCTTCATCGCTTTACAGTCTGTGTCCAAATGTCCCGCCGAGGGCCGGTCCAATTCTACATCGCCAGTTTCTAAGTGTCCCACTGAGGGCTGACCCGATTCTGCATCATCAGTGTCCGAGTGTTTCGCTGAGCGCTGGTCCAGTCCAACATCATCAGAGTCCAAGTGTGCTGCTGAGAGCTGGTCTAGTCCTATATCATCAGTGTCTGAATGTCCCACTGAGGGATGGTCTAGTCCTATATCATCAGTGTCTGAATGTCCTACTGAGGGATGGTCCAGTCCTCCATCATCAGGGTCTGAGTGTCCCGTTGAGGGTCAATCCAGCCCTCCATCACCAGTGCCTGATGTCCCTCCAAGGGCTGATCCAATCCTGCATCATCAGTGTCTGAGTTTCCCATCTAGGAAGGCTCACTCTCAATCTCTCTCTCCTCTTCTACTCATCCAGCTCCCTTCTCCCACCACCATGAGTGCAGCTCTGCGGGGGATCTCCTGCTACCTCCGAGAGGTGAGCCCTTTCCAGCCGCACCTACACCCCCCCCACCCTCCCCCCCCCCCCCCCCACCCCCCGCCCCCCTCCCCGCCACTCTACACTCCACCCACTCCGGCACCCATGCATACCTGG
>JAABNY020000045.1:4139378-4166542 GCA_015164015.2 Brevimyrus niger | reverse complement strand
TTTAAACTGATTTTACACAGTTGAGCACAGAACTTAACTGGAGTCATATGAGCAAACTCATATTCATGCATGAAGTCCAATATAGACATATAACATTAGACCGATGAGCAGCTGAACTGCTGCCTGTTTACTCATCTTGTGCGACATAGCGGGCGGGGAACAGGTTGGAGGTGAGGAGCAGGATCAACAGATTGCAAATGGGGGTGCTGCAGGCTAGGACAGCAAGCCTGAGTTTTGGGGAAATTCTGTGGAGCCGCAGGAAGGAAGCTGTCAGCTGCTCGGGCACCTTCGCTCTCTCAGGCCTTGAAACCCCAGTAGCTTTCAGTGGCAGCCGGAGTCTGCGCCATGCTCTCTTGGTGTTACAGGCTGTGCTTGATGGAACTAGCCAGGTGACCTGCCCTTGCTTCCCCTACCAGTCCCCTCAGAGTGGGTCAGGAACCTCCAGACACCAGCGGAGCAGCTCTCAGATGAACCCGACAGAGATTCATGTACGCATGAACAGGCTGGAGTTATATGCTGAATTGACGTCAACTTCACTTCACATTTCGTTGGCATCCTATCCCTCCAACTGGCATGGTGGTGGTGGTGGGGGGGGGGGGCAGTGAAACAATGTATGTGAAGTGAGCCAGGGACAGGAGCACGTATGTCAACATGGACCATGCGGCAGGCCGGCGGCACTCACCCTGTCAGCCTTCAGCTCATATGTTTCTTACGCGCTGCTGACGTCTCCATTGTCCCATCACTCACACTTTATGTCTGTGCTCACCATCCACTGCAATCCACTCAGCACTGTATCTGTGAAGGCATCTCAAATGCGATAGAGAGCAGTAGTTAAATTAAACAGAGCACACAGAACACGCACCCATATCCAGACACACATGATGTCCCTGTCGCTATGCCCCCTGCTGGCAGCCCTGTGCATTCATCCATGTTCCCCATGGTACCTCCCATGTTGTAGTTCAGGTCCACATCCTAAAAGATCATGGTCACCAGGTCAGCAGACTCAAGACAATGGTATCAGTGATATCCTCCCTGCCCTGCCAGCACCCACTCCTTCGTACATTCACAGTCAACTCAATGTAGTGGCAAGGTGGGGGAGGGGGATTACACTCAGCCCATGCCATACTGTACAAATAATGCCAGAAAACAGACAAAGGCACATGGAATTTACCTGTGAGCTGCGGGTCTTGAAGATGCCCTCAAAAACTCTCCCGCTCTTTACCCGGATGTCACAGGTGGAGCAAAAGGCAGCTGTTGATGGTTCATTTGTCACTGATGGTCTAACAGACTGTGTCTCTGAACACATCATGTTCTGTACAGACAATTGTATTTTCTTTTATTTGGTTATTGTATTGTAATTTTATTGTTGAACTGAAGTGTATCTGGCTTTCCGTCAGGTGATTGATTAACTGATTAAGTTATTGATTGATTGGTTGATTGAAGGAAGGAAGGAAATTTAAATAGAAACTGTGAAAACTGTCAGCTACAGCCTGGTACCCACAGTGACCAGGCACATTGTCATTCCATGGGAGTGTTTGCTCGTGTTAAATGATGCAATTTGGCTGCGTGAATGTGGATGATCAACCCAAAGGCAGCCTTTGGACACTGAACAGCATGGATATTCCTTTAGGTTTATAGTACAAAGTGATACCTCAAGGTTAGTGTTGTAGAACCCCTTTGCTTCACTAGGGGGAGCGCATGAGCCAGATTGCTTTTGACTACAAGACAGAAGATGAGGAAGGAAGGGAGAAAGGAAGATATATGAGTTCACTACACCTGTAAGGAAGTGCAGCATTCTGCCATTGCTTTACATGCCTTTAACACCTGCAGAAATCACACACAAACAAAGGTGAACACTCATGAGGCCCTAATCAATAATCACCTGTTCCTTTGGCAACTTAAACCCCCAACACACACACTAGCTGTGACCCAGTGACCCAACGGACTGGAGGCTCTCAAATGACCTGGCCAGGAAAGGCAGTTCAACCGCCTGAATCACCACGCACTGATCTGAGCCTTGAATGAAATGCATTTCACAGCACAGGTTCCCCAGACCCTACTGTAAGGTTGCATGGATGATAGGTCTGCTGCACATGACCTCTCAGTCACCTGCTCAGATACCAAGAGAACCATCCATCCGCATGACCAATATTCCTTGTCTGATTGTGTATTGTGTGCTGATTGCTGACCCCTGCGATTAAGGGATCAGTCTGTAACCTTTTAGGACCTCTGACACATTCTGCAACATAAGGAGCCTTAAATGTGAACAGTGGTCCAATGATATGTTTCTTGCATCTTCTGACCATTGAATGGAATGCATTGTAATGGCTCTTACTGTTCATGTTGTCAATTGTATTGTTTCTGGTGCTGCTGATTGTCTTTTCCCCCTACTACCTATCATGAAGAACTTAACTTTAACGTTGTCTTGTTTATGGCATCACACCCCGTGGTCATGATTGTCAATGTTTTATGTTTGCTACTGATTATATAATTGCATATTCAGTTGGCTTGTAACTTTAGTCACCTTCTGAAATAATTTATTTTTCAGGGTCAAAAGCTCAGTGCAAGCACCGGTGTAGATGAGTCACGTTGGGATGAGACCCTGGGATGCAGATCACATATGCAGCATCAGGTTATAGTGAACTTAGGACCAGCGTGTCATGGCGTCTTGTCTCATGAGAGCTCAACTGTTCAGCTGAACGAAAACGCATGAGGTCTGCTGTTTTCTTTTGTTAAGACTTAAAGTTCATTAATGATACTTATATTAATTAACTACATGGGTAATATCTTATATGGCGTGACAGTGATATGAATAGTTTGAAAGACGTAATTATATCGTTTGGGTTCAAGAAATCGGGTTATAAACAAATAATTGTATTGTTTTACTTATTTAGCTGTCTCCATAGTTTTTCAGCCCACCGAGTAACATAAACGGCTTAGTTTATCGTACTTATATGTCGGCTAAGACCGAACAATCACTCTGACTGCTAGACCGCAAGAAAATCTTAAACCGGTAGGATAATTACGACCTCGGTAAAGCATACAATGCAGTTTGGCTTACAACAAAAAATGTTGAACAAGAGCAATGTGGATATTACACTTATATATACACCTGAAAAACATAATACCATATAGAACAAGTCTATTTTTTGTATTCACATCTTTATCATTCTGTAATTTTGTATAATTCACAAACAGCAACATTCTCAAACTCAAAACAAACACGACTAACACAAACTTCAAAAAGGATGCTTATTTAAAACTCTCCTGTAAAATTATTAATGGTCAACCCAGGTTTTAATCATAAGCCATGTTTCTTCGATTGGCTTAGGGAACTTTCAATCAAAACTTACTTTACACTCCGGACTACACAATTTCGTCAACGGTATTATGTCTCACAATTTCGATTGGTTCAAACAGCTTTATTGACAGACGAACACATAGCTCTTACTTGTCAAAATAGAAAGACCTACCTCCAACAGTCCTTAACACGCCCACTCGCTTTCCCGGCTTTGATTATAGCTTTAATACCAGCCGATTAATGAACCCCCTCAAGACACACCAATCAACGTATACAATTCGTACAGTAAAACTGAATTTAAAAACACAGTGGTAGACAATTGGGACAACTGTGTCGTAAGTCTTCCTGTTGCTGTTTTAATAGTGAAATGACTTAGGGACTGACAGACTAACATATACAAATAAATAAATATACACACACATACATATGCGTCGTTATTAATTTATTCCAGCTTGCATGTGATTGCGATGACATGGACCTGCCGCCTTCAGTGGCTTTTTCCTCTTCTTACTGCTTCTTAAATCTCGTCACCCGCCGTATTACGTACACGGCAGCGGTGGGAACAGACGATGCTGCCTCCTGCTTGAGCCAAGCTGAGAGAGGACAGGCGGCCGCCGGTGCTAATTTCCAAGGCTCGCTCCGCTCCGGCGGCACGTGTCCACGATTTGAGTATTCAAACGAAAAAAAGGGGAACGCGCCGGTTAACTGTTACAATGGACGGGTCTACACCCGATTTTGAGAGGGGGGTCAACCCAACCTATTTTATTTTGTCATAGCCACCCTGGGCAAAAAAATAAAAATTATATACACCTCATGGCCAGCACGGTAATTATTATTTTGCCCCCTCCAACTCGTCAAATTTAATTATCCTGTATTTCTTGAAGGGCTGAACCCTCCCTAAGCACTTAGCTTAAGACAAGTCAAAAAAAAAATCTAAAACATAATTGGATTGATCTGGGTTGAGGGCCCAATTTGATATTTTTTCATGGGGCCGAAATCTCTAGCAGCACCCCTGTCCCTAAGGGTCAAATCCTAGAATCACCCCTGACAGTCATCTTTGTTCACACACTTTCTGATATGACATCTTCAGACTTGACTATTGATCCATCTTCTAACGGCTTATCCTTGGTAAAATAAGGCCGATAACACCTCCACATGCAAATTAGAGACACCAATCAGCCTGACTACAGCTTTGGATTTTGTGAGGAAACGTGCAGGATACAGCAAGAATATGCAAACTTCACACACATGGTGCAGCGGTGGGACCCACTAATCCTGGAGGTGTGAGTCACCATGCCGTCCGGAACGAACAAATTCATCTCCATCTGCACCCGGAACGGGCCGAACACCTGGTTTGCTGTAAGATCAGTGGCTGTGTGGTGTCCGCTCAGTCAAATCAGGCCCCCTCTTCCTGTCATATTATTAGTGCCCCCCCACCCCACTGAATAACAGGAATAATTACCGTAGTAACTATCATCACTATGACCATTAAAAACGTTGTAACCCAGAATAAGCCAATGGGGCTGATGGGTCGTTACCATACTCCAAGACATACTCACACACTCATAAACAGCACACGGAGGCCAGCTATTTCAGTATAATTATATTATATCATATTTTATATAATTAGAAGTCAATGTAGTACCTGAAGCTCTAATCACACAGAGAGGACGATAGTGTCCTCCTGAACACACGGTCCCAACACAGAGAAAGAGAGAGAGACGGAGAGAGGAAAAGGCACAAGGAAATCTCAGCGTGAGGATGAAACGCAGGCACGGAGCGGGCGGCCAGGTGTCCGGCACGCGGGCCTGCGGACTCAGAGCGATTGGCACAGGCTGGGGGGCACACAGGGCCAGGACACAAAGGCACGAGTACGTCTCCGAAGCGCAAAGTAAAACGACAGCGAGGACAGGGACAGACGGCTGAAAGGAGGGTAAATAATACAAAGGCACACAAAAAATAAAAAGAGCAGGGGATACGAGAGATACGCGAACAGTAAACAACATAACAAAGGCGTTTTAGAACAAAATATAATGCTATTATTGAGGACATTATCATAATTATTAATAACCTATGTCTCTTGAATAACATTCTCTCCCTCCTCCTCCTTCCTGTTCTTTCTCCCCCTGATTCACCAGCACAGTAAGAGACAGAGAGAGGTATACAGGTATGTGATCCCCTTATCTTAGAGTTTCTCCTTCCAAAGTTTGTCTTGTCCTGCAACGCTAACAGACGTGTGCGTTTGCACACACACAGACAATTGCATAAATACACAGTGTTGTTAATAAACTGTTGGATCTGGGTTAGTGTGTAAACATCTTCCTCTCTAGCCAGTACAACTGAACTTCATTATTAGTGCTATTACTGCTTATGGGCCCCCGGTTAGCAGTGCGACTTTAGTGTTTTATCTGGAAAGCTATTCTCTACTTTCTCTCTCTGTCTCTCTCTCTTTTTCCCCTCCTCCTGCTGTCTCACAGCATCCCTTAGGATACATATTTTAATAGTATTAGTACCTCCTTTACGCCCTCAGTCTTTTACACAAAGAAAAATACTGGTTGTCGATGGCTGTTGGTCGCCTCCCGCTTGTTGCCTAGCTGTCAGAAGAAGGAGTACTGGTTGTCGATGGCTCTGGCTCTGCCGGCCTCCCTCTCCTCACTGTCCCCCGCCTCCAGCTGCCGCAGGGCAGCTTCCCTCTCCCGATCCCTCTCTCTCTCCTCACAGTCCTCTGTCCCTCCGCTCACCGCCACAGCCCCCGGTCCGGCGGTCTCCGCCTCATCTCGCCGCTCCTGAGGTGGGGTAGGGGGCGGTGGCCGACCAGGAGGAGGGGGAGGGGGTGGTGGCTGGGGGGGGCTACGGGGTCTGCTGGTCAAGTCTGTACAGAGAAAGAGAGAGCGAGCGAGAGAGAGAAGCCGTAATAAAGACATAACACCTGGTGTAGTAATGAAAAAGTAGGGAAAGATTTAAAAAAGAAACTGGACCAAAATAATGGGGAATCCAGAGCAGGAAATGACTGAGAAAGCGAGAGGATGAAGGCTATGGCCTGATACAATGTGGCAGGTAGGAGGGAGGGAGGGAGGGCCGTGCTTTCAGTAGCCTACAGAGCTACACACAGACCGTACCCTCCTGTGTGGCTAAGCTGTTTTGCGGGCCGTGTCAACGGTGAAATAAGCAAACGTGAAAAGCACAAGTGTGACGAAGCACATTTACCGGCTTGCAACTAGAGTCGTGTGCCATGGGGGTCCCTCAGGTGCAGTGCTCCAGGACCTGGCTGGCTCGTGGGGTGGTGCCCGGCCTACCTGTCATCTCTACCTCACTTCCTGTCTCTGTCAGCTATGGGTGACTTTGCTTTAATGGGAATATGGGGTAAGGGCAGCAACTGCTACTGTCTGATGGCAGAAAGCGGAGCTCTGTGGAAAACACCACTGCTGCTTCTGTCGAGAATAACATGCGTATGAAATGAAGGAGAAGTGCAGGCCGTCAGCAGTCTATGGTGATTGGATGGTCTGTCTTCCCACTCGCACACTATGCTTAGTGATCACAGCCCTCTTCTCTTCTTCCTCTCTGTCAGCCGCTTTGATCATCTCCTGCTTTGTCTCACACTCTACCTTACCTGCCTACTGCTCTTGGCACCATTTGTCTTTCTTCACTAATTTCCTCTCTCACCTTTTGGTTTTATTATGGATATTAATATCACTATTAATTCATGGTCAGAGTTGCTGTATATTTTATTGGAGTCATGCAGAGTCAGTTATAAGGGTCTGATAGTAGGGGGCCACATATGACAGTTTAGGTTTCAGGCTGCCCAGGCCCCTGGCCTCATCTTCTGTGCTGAACCCCAGCTCTCCGGCTGCATTTCTGAATCCCTCCACATCTTCAGCCTATCAACCCCATAAGCCCCTGCTCCCTTTTGTCCCTGTACCACTCTATTGTCCTCTCCTCTTGCCCTCCTCTTGTTGTGTCTGGTCTCACTTACACACAGTCAGAGATGGGGGTTGATGGAGAATCGGGGTGGCGCGGGGTGATGACATCACAGACTGTGGGCCTGCTGCCTGCCCTGTCCCGGCCTGCGAAGATGACCCAACGACAAACAACAACAGAGACAGCCAATCAGAGCTCTGAAATGTGTGGGGGCGGGGTAAGGGGCTAAGGGGAAGATGGCAGCTCCTAAGCTGTTAGGGGTGAGGACTGAGGGCAAGCCAAACGAAATCCAACAGGAAGCATGAGAAGGACCATCATGCTGACAGGGCGATTCTAGTGAGGTCAGCCTGCTACCTTGTGCAGCCTAATACAGGTGCAACAACAGCTATAGCATAGACACATCAAAGAAGAAGCTTAGCAACGATTACAAAGATTCACACAGCACACTAGCGAGATCAAAAGAAAAACTGGAACAGGACATAGAGGCTGGGCGTGACCTCCACTCAATGCGTGTCAGTGTGACTCGCCAAGTGCACAACTGCAAAGCATGATGGGACTGAGGAAACATGTCGGTGCCATAGGTAAGACAGACGATGGCATTAACATGGGCTGATCCAGCTGCCAAAGGTCTGATGGGATGGCCTCACACAATTTACCTTCACACAGCCCTATTGTTGAGTCTGGGTTTTCGCCCTTTTATAAGTGCGCTGCTCCCTGAGACATGGAACGGATTGTGCCATGTCCTCTCTCTTGGGCCACTAAATAAAACACCTCTTTACCTGGCTGCCGTATAGCGGTGGCCCCCACAAAGCTGATGAGTGTGACATCAGAGGCCCCCCCAGACTCCAAGGGGATGGGGTGGACCCGGAAGTGCTCCAGCATGTCAAAGATGGACTGGAACCAGAGGTGCTGGACCCGGCACTGGCCGTCCTCGTTCAGGGAGAGACGCAGGTGCTGGGGATGGGGAGGGTCATCGGGAAATTTGCGGGATATCAAGCGCAGGGTAAACACATGTACAGTGATGTCATCCATTTGAAAACTACAGCTCCCATGAGCCTCAGCTCCTCCAGCTCACCTTGGCTTTGCCCTGGAAGTTGAAGGTGAGGACGTACTCTCCACGGCGGGTCTCACTCTGCCGTACCAGGAACACGCCATGGCTGGCGGGGCCACCCGCCAGGACTAGCTGGGCCGCCCGCAGCCGGGACAGGGTACCATGGAACCACTGGCACTCACTGAGCGGATGCTCCAGGGCCTCTGGCGCGGGCGCTACCACGTCCGAGAAAAGGAAAGAGCCTGAGGACGGACAAGGTCAGAGCATCACTTTACTAGGGATGGAGTTGCCCGTACTGCTCACGATTGCCTGTCTAAAGGGTCCCACTATTATCTCAGTATATATGTGTAACTGAATGAGAAGTATTAATAGACGTTTTTCTGATGTAGCCAGGGCACCAGAAAGGTATGTGTTTCATATCAATGTAAAATAACTAGAGAAGCTACTTATTTTTACCTGTAGCATCAGGCGTCTCAGCAAATGGAGTGCCCAGGTTGGCCCCTCCCCCACCCAGGAGCCGGCTCTCCGATTCATCGAGAGGGGCCCGTGGGGGCAGTTCTGGGGGGAGGGGCTCCAGGACTGGGGATGAACCGCCAACTCCCCTATAACATACTGACACAATGTACACACTGTCAGCGTCCCTTCTTAAACTGACTCAATATCAGAAGGTAAGCGGGGGGCCACCACGACTCAGCCTTGGTGCCTGACCTTGCGAGAGGCGGTCATTGAACTCAGGAGTCCCGCTGATCTCCGTCTGGACAGGAGCGCACGAGCCTTCCATGTCCTCCTGCTCACTGGGGGGGGGGGGGGAAACAGATCTCAGACAAACTCAAACAAGACGAGGTTCCATACTCGTTGCAGTTGCGGCCTGCGCTCACAGAGGCACCCTCACCTCAGGCTAATGCCGTGTCTGATGTCCGTCAGCCAGGCCTTCATCTGGCCCGCGTCCCGGGTCTCCACCATGTAGTGTACGGCGTCCTCTACCTGTGGGGGCCAGAGCTGCACTTGCACCACGTCTCTCTGACATCATTGCTGCGCCAGAGCCACACCAGCCTGGCAAGGTGCACAGACAGAGAGGTCCCCCCTACCTGCAGCAGGAACGTGTTCTCCTTGTCAGGCACCTCCAGGGCAGTGGTACTCCTGGCATCAAGAATGGAGGAGCAGGGAACAGTCACCCTGGGCTTCGAGGCCTTGGGTTTTGGGACAGCAGAGAGGAGGCGAAACTTCATTTTAATGTGACAGGGTGTAAAATTTCTTAGGTGTAGCCGAGACAGGAGTAAGCAAGGCTGAACCGAAAAAGGATGAATTCACAGTTCACAGTGATAATGATGCTGGCGGGTCTCCTCATACTTGCCTTTGGAGGAATGAAAAACTCCAGGAAGTACTCCTCCCCTCGCTCTCCTCCATCCTTCTCCCACTCCCTCAGGACCAGGCGGCACTTCTGCCAGCGCCCAGCCCGCCAGCCCGCCCCCAGGGGCAGCCCCGTGCCGGCCTGGGCGGCCCCGGGCACCTCGGGCCCGTGGTGCAGGTGGTGCAGTGAAAAGGAGAAGCCAGCAAAGCCATGGCCGCTGGGGGCGGACAGCTCGTCGGAGGAGGAGCAGACGTTGACACCGCCCTCCCGCACCAGCCGGCCTGCTTTCTTGGGGCCCCCGGGCGCTGGCGTAGCTGTCGACAGAGAGGACGACGTGGGCAGCGGCGGCGGGGGCGGCGAACGGGACAGCCGCAGCTTTTCCAGCCGGTGGCTCCATTTCTCCCTCTCCCCCGCACCACTCTCTCCGTTGCTCCGTCGCCGGTCCCGGGCCTCCGAGAGGGACAGGGAGGTGGCGCTGCTGGAGGAGGACGGCGGCAGGGAGGAGGAGGAGGAGTGCGGCATGGCCAGAGGCAGGGAGAGGGAGACGGGCAGGGCGCTGGGCGTCTGCGGCTGGGACCCGGAGCCCCTCTTGCCGTCCTGGGTGCCCATGGTGTAGCTGTAGCTGGAGCTGGGGGGGGTCTGCAGGCTGTCCCCCGAAGAGCTGCGCCAGTGCAGGATGCCACGGACGCTGCCCCTCACACTGCGGCCCACATTCCGCAGGGAGAAACGCTTCTTCAGCTTGCTCTTGGAGTGGCTCCCGCCAACCATGCCATTGCCCTTGGAGGATGCCGAGGGGGGCAGGGTCACCGCTGATGGACAGGCATCGGCTCCACCCAGGCATATTTCCCTCTCTGCATCAGCATCATCTCCCACTGGGCCTACCCAGCTCCCTTCATCTTCCTCCTCTCCATTCCCCACAATGTGTCCAAGGGCCGGCCTCGACGAGATACCCGCGTCCACCCGCCCACCATTGTTCCCACCCATGGAGGAGGAGCAGGAGGAAGAGGAGGATGGAGGGAGGATCTGGGTGTGGGCGTAGGTGTCCTGGTACGAGGTGGGGTATCTGTCCACCACCCGCACGTCATGCACCACCCGGATGGGCAGGACCTTGGGTGTCGGTCGCAGGTGAGTTACTGGGCAGGTGGGCGTGGTCTCCGGGACCAGAGGGGGCGAGAGCTCCTCCTCCTCCAGAGAGGTGGCATCGGAATTGGGCACCCAGCCTCCCGCCTCCTTGGGTGTCGCCCGGCCCTCCAGCTCACTCTGGAAGTGGCGCACAAACCTGTCCGTAAAGCGGCGGCAGAAGGCACCGGCCGAGTCTGCAGAGTAGTGTGGGTTTTCCAGGAGGAAAGCTCGGAAGTGCCGGGCAAAGTCGCCAGCCGCCAAGCGAGCATGGAGCTCACAGAAGTCTGTCCAGCTGAGCGATGGTGACGGTGACGGCGTGGGCGTGTCCGACAGCGAGGACGACTGCGCTGGCGGAGGGGGTGGCGGTGGGGGCAGCAGCGAGGGTGAAGGCGGGGAGGGAGAAGGAGACGGGGGAAGAGGAGAGGCGTTCGAGGCACGTGGGCTAGGAGGCGTCAGCAGCGAGCCGTTCATGGTTCTGTCAAGTGACTTGGATTAAAGGCTGAAGCCGGTGATGGAGGGACGTCACTGCAGCCTCGCTTCATCGAACGTGCCCGTTGGCTTTATGGCGGTACACTGACCTGATGTAGGGGTACTAGGGACAGGTCAAACAGAGCAACTCCCAAACTGGCTCAGGAGCCACAATGGTCATTGAGGAGCCATGCAAAGTTCAGGCATGTAGTCTCCCCCCTGCTCACCAAGGAAGGGAGAGAGGAAATGGGCCTTGTTTGGGAGAGCTGCACTCTGCCTCCCTCCTCTAAGGCAGACCGAGTGCCCCGCAGACCAGTCGCTGAAACACAAGTAAATAAAAGCAGCTGTCAGCTTATACAACCTCCCAGCTGGCTATTAAAATTTAACACACATCTCACAAACACATTGACAAGTATACTGTGTAAAACGGCTTTATTTTACTGGAAATTAAACAACTATCTTCGTAAAGGCTGTCATTCAAAGAGCACAACGTACAATCGTATGTATTCGAACATCGAAAACCCGGATTTCTACCCAAACCACTGACGCATAACCTCGGTATAAAATACTACAACACAGATGACCCTGCACAAAGTAAATAATATTTAATTGGTAACCAATAACCATGATAAGCAATCCTGATCATCTAAAATTGACAACAAAACAACAAAAATTAAATCAATGGCTATTATTATAATTTCGAGGCTCAGATGTTTCATGTATAAAAACCATAAGCTATTCATACAAAAAGGTTTTTATTAAGAAGATACGACTGCATCATCTGACGGCTGCATGTTCATCCATACAACCAGATTGCTGGCTTCTGCTAAAATATGTATTTAATGCAGCTTGGGCTGTGAGATGCGCGTCCCGGCGCCTTAATTATCCTTAATTAAGAGAGAGAAGTGCAGCCGGACGGAGCGTGTGCGGCTGGCTGGGCGGCCACGGCAGCCCCTGAGCCGGCCTGGGCACACACTCAAGCCCGGGGCTCCGGGGGTAAGGAGGGAAACCTAACCTACCTGAAGAAGGGAGAGAAAACATGGGGGTGTACAGTACGGACTCCGGGTGGAGAGCCGGACAGCGCGGCCTTTGAGTAGCGAGCCCCCGATAGCTAGCTAGCTAGCACCCCACTAAGCAACCGCGGCTAATAACGAGCCGATAAACCGGCCCGGCGGCGACGAATAAAGCGAAGCAGAAGCGTGCTCACCCTCGTCCCCGGGGCCGGGATCCGCCTTTTCCCGCGTAGCTCACTAACGCCCGTCCATGTTCGCCTCTCGTTATTAACCAGCTAGCTGATAGCGGCTAGCGCTAGCTGGCCATTAATAATATAACTTAGCCTTATGATCGTTGCCTTTCATTCGTTTGCTCCAGCAATCCCCCCCTTCGCGCCCGTCGTGCCACGTATTCCGCCCGCTTCTCGGTGGCCGAACGAACCGCAAGGTTGTTTTTGTTATTATTTTATTGTTATTGTTGTTGTTAAAATATGAATATTTCTGTGCCTGCTGCCCCAGCCTCCGTGTCTCGCGATACAGTGAGGAAAGGGAAAGTGAGGGGGGGTTACCGATGGGGGGGTTGCTGGGATGAGATGGGATGGGGGATGGCGACCGGGAGGGGATTTACTGAGGAGTGGGGCGGCGGAGATGGGGCTCATTGAAGGGAGCGGGTTTGCTCATGGGACTGCTGGTGATGGGCGGCTTTACTGCTGGGAGACACCGCACAGTGGGTGGACTTTAACACGTTACATTGTTTCGAGCTGTGCAAAAGATCCGCGACGCGTCCTTCGTGGAAACAATAAATCCACTAATTTTCCGATGGAATAGGAGTTCACCTGATCATATATAGTTATGAACAGACACAGTATATTTATGTTGGAGTACGTTTGCAAGTACCTTCAATTGCCTCGATAAGCATTCTGATAGTGTGCTGAAACCATTGTGAGTCATGGATGAAATGGTTCGGGTCAGGAGTCTGCGTAAACTCACGAACGAATGAATGTTGTTGCAATGGATGTGTACACGTGCGATGTCTACGCCATGCAAAGCGACATGATCGTACCCTGCTTGCCGGACAGATGTGACTATTGACAAAGCAAAAAAAAGTTGCTCATCTTAAATGGACCTCCAACAGTAGACATACATTTGTAAGAGAACTATCATGCAAATATTAAATGACACTCTTTATTTAAACTACAGTTAGTTCATGATGCAAATAATCGTAGGTAGCTCAAGCGATAAAACGGTTACAAGATCATTCCCGCTTCAAACACGAATAGACGGTCTAAAGCACAAATCTCACTTTGACTGAGCGGCAAGCTCCAAAACAGTCATAATGTCCCAAAACAATAACAATTTAATACTACCTATATTCCTCCATAAAGAATTAATAGTAATATGAGTTAAATAATAATAACACTAATGTAAAGAACCAGGGCCAGTTTAGCAAAATTGTCTTACTTTAGTTTTACACCTTGGCTTTTTTATATAATATAATATTTATATATATATAAGCTTTTCTTAATTTTTTAGTTAAAGTATATAAACCTTAACCCTTACATCAAAATCACATTCATAAACGTCAGGGAAATACCGAAAATATTACCTAAGTGAATGTTTTACAACCACAATAATATAAGATATATATGTATATCTACAGAACACATACGAATATTGTGACATTTAACATAATCACCATGTTTACACAACTGTGCAGATACGTTTTTAGGACACCAAGAGCACGCGGGAGGGGTTTAAACTGCATTACCCACAAAGCTCGGCGAAATTCTGCTGTTGACGTGGCCGACGTTTTGCATGGAGCCGGGCTGATTTAAACCAGTTGTTCAATACCTCATTCTGTATAAATATATTTACGTTTTCCGTACGCACCAGAAGAAGGATTAAAAATTTCTGTATTACTTGAACTTAGTGATAAAAAAAATAAAAAATCTGTAATTGAATAGCACTCGGTGACTATGTCCGGAAAAATAAAGAGTCGAAGCGCAGCAAATGCCGAGTCGATGGCAGGCAGCGTGTCCTGCGACGAGCGGATTCTGCGGGAGTGCCATCAAATTTACACCGATGCCGATAGTGGTGAGTTTTAGGCCGGGGCTGCTTTATGTTTTATAATGAATGAATTAATACCCATACGCCTTGACTTTTAAAATGTACGTACCTTACGAATATTCAGCAAATGTTACGTTTCCGGTGCGTGATGCAATTAAAAATACAAGTTTGAGTTAGTTGCGGTGTTGTACGTTTCAGGGCTGATCTCGATCGCAGAGTCAGTGGGGGTCACTCTCCTGCCCCCCAGGAAGAAGATCACGGTCATGTTGATGGGTAATCACTCTGCAGGCAAGAGTTCCTTTATCAACTGGTAATCCTTAGTAATCATCTTTTATCCTTTAGATCACAGCATTTGTGTATTTTATTTGTTTATCCGAAGGTTCCTTATTCCAGTTGGGGGAGGATTACAAAACTACAACTTTGTGGTAGTGGACATAGGAGGCCAAGGAAGATTAGGCCTGCAGCTTATTGATGACAGCCTGGGATTTGCTCTGTGAGATATACGAGTGCACATTCAAGGACTCAGCCACCTAATTTCACAATAAATCTTATAATTATATAAAGTCCCCAACTAACCATGCATCCTTGAATGGTCTGAAGGATTTTATGGACAGAAAGCAGAGGGTGTTTATGTCTAAATGATTAAGTGTGTGTAGGTAGAGCTTAGCAAAGGCATAAACTGGTTCAGGGACCAGCTGGAACAGCAGTTCCAGCAGAGCAACCCCAAGAAGGCGTGGGGTGGGATGAAAAAGAAGAGTTGCTGGTTAGGTAATGGATATTAGTCAGTGCTGCCCTCCGGGAGCGGCCATTCCTACCACAGGGGCAGGCTTACCACTGTAGCTGCATCCAAATTCAGAGGATGCATCCTCTGCAGGCCATGTCCTTTTAAATATCTGTGCAATGAATCTTGGGATGGTTTTGCACACAGTTTGTGTCAAGAATCAATGGGGCTTCTTTTTTTTTTGGCCACAAGACTAAATAATGCCCGCTTGTTTTCTGCAGAATATAACTGGGCAGCATTCTCAGGGTCTGTATGGTCCACGGTCCGGCTGAGTTAGGTCCCTGTGGGCAGTGGGCGCATCTGCGCGTTTGTTGTTGCCTCACGCTGACGGCCACCCTGTCGCAGGTACGTGGAGGAGCACGTTCAGCGGACAGGCGTCGCCATCGAGACGCAGGGCTTCAGCTTCGTCACCAGTGGACGCAAGAGAGAGAGCCTGACGGTGAGGGGAGCCGCTGACGTAGGCGTGTCACGGCGCCGTAGCAGAGGATGTTCTCCTGGAGTCTGCTGCCTTTGGCGTTGCTAAGGCTCACAGTGTTACTGTTTGTGTTTTAGGGAAATGCCACCCTTCACCTGTACCCTCACTTCAAGCCTCTGCAGGAATTCAAAGGTCAGACTGGCATTAATCCCCGAGTGCCCTTCATTTCTCTGCCCTGCTCAGTTGTGTGAGGCCTCCTGTCCAGCATGGTCATCCATGTCTCACAGGTGTGTCGGAGTACCTGTGTACAGAGATTTGCACTTCCCGGCAGAAGCGTTTCAGCCTGGTGACCTTTGTGGACACTCCCGGGCTGGTTGATGGAGATATGAAGTACCCTTTCGACGTGGACCAGGCTTTACTCTGGCTGGGTGGGTCAATAAGCACCTTCTTTTTGCCCCTGCTCTGACCACCTTAGTTCCTGTCAACAGCACTGGCTTTAGATGTCTGTGAAAGGTGTTCATCCTGCTAGGCTGCCTGTAATATATATATATATATATATATATATATATTTTTTTTTTTACTCTAGTGCCCTCTACTGTCCCTTTGCAGAACAGCAGGGCTCTTGCATTTGTTGCTGGTGTTGCTATACAGAGAGTTGGAGGATTTCATGGAGTAATCCTGCTCCCCCCGCCCGGGTCTGTCTCTCCACAGGTAACCTGTGTGACCTCATCCTGGTGTTCTTCGACCCAATGGGCCAGGCTCTGTGCAAGCGCACTCTCAACATTGTGGAGAATCTGAACGAGTCACAAGGTGACCGGTTACGCTTCTACTTGAGTAAAGCTGACGAGGCCGGGACGGAGTCAGACAGGCAGGTGAGTGGCTGGACTTTGTGGGGCGGGGTACTGTGTGAGCACTGGACCTGCCCTCTTCCCTGCTTTGCTGTATTCCACCGTAGAGGGTGATGATGCAGATAGTACAGGAGCTGTGCAAGAGGCCGGGACTCAACAAGTGTGGATTCGACATGCCTACCATCTACGTCCCCAATCCCAGCAAGGTAAGGGAGGGTCTTTGCTGGCCTGCAGCTTCTCTAATCACTGGCGTGGTCCTCACCCCCCTCCCGCTCTGTCTGGCCGCCTCCTCAGCCCAGCCGCTGTGTGAACCAGATCGAGGAAGTGTGTCGTACCATCGAGAAGACCATCAACCAGACGGTGCAAAACACCCTCAACTCCCTAGAGAAGGATTGCGAGGCTGTGAGCCGGGCCATCACTGCCACGCTGGTGACAGACAGGTAAAGGAGCTCCTGCCTTCCTTCTCATTGCGTGGTGAAGCAGCCCCCACCCCTGACCTGCTCCTGTCACTCCTCCTGTCCAGGCAGAGCAACATGAATAACCGGCGTGCTCGCTGCCAGGCCTGCCTCCTGGGGCTGCTGGGCCTCCTCGTGCCCTTGCTGCTCCTGGCAGTCCTGATGCTTGGCCCCATGTCCAAGAGGCTTTTGGAGGCATCGCTGGGCCCAAACGGCACTGCGGCCCTCTGGCTTTATCTGGTGGGTGCAGAGTGCCTGGCTTGCAGCAGGGGGCGCTGTAGGTAAGGAGCTGGGCCGTGTGAGTGTAACTGTATTGCCTCTGTCGTTCAGGCTCCTGCATCCCAAGCATTTAAGTCGTTGGATGTCCAGCAGCAGCTGTACCTTCTTGGTGGCCTCGGCCTGCTGTCTGTCACTCTGCTACTCCTGGCTCGCCTTTTCTTCCGGTAAGGAGCGATCGCCGTTCTGGATTGCTCTCCAGCACCTTACAGTTCCTATACTGTCAACGATATATAATGTGTATATATAACACCCCCCACCCCCCCACCAGAACTCAAGCAACACTCTCAAGCAGGCAGAAGCGGCAGCTGCAGGAGAAGCTGGAGTACGTCCAGGACGTTGTGAAAAATAAGAAGGTGCAGTACACAAGGTCGCTTACAGGGGGCGCTGTGCTGTCTGTGCTGCATTGGCATGCCTTCATTCCTTCCTCTCTCTGTGCAGAAGAAGCTTTACGAAGATTATCTGCGCCAGAGTGTGTCTGATCATGATATGGACTGAGGAATGCAGAAAGAAGAATACGGGGAGTGCTACTGAGCACAACTTAGACAGCACTACACATTCCAGCCTGAATTAGTCAGTCCAGGCCTTCAGACTGCGCCTCACACTTGACCACTACCAGGTGTGGGAATTGGAGTTTATTGGTACATGTTTACCATGGACAGTTGCAGGCTTCGGAAAACCCCCCAGACACTTCCTGTTCCGGAACCTTCCGTAGTTAGGATGAGTAGTTTTGTAAGAAGCTTTATATAAAACTATTATCATAAGTATTGTAATGTTACTTGGCATAACTTTTTAATCGCAAAATGATGGTTCCTCTGAGGAATGTGGTATCTTTATAGCACTGAATGTTTCTCACTTACATTGTTGCCCAGCTCAGAATTGTTACATCCCAATAAAACTGGTAAAAAGTGATCACATGACTATTCTGGAATGGATCCAATGTGAATGCATGTCACACGTATCACATATGAGTGGGATCACATGTGGTTGGCCTTTGGCACTTATAGGGAACAGTATGTTGAATGTATTAGTACATTATCTGTCAGCCCACTTCAGTATTATGTTCAGTGCAAAGCACAGATGTTTAATGTTCTCCCACACATGTGCATTGGTGGTTTTATGTATTGCAGGCCAAACTGTGCCTGCACATGGCCACATACTAAATTTACCCGGTTGAACACCCTCAGCTACGGACCTGATGTGGAGGTATTTAACCAGGTGACCCAGCTAGCTTGTTTTTCTAAAATATTGAGCTTTTTCAGGTATGTGAAGCTTACCTGCCAACATTTAGGTTTCGAAACACGTTTTGCACATCGAAAAAAAGAGGTGGGACTTGCTAATTCATTCGTCATTCAACTGGCCTGCGCAGAAAGTGTGCACATCCCTTGCTGTGGAATTGCCAGTTTGCAGTAACCAAATGGGGAATGCAGTATGTATTATATGAATAATGTGTCTAGATTGTGTTTCACACATAATCTGGCAACTCGGGTAACAGACAAACATACAAAAGTTATCCATGACAAAGTTTGAGAGCCATGCAAATTTTGGGAGTTTCCCGGGAGAAACAAGAAAACAGGAGGGTGCCGGGAAATTGCCTCTATAGGCGGCAAAATCCCGGAAAAACAGGAATGTTGGCAGGTATGGAGGTGCAGCGCTCCCTCAGCACAGTCCTTCAACCTCCTTCCTGCTGGGGATTCCATAGGCTAGGGTGTCCACTGATATTACCGAGGTTGCCAACTTTGAGAGTCTGAACGCACTAGTGTCACGCTATAGGTGACAGCTGGCGACCCCGTATTACTCACACTGGGACGCCCGACAGCTCACGAAGAGTTTAAAAGACCGAAAATAAACTTGAATAACGTTTGCAAGGGGTAGTGTTTTTTCTTTTACATCTTCAATTTTCACCATTTCGGCGTGCAAGCGCACAGGTGCTAGGTACGGCAATATGTACGGTGGCGTAAATAAAAGCCGTTTACCCCCTCCTACTCCCGGAATGCCGATACCCGGCGCATCGCGGCCGCCAGCCCCTTTTATTCTGGAAGCCGAAGTGCGTAGGCGGCCCCTAACCCCCTGGCCTCCGGGGAGGGCAGTTACGTGATTTCCGTAGGCTTGGACCGGGGAAAAGTTGTTTCCTGAACTTTTGTCTTAATAAAAGCAGACCGCTATAGAAGCGAGGTGCGCCTTTTCCGGCCGGCTGGGGCTGTCTGTTGCTCAAGAGAAGCAGCGACGAGCCAGTCTGGGGATTTTGAGCCGTCCGAGCTCCTCAAAAGGGGATGATTTGTGAGCCATGGAGAAGTCGGAGGGGGAGCCGTGCCGAAATGCACCAGAAGAGCCCGGTAAAGTAACATACGACGACGGACCAGGGCTGAGGAATCGCGCCGGGATCGGGCGCCGATTATACGGGGATCAAGGCGGGATGATAGGGAATCAAGATGGAAAAAACTACCTTGTAATTCTTCGGCATATTTCGATCACATTTAGGGGGATTGTTGTGCACTATGTTTGTTTTAGAAACCTGAGCTCTTGCGATAAACGCGCCCCATCTTTATTTATACTTTATGAACACTTTTACTTTTGGTCTCTGACAGCGCTGGTGGTCAGCCTGCAGGCCGAGCTAGCCGATTGCCGAGCGCAACTGGAGCACTGGCAAGGCGTAGCGACGATCTGCGAGCTGAGCAAACAGGAAGAGCTGTCCGACCTGCAGAAACAGTGTGACCAGGAGATACAGTCTCTCCAGGAGGCGCTGAGAGGTCTGTGCGGAACTGGGGCTGGGGGGGGGGGGGTTGTGTACAGCCTACAGCCTACAGTGTGTCAGTGAAGTTCCGATCCTTTAGTGTGACCCTGTGTCTCCCCCTCCAGAAACAGCATCTCAGTATGAAGCCAAGATTGCAGCACTGCAGGCTGAGCGTGCTCAGTGGAGGAGCGGCATGCCCGTGGCCACCAATCGCAAGGTCCGCCATCGCTGCCCACTTCTCCCAACTCCTCAACCCCCCCCCTTCCCAGTTTGCCTTGTGAATGCAGGATCCTCTACTAAATGCAGAGAGACCTTTTAAGGCTTGCTCTGCATGTTCTTCATCACCCCTCAGAATGGCAGAGAGGTGCTGCGGGATGGAGACGGCTTCCTGCAGGCAGAGGCTGATGCAGGGAAGCCTCACGGCCTGACAGGGGGCCCTGGTAACGAGTGTGACGGCACGGAGCGAGACGCAGGCGAGATGCCCGAGGAGGAGGCCGGGATGCCTGAGGGGGACGTTGAGGGGGCGTTACCTCTGACGGAGGGCTACTTCTCCCAGCACTGTGACACCTCCTCCCTCTCCTCCTTCTCCTTGGACACCCCCTTGCTGACCAGGCGACCTCAGCCTCAGGACGACACGGCTTCCCTGCTGTCCACTGGGACGCTGGTGCCCGAGGCGATTTACCTGCCCCCGCCAGGGCACCGGCTGGTGGCACACACCGACTGGGACGCACTGCATGCTCAGGTAAGCCAGCAGGGGGAGCCGCGGTGTCAGTCTTCAAGCACACGGCTTGACCTTGGGAGTATTAATGATGGCGCCCCGTGTGTCAAGGTGGCCGAACTGCAGGGGGATCTCACACGTCTACGAGAGGAGCGGGCGGAACTGGAGAGAGAGCTCAGCCGCCACACCTCTGAGACTCAGCAACAGGTGGCCGGCCGTCGCGGCCTGCTGGCCCCTCCCCATGTCACTCTCCAGTGCTGTTGTGCTTTGATTTGGCTGAGACACTGCAGCAGTAAAGCTGATCTGTAATGTGTTGCATAACGTTTCTCTGTGGTGCTTTCGTTAGCTTCCTTTATGGGGCTTTTCTGTTAATTTCATGAGATATCAATTACCCCAAATTATCTGTGCAGGTTTCTGTGCTGCAGTCCCAAGTACAGACCTCAGAGACCCTCCTCCAGGACCTGCAGAAGTCCTTTGCACAATCACAGAGCGCCGTTCAGGGCCGCCTGGTGAGGGAGCAGCCAATAGCGTGTGTGGCCGGGGGGCACACGGGGCCCCCAAATGAGCATCTGAACCTCGATGTGTCCTACAGGTGGAGCTCTCTCTCTCCCACCGGAGGGTCTGTGCTGAGCTGTCCAGACTGAGGGCTACAGAGCCTGAGGCCTCCCAGGACAGGACCCAACAAGCCGACGTGGGCCCATCCCTACAGGTACTGCCCTCTAACTCCCTAGGACATGATCCCACACCCGAAAGTGCCCAGCTGCACCTCAGTTCTATGGACAAACAAATGTGCATTAACTTGGATTCACATGTTAAAGTGAAAATATATAACAAGTCTTGTGGTTTATATCAGGGGTTCTCAAATGGTGCTTTTCCACTGGCAAACAGGCTCCGGCCAGTACCCGAGCCGTACCGCAAAGAAAGACTAGTTACAGTGCAGTTCCAGCTCACTTTGGTTTTCCACTGCAGACGGGTCGGCTCGGTAAAGGCGTACCGGGTTTGGACAGTGTCATTGAAGTATAACTGAAGAGAGACTGTATTCATCATGATTTACTATGTGCAAATTTTTAATCTTTTTTTTTTTTGTTTTTCCTTTTTGTTGTGTGCAAATTTTGGCAAGCATGTCTGAGAATCACTGTGTTATGTTGGCATCAAGTGCTAGCAGAATTATCATTCGCTTGCATAAAATTGCATTACAAATCCATTCCGTTCATCTATTTTTTAGGCATTTTTGAGGACCTGAGTTATTTGGAATGCATTAGTATATTGTAATGTGCGATACGACTGATACTTTATAATATATAGAATATGCCATGTTTTTCCTTCAGATAATCCATGCTTATTGATGCAGATCACTGGTATCATCTTGCGATCAACCAGTCAGATGGTGGTGACGCAACCAGCTTGGTTTGGTCATGCTTTCGGCCCTGCTAGTAAGCAGCACTGTCAGCACGGGTACAGGTCTGGTACAGGTTGTATATTTTGCAATGGAAAACTGTCAGTTTGCTGTACGGATCAGGTACGGCTTGGTTCCTGGTGGCAGTGGAAAATCATCTAAAGTCTAGACCACAGTCCAAATGCGAACCAAACCGCAAGTTAATCCAGTGAATAATGCACAGTATGAATCAGTATGTTTAATGTGAAAAGACTTAATGTGGTTTGAAGTACAGAAATACAAAGAACCATCAAACTTTCCACACACATGATTCATAATAACCCCCCCCTCAAAACGAAACCATAAGCAGGCATTAAACCAGTCTTTAAGTTCCCATTTTTTGTTGTATATGAATGTCTAATATTGAAAGTTATTGTTAATTTATTAAAATTTGCAGTGCTGTTTTGTCATTGAAAATTGGTCTGGACCTCTGAACAGAAATCTGATGTAGACCTTTGGTCAAAAACTTTGAGAACCTCTTTTACACATCTATGATTTGGATTGTCAGAATGTAATACCACGTATTGCCTGCAGGGGACGCATTGTGAGGAAAGGCTACGTATTGAGATTGTCAACCTGAAGGAGCAGCTGGAGCAGCGGACAGAGGAGAGCGGTGTGTGAAGCTTTGTCATGTGACCCTGTTCTTGGAGTCCACGCGTGAATGTGCATCCCGTAACATTTTCTGTTCGGTACTTTAACACCCTTTTTCTGTCTTCTTCATGTCTGCTCCTGCTTTCTGACTCACAGAGGTCCTGGAAGGTGAGAACATTTTGCTGAAAGGCTTTTTTTTTTTTTTTTTTAAGATAAACTACCATAATAAATTATTTAATCTAACAAAGTAACTCCTCCTATGTATTCAGTTAAACTATCAAGCCTGAAAACAGAAACGGACAGAATTCAGAGTGAAAATGACAAGGTATTTATAACATTTCCAAATGATGTTTCTTTAAATTAAGGCTAACAGATGCAAGACCTATTTATTTCTGAAGTTAAAGCCCATTTTGAATCCAGCTCTCTTCTTCT
Source organism: Brevimyrus niger (assembly GCA_015164015.2). Taxonomy (NCBI): domain Eukaryota; kingdom Metazoa; phylum Chordata; class Actinopteri; order Osteoglossiformes; family Mormyridae; genus Brevimyrus; species Brevimyrus niger. The sequence goes on along the minus strand of JAABNY020000045.1, from coordinate 4,143,587 downwards.
ATTTCTCAAGCTGCAGAGTGAGTTACAGTTATGTCGCACTGAACTCTCTGGCCTGCGGGTGGCGTTGTCTCACCTGCAGAAAGAAAACAAAGCTCAGAGCAGCAACAAGGTTGGTTCATTGTGCACACACCGGGTGCACTCCAACTGTGTCGCCTCTGAGCTTTTGTGAGGTTTCAGTTGAGGTTGTGCATCTTTCCAATATCTCTCCTTTCTGTCAGTCTGCTCTGGAGCAGCAGTGTCTTGAGCTGCGCAGTCAGGTGATCAGCCTGCGCAGTCAGCTAGACAACAGTCAGGCGGTGCAGAGGGACTTTGTGCAACTGTCGCAGTCTCTGCAGGTGCGCGTGGTCATTTGTCCTCTGCATGTCACAGAAAATGTCAGGCTGTCCATTGAGGCGTGCGCCTGTTTTTACGTTTCCTGTCTTCCCCTCTCCCATTGTCCGTTTTTCAGGTGAAGCTGGAGTTAATCCGTCAAGCGGGCTGTATGGATCAAGTAAGGGAGGTCCTGGGGGAGGGGCGAATTGATGAGAGTTCAAAGGTCACTGACACTTCATGAGCCAAAGAGCTGAAAATGTCATGAACACACTGAAAGGTGGGTGTTTACTGGACACCAAGCAGTTATTTTACCAAACACTTTTACTAAATTGTCTAATTTGACGTATGGAAGCTGATAGAGGCTGACACTACTGCTTATTTTTATAGCTAATGTTATTAACTTGAATGGAAATTGTTAGTCTCTTTCTTGCACACATCTGGCGTCCACCTCACCGTCGCCTGGGACTGTCCGTCCAGTACAACCTCTGAGTCAACGCTGTCGGTCATGTGCTTGTTACCATGGTTCCCTGCACTGTGTGGGGACTCTGTGACTCCAGCATCAATGAAGTGTCTTAACTATTAAGCCTCAATGTTTTGAAACCTTTCCGTCTTTGCTGCTCCTTTTAGTCTGTAAGTTCACTTGAATGTTTTTTTTATTTTTAATTTGGGGTCTTTCTGTTGGTAAGCAGTTCGTTCATTATTATTTCCTGTTCATTATATTCATTTTACATTTGTGCAGATCAAACTGTATGTATTTAACAGGTTTAATGATTTTGAAATGTGTCACATTCTATTGCTTCTGCTCTATGATTGAGCATAACTTAATATTTCAGATCAGGCTATTGGCCCTACCTTGTCCCCATTCCTCAGAATGGAGATTTCAGGTCCTTGATTGATTAGTGATCAGGAGGTTTCCAGTTCTTTCCTTTGGCCAGTAGGCGGCCTGCCTGGTCTGAGTGTTTGAGTGATGACTGGGGGATAACAATGAGTCTGTGATATTTGTTAGGGTAATACCTCAGGAATTATTGAAGTGGAGTGTACTATTATTCTGGGGGGCGGGCCTTTTCTCCTGGGCTCAGGTCATCTTTTAGGATGGGGACATAGCAGTTTAAGCATTGATGTGCATGCATGGAGGCAAAATCTGCAGCTTGAGAGCAAACCAGTTAGATTAACACTGAGTTTTAAAAGGGATCGCAGGAGTGGGACTGATGCCAGCTTACTTTTACTCTGTTCCGAATCTCAGTGCTTTTGATTCCTGGTGCAAATCTCTCTGTCTGTATCCATTTGACCATTTTCAAATGCAAAAAATGTGTGAAATCTTCCACTTTGGGCATCATATCAATGTCTGCATTAAACAAATCTAAATTTAAATGCCTTGCTTGTGTTTTGTTTTTGGGTTCACGGCATAACAGCAGCAGAGAGACAACCTCAATAAGGGGGGGGGGGGTGGAATTTGGGAGACCTTCAAACATACAAAACTCATGTTACCACTTGCAACACATAACAGGTCAACTCTTAAGCTAGCTAGTGAAGATAGAAAATAATTGCTGGATGGAAGATAAAAACCATGTGACTGATGTAAAATTTACAGGAAATCTGGATGAAACCAGAGAACAGGTCTCTCTAAAACACGTTTTTATTTTTATAGAATAAAATAATAGAACGTACTGATTTTATAACTGTAACCTATGAATTAACACCTTCTCATTCCATATACAGAATTATTTATATGTCTTTTACACTTCTCTTCATGATCTTCACGTGTTCATATCCTTGCTCATCTACTGACTGGCTGGGCCCTCTCCCTTGGGTGTTTCACGCATTCCTCCTCTTCCTCTTCTTCCTCCTCTTCAGTTTTACTTCTGCAGTAGAGTCTTGTCTGTGCCTGTGTGGCAGGGGGAGATGGCAGAGCGTGAGACCCCAGGGTGGGAAGGGTTAGGGTTTGGGTTAGGGGTAACATTTTACTTGAGGTGGGACACTTGATCCTTACCTGACGTATTAAACAGGCTGAAACTAAATGTTAGTTACATATTGATCCCATGTTTGTTCATCATTAATCAACAGTTCATATACTTCATGCAGTTATTTTATTTGTTTATGATATGTACTTCAGTAGTAACTGATAACTAAGCTACTTGTGCCCCCTCAAGTAAAGTGTTATGGTGTTAGATTATCAGCGATAGTGTTACACCCAGCCTCTGATGGTTAGCAGAGTAATGATACTTTATACCGGCATTAGTAAATTTGATAGTACAGTCACTATGTTCTTAGTATCAGCATTACATCATTAATACTAAACACGTGCACTTCTAAGTGTTTTTCAGTTTGCGACCTTGCAAACCCCAGTCACTGTTCACAAGCCCCCGGAGCTGGCACACACAGATCCCAGCATTCCGCAAAGTGGCCTGACTTGCCCCAAAGCCCATGGTCTAACAGAACTACCCCAATGTCCCAATGGTGTCCTGCTGCATTTCATATGGGACAGAGGGGACAAGACAGGCAGACAGCAGAGGCGTGAAGTGCGATGTCTTTCACACTGGCGAAAGACCGAATGCCCAGCCAGCATGTAACGCCATAGCGTTTACCATGGTAAACCAAGGCACAAGCAGTCAGTCGGGGAGGGTTGTGGGATACCTTGTTACAGGGAAATGGGTAGTGGGATTAGGCTGAAATGGGTGAAAGAGACAGGGAGAAATTAAAGAGGAATTCAGGATTAACAACTCATATTATAAAGGGATTAAAAAAGGAATGATAGAGAAGGAGGTAAAGGAGGAGGGAAAGGTACACATCATGATGTAGTAGGATAAAAATACCAACTCGTAAATCAACAACATTGCAGATACTATTATAAAATTAGGTGGTAATCCAAACCTAAGTTCAAGATTGATTATTAATATTACTGTCCACAAAACACACGACCAGCTTTGACAGAGTTACACGGGTACAGGGTGAGGATGGAGCAGGCCCAGAATTCACATTAAACGTGTCACATGATTGAACATGTGACATGGCTGCCAGCAGCCTTACATCACTACCAGAGCACAAAGTAAGATATTTCGAGGTGTGAGCTGGAGAGTGATTGTACTCCGTTTTGTGCATGTGGTGTTTCCCGTGCGCCTTCTGAATAGGTGAATGGTGTGCGGGTCCCCCCTCCCAAACCATGTCGACCGGCCCTCACCTTCCAGGTAGTTGCGGGCGACGAACTTCAGCACCTCGTCAAGCAGGATGACGGGGAACGACAACTTCAGCACCACCATCCACTGTTCGACGTTCAGGTGGGTCAGCTTGAAGACCATCTGGAGGGTGGAGAGGACGCGGGTCACGTGTGGCAGATACGGAGGCCAGAGAAACGTGGGCGGCGCCGAGTGCAAACGCTAACAGCGGGAGGGGGCGTATGCATGGTGCGATGGGGAAACGGGAACTTGCAGAAGAAAGTGGGGAGACTCACAGGCAGGGGGTCCACATAGATGATCAGGAAATGCAGGGACATGGAGAGAGTCATGGCAGAAAGCAGCCAGCCATTGCTCCATGGGGGCATACGCACCAAGGATTGGTTCTCAGATAAGCTGTAGGAGGCAGGGGATAGTATATCAGTTTCTACATGCATTGCAAAAGGGAGAAAAGACTGAGCCACCCTGTGATTGAAATATGACTTGAAGACCATCTGGAGGGTGGAGAGGATGTGGGTCACGTGTGGCGGATACAAAGGCGCCGCTACGGGTGGCTGCCCTTCACTGAACAACATACTCTACAAAAAAGAGCAAGTTGAAGGAGGCATAAAGACAATTTCCCTATGGTAATCAATAAAGTATCAATTGTTATTATCATTATCATTATCATTATCATTATTATACTGAGCAGGAACCAAACATGCACAGCCTATGTTGCCTTCTGACC
>JAABNY020000045.1:4125238-4139278 GCA_015164015.2 Brevimyrus niger | reverse complement strand
ATTATCATTATCATTATCATTATCATTATTATACTGAGCAGGAACCAAACATGCACAGCCTATGTTGCCTTCTGACCTGTTTAGGGCATTGCACATCTCAATGGTGACGAGCACAGACAAAGCCATGGTCATGGGCTCGGGTGATTCAAACACCTCACAGTCAATGCCGTTGAAATCCTCGTTCTCAGGGCTGCACTGCATAAAGTGGGACTGGGGTGGGGGCACAAGACATCATCTTAACGTGCATGTGATAATGCTCCTGTGATGATCACACAGCAATAGCCTCCTCATCATCACAATGACCCCTCACAACGATGCTCACCAGCTGGTAGTAGGTTACCATGGGACCTTCATCGCAGTACAGGAACCACCAGGCGGCAGCACCAACGGTGGCAGCGCCCACATACCCTGGGGTATGACATGGGTGTGAGGGGGGAGGCACTCAGAGCAAGACCACCCACCCCCCAAGCATCTTGGGTCTGGTACCTCCTATGGCCAGGTATCTGAAGAAGAGCCAGCCGGAGATGAGGGGCTCCTTGGGAGAGCGTGGGGGCTTGCCCATGATGTCCAGGTCAGGGGGGTTGAAGCCCAAGGCGGTGGCAGGAAGGCCATCCGTCACCAGGTTCACCCACAGCAGCTGCACGGGGATCAGGGCCTCAGGCAGACCCAGAGCCGCTGTCAGGAAGATGCTGAAAAACAGAGGCTCTCTAATGACACCACTCCCCGCATGCTGTACATTTCAGTAAAGCTCCTAATCAATCTTACAACAGTGAGACAACAGAATCCCTGGTGCTCACCAAACAACCTCTCCCACGTTGGAAGAGATGAGATAACGGATGAACTGCTTCATGTTGTTGTAGATGGCACGGCCCTCCTCAACGGCAGCCACGATGGAGGAGAAGTTGTCGTCAGCCAGGACCATCTCCGATGCGGACTTGGCAACGGCCGTGCCAGAGCCCATGGCGATGCCAATCTCGGCCTTTTTCAGGGCCGGGGCATCATTCACACCATCACCCGTCTAGAGAGTAAGTCAGCGGATGCAAGGTTAGCTTAGGGAGTATGCCTTTTTTCTCCCCTTGCCGGCCAATCCACATGCGTGGTCCCCACTGGCTCACCATGGCCGTGATCTCATCGTAACTCTGCAGGTACTCCACGATCTTGCTCTTGTGAGATGGCTCCACACGGGCGTAGCAGCAGGCCAAACGCACCGCTTCACGCTGGTCCATCACCGACAAGTCATCGAACTCGCGGCCTGTGAAGGCACGGCCTGACACATCCTCATCCTCGCCAAAGATGCCGATGCGGCGGCAAATAGCCACGGCGGTACCCTTGTTGTCGCCTGGATGGGAACGTGAGTTGTTAGTGATCTGGGAATGAAGGACTCCATGGGAGAAGAAAAGAGGTATATGTGGAACAGGAGTCAGGCGTAGAGCTGACCGGTGATCATGATGACACGGATGCCAGCTGCTCTACAAAGCTCGATGGATCCAGTGACCTCTTTGCGAGGAGGGTCTAACATGCCCACGCAGCCTACAAAGGTCAGGTCCATCTGTGGGGCAGAGAGACCCCATGAGCATGAGCCACATCCCTTCACACTATGACTCATGCTTGATTTTGGCGGAATCACCACACAAAATGTCCCCTGACCCCTAGTAAAATCCCCTGTTTTCATTTTACGAAATAAAAACATAATTGTCAACACATAATTAAGGAATCTCCCTGAATGGGAGCCAAAACAGTCCCACAGTCCTCTTAGTTCTCACCCTGTGCCCACTGGAAAATTACCTTCTAAACTCATTGGCATGTCAAAAACGCAACTGAAAAAGTTTGGCTAGACCCAGGCCCTTGCACCGCGACACCGGTAGCTGCTCTGACCCCCTCTCACCTCATAGTCAGCAAACTTGGTTGAGTCCTCCAGGTTCATCTCCTCCCTCTTGAGGGGGGTGTCGCGGGTAGCTAGGGCCAGACAACGCAGTGTATCACGTCCGGTGCCCCACTCCTTGATGACGGCCATGATCTTGTCCTTCACTGGGCCAGTTAGGGGCACGCGGGTGGTGCCCACGCGAACATATGCACACCTCTCAATCACACCCTCAGGGGCACCCTGTCAAAAAAGGTAATAAGATGGGCATATTTATGGCAAAACTATACACAGAGGGTGGGGACAGGAGTGCATGAGCAATTGTAAAATTATCCCACACAAAGAGAAAAAATTTGAACAGTCACACTCATAGGGTGGACTGAACGCCTCTCAGGGAACAACGATGCACTGACACTGGTGCAACCCAACCTTCACAAACATCTTGTTGCCAACAGGAGCCTTAGAAGACTTGGCAGGGGAGCAGTAGACAGACATAGACTTCCTGTCACGAGAGAACTCCAGGGTGAACTCCTTCTTCATCAATTGCTTGATCACCTGTAATAGAAGGTCAAAGATCAGACATCTTATCTGTGTTCTATAGAGCATTTTGATGGAATTGGCATGCATGATGTCTTGTGTTCTGTAGACAGGGTGTAATGTCTAAGACTGTGTTGAGTGGGTGTAGCATACTCACTGTACAGCAGGCATTGGCCCTCTCCACCTTGGACAGGTTACGCACATCGGTGTTGAACACATTCATCTTTTCTACCAGGCAGCACAGGGCAGTCTCTGTAGCCTCGCCCACCTTCTCATAGATGCCCTTGGCCTAAGGGGTGGAGTTATGGGGGTGGGGAATGCAGAGAATGAGAGACCAGACTCCAGAGAGAAAAGGAGGAAAGAGACACAGACAGACAAGGAGTTAGTGCACAGAAACAGACAGACAGATAGGGAGGAGGTTGGTGCACAGAGAGACAGACAGAGATTTGGTGATAGTGCAGGGAAAAGGAGGGATGAACTGACCTCGTTGAAGTCCAGAGAAGAGTCATTACAGAGTGCACAGATTGTAGCCAGCTCCACCAGTCCATCATAAATGCTGCAGTTTACCCGGGCACCGGCCTTGGTACTGAGAAGAGAAATTACACACTTCATGACATACTAATGTCAGTATCTGTTCAGTGTGTGTGTCATCAACTCTCGAGTCTGTAAGGTATAGTCTGTTAGATCTGAGGAATACATTTTATGAAGTGGCGACCCATTGTAGCTTCTAATAGTCCTACTTAGACTGAATCCTGGGTTGGTTGTTGGAAAGCATCATAGAAGACTAGACCTGGTTTTAGCTGTTAGTATGCTTATTGGATGATGGAACTGGGAATGACTGTTGGTAAGCATCTACAAAAACTAGACCCGGTTTTGGCTGTTGATATCCTTAATGGATGATTGAACCCAGTGCTGGCTGTTGGTATGCCTGATGGAGGACTGGATTCTTTCTTGCCTATCCATGAACATGGATTAGAGACAGTGTTGGATATTTATGTACTTGATAGAGGACGAAAATAAATCTGACATAGAACTTACACTTCTCCCTCGGGTGTGTACTTGGAGCCTGAGATGTTGAACTCCTCCAGGGCGACATGATCACCCTCTACCTTGTCAATGACGAACATCTAGAGGGAGACAGACAGATGAACCATTTGCTTCCTGTGTGGCCAGTAGACCACCAGGTGGTGCGGCCCTGGTGACCTGCTCTGGATCCTGTTAAGCCCTTGGAGTGTGAAGTAACGCTCTCAATCTCTCACCTTGGTTACACACATCTGGTTGGTGGTGAGGGTGCCCGTCTTGTCGGAGCAGATGACAGAGGTACAACCCAGTGTCTCCACAGAGGGCAGGCTACGCACGATGGCATTCTTCTTGGCCATACGACGCGTGCCCAGAGCCAAACAGGTGGTGATGACGGCAGGCAGACCTACAGGGGCATCAACACCGTAGGCCTAACATCAAATAATTTCGCAATTAAATCACTGAGTGTGTATTTAAGTTGTAATTGAATACATTCGGTGTGTATTTAGCCCACATACGTACCCTCAGGAATGGCGGCCACAGCCAAAGCTACGGCGATCTTGAAATAGTAGACGGCGCCACGGATCCAGGAACCACCATGGACTGGGTCGTTGAAGTGGCCAATGTTGATCATCCACACAGCAACACAGATGAGGGAGATGACCTTGGACAGCTGCTCGCCAAACTCATCCAGCTTCTGCTGCAAGGGGGTCTTCTCCTGCTCCGTGGCAGCCATCTGGTCTCGGATTTTACCAATCTCAGTGGAAACGCCAGTGGCCACAGCGACGCCAATGGCTTTGCCGGCAGCAATGTTGGTACCCTGATGATGAAGGACAGCAGAGTCCTGACTGAAACCAAGTTGGCAGAACTGCAAAGATCTTGGTGGAACATAAGGTTCTTCATTCAGGGTTTGATTTATAGTGATAGGTCAGTGGAGATAAGTGGAGGAAGCTCACAGAGAAAAGCATGTTCTTTTTGTCTTGGTTGACAGCTCTGGGGTCAGGGACAGGGTCAGTGTGCTTGATCACACTCACAGACTCACCTGAGGGTGACATGAAGAAGGAGAAACATGAAAACACGATATATACAAAGGACATAAAATAAACCTAGCAATGAAATAGAAGGGGAGAGGGGCAGAACAAGGCCTACCGGTGAGGATGGATTGATCAACACGTAGGGTGGTGGAACGGATGGAGGTGATTCTGATATCGGCGGGGACTTTGTCACCAACTGAATGGGACAGAGACATAAGTAACATTAAGCTGAGGAGCTGAAAAGGTGTTTAGCGGTTTGAGAATAAAAAGCCAGGAGAGGCTATGCATTAGCAGAATATGTCCAGACCTCACACATCCTGCGACTGAATGAATATGTAAACATTTTCACTTTCATATCATCCTCGTGTTGGGGTGCATCAACATCCGACAGTGCGGATCAACAACTGAAAAATCAGTCATGGGATCTCAAAAAGGTGAAGAGTTAATTGTGGGGTTTGACCCTATTCACTGTGCTTGTGCTTCACAACATTTGCTGTGTTTGCGGCCCATTAATTTGGTTGCGGAAGACAGATCAGTGAGGGACTGTCGGGCTAGTCAGCTGACCTCAATGCAGTATATTAACATTGATACGGGACGTTGAAAGGGAGACGTGTAGGAACAGGCTAATATGGAAGGCAACAGGTGTGTGGCAATATATGTCGGTCCAGAGAGAGGGAGAGAGCGAGAGGGTCAAGGAGGAGGGGAGGGAGAGCGGGAGGCAGGGAAAGGGACAGGTGCTGGGTGGTATTTATACCCCAGCCTTCATTTTCCTTCTCTCAGCAAGTTTGCTGGCCCTCTCGGTGTTCCCCTGGTGCCTTACATGGCAGACGGCATCTCCGTCTTTCTGAAGGACACCCCCCCACACCATCTTCACATCTGCTGCACCAAAGCTGGCTTATGTAAAGCCCCGATGACGGAGGAGCCCCACGGCAGCCGCCGGCACGCCTTACCGGACACCTCGACGATGTCCCCGGGTACGATCTCCCTGGCCTTGATCCTCTGCACGCTCTTCCTGTCAGCACGGTACACCTTGCCCATCTCAGGCTCGTACTCCTTCAGGGCCTCAATGGCGCTCTCTGCATTGCGCTCCTGGGAACAGAAATATCATTGGTTTGCTATCCATCAATGCTGTGCCTCTGATTCTCTCTTTTTAAATGTAATTTAGACTCCTTATGAAATATGACTATTACTACATGCCATTTCTACAATCTATCTCAGCTGTAATATGAGTCTTTCTCCTGGCCTTAACTATAACTTGAATACTGATTTTTCTATTAAACAACCTTGGTACAAGGTTAATGTAACATGGCTGTCCTTTTGAGTTATAATGTCTCCCTGTTTTAATAATATTACTTGGGTATTGTTGTTCAGCGCCATTGTTTTCCTTATCCTCTACATCCTCTTTGATATGCGCTCTAAATACTTGGTTACCACGGCGATGCTGACCTGCCACACTCCCACCACGGCATTTGCGATGAGGATGAGGAGGATGACGAAAGGCTCCACGAAGGCGGTGACCGTCTCTTCGCCTTCCTCGAACCAGGCCAGCACCTGTGTGAATCAGACATCCAGAAGGACAAGGTCAAAATGGACAGCTAAGGTCAGGCACAACAGGCCACGTGGCACATACGATTCCTGTTTCCTGTGATGCTCAGTCCAGCTTTTCTGGGCTGGATTCTGTTTCTGGATTCTTCTGTGGATGCTCTGCATGAAAATTGCTCCCAAACCAAGGTAGTTATTCCCTGTAGCATTACAAGGATAAATGGACATGGCCAATGGGCGTATATAAGCCCAATATATTTATTGATATATTCCTTATAATGGGACATGTTTTCATACCCAAACTGTATCCCCTCTGTTTCACAGCTGTCTGGATGTCATGATTATGAGCATAGTGCAGTTTGATTACATTTAGCATGGCATGTTTCATATACATCACTTACAGAAGGGCCACATTAAGTGTCACAAGCAATGGTGACACCTTGCCTTCCCTAGACCGGGAAATCTGGTCCAGTGAAGCACAGTTGGAAATGGTAATGGTTAGTCATTTTTCTTTTGCTGTACTTCCTAACTCTTTCCCCCCATTGACTTTTACTTAATACAGCACAATATTCACAAGCAAAATGATTCTGAGAGCCAGTCAATGAATGAAAAAGAAATGTTTCATGTTTTACAAGTGTCCTGGTTTCATAATGATCTCTTTTGCAATGTTATGTTTTGCAATCATGCCATGTAATTTTACCGCTACCTGCATCCCCCCTCCCCACTCCCGCCATGACACCCCCTCTGTCACCCCCTCTGTCACCCGCTGTCACCCGCTCTGGTAGCAGTCTGTCGCTCCTTCTCCTTCTGACCTTTTCCTGAAGGATATGGTTTCTTGCTGTGGCCCAAGACGTTCCTAAAATAAACAGGTTCTTGCCGCTCCCAAATGATCCTGTCCTTCTAAGGCTGTACTGACAGCTGTCTTAGGACAGGGAGCATGTGCAGGGGAGGGTGGGAATTAATATCCCTTTTATTCAGCTCCAAAATAAAATTTAAAAGGAACTGGGTAAGGGGGAAAATGGGGAGAAGGACGTCAATACTTGCATTGATGGGAAGGAACCATGATACCCAGAGAAAAGTAGAGAGGCTGGGTCACCTTGTAATCCCCAACTGTTTTCTGTAACAGTGGTAGGTGGGTCCAAGACTGGACAAGGTGGATCACAAACATCCACAATGTTAACAACCTGAACAAGGTGCTGCAATTTTATGCGTGATTCTGGTCAAGTGGTACAGTGTTTCCCAACCTGGTCCTCGGGGACCCCAGACAGTCCATGTTTTTGCTCCCTCCCAGCTCCCTGCCAAACAGTCCAGAAAAATTCGGCTCCCGGAGGTCCGGGTTGGGAAATACTGATGTAATCGACCAGGCATGGGCCTGGTCACTCTGGTTCACTCTTTTGGCACTCAGGGAGACAAATGTTATTTCAGTGTGAGTGCTGTTACCAGAGCCCTGGGGGCATTTGGCGATGAGGTGCACAGGAAGCATACTGAAAGGAATGCTGGGCCACCAAGAAAGACACTTAGACAGGGAAGAAGTAAAAATTATGATCTAATCAGGATCATTCGATCCATTCACACAAGCCTTAGGATGGAAGAACCAAGCGATTCTTCTGATTCTTCCTGCTCTCCGTGAAGACTGAAGGTTCCCATTAACTTCTTGGCTAATTGTTAGCTTGTTATTGCTCATCAGGAGTGGGCTGCACAGGTTCATAGTGACATGGGGAAAGTTACTCACAAATGAGATGCAGGCGGCCAAAAGCAGAATCCTGACCAGCAGATCTTCAAACTGCTCGATCACCAACTCCCAAATGCTCTTTCCTGATGGGGACAGAGCGAGATAAAACATGGACTGGGGATTTATATGAGTGTGAGGTGTTGGGTGTGAGCACGATGTTTGATTCTGTCTGTGTGGGGTTTTGAGCAATTGTCCTCTGTCTCGTCTGGCCAGACCATGAAGGTTCACATTTATCACGCTACATGTGACATGTCAATTATGTAAGGAGCAGAAGAGACCATCTCATTCCAGCATAGAAATGACCTCTGCACTCATTTGTAATTTGGTAACAGTGCAAACTGAGGGGGACCGATGTGTTAACATAGGGAGAGACGGACAGGGTCAGGGGCAGGGTTGTTACAGGACATACGGGTGTAAAGAAGGGACATGACAAGCATAAGATATGTGACATGCAGAGGTGTTGATGTATGTGGGGGGTGAAATATGTATAGCCAAGGTGAGGAGGTGGGAGGTCACCTACCTTCTTCAGCTGGGAGCTCTGGTTGGGTCCACCATTGGAAACAAGAGAAAAGAGACACAGGAGATTAGCAGAGATGCCCAGAAAATGACCGCAACCTCTTTATACTAAGGAGCAAGCAGGTCAAGGGATATGAAAGTAGTGAAGCTGCACGACACAACCCAACATCTCATGCAGTACAAGAACAGAATTTGCTATTGACTAAATTGCTCAAAATAGTTACAAGAACACAGCTAGTCACACAAATCCCTTAGTCTTCAAAGCCAAGGTTCATAATGGTCATCGCACATAGTTCCTGTCAATCAATGTCTGTTCAATGATTACAAAGCTCTGCTGTCCTCTGGTCCTCACATCTCAGAGATTTATCTGATTTGTTCCTGCTAACCAGCAGCTTGTATATTGTCTCTTTCAACCCTTCTACACCCAGATCCTCCTGCCACTCTTCTGCTTACTCCAAGGAGCTTTATATGGCCATGAAAGTCAGCTGCAGGACATAGCTAATGGGCTTTCATTTAGATAAGAACATCACCATGCCCTAAATACCTACAAAAAAATCTGTCTACATCTGTACATCTACTTCTCTTTCCTCTTTTCCTGCTTGCCTTTCCATCATCCTCTCTCTACTCCCCACCGGTTCCTCGGGGAGTGACCTCATAAGAGTCATCTTGTCCCCCAGCTCAGCTACCACCGACTGGCCCCATTCTTGCCCCACTGACTCTCAGGCTCTCACCATTGTAGCCAAATTTGGCCAAGTTCTTCTTGAACTGGTCAGGAGTGAGGCCAGTGATTTCATTCACCCCAAAGAAAGTCAGGCAGTCAGCTGGCGTCTTCGTGTGTGAATTCTCCATCCTCTCGGGTTTGGGGGAGACTTCAGGGCAAAGATAAAACAGCACTTATTGATTTATACGAAGACATATTTGACGATGTCAAGACGATGACAATTGTCTGGTCTCATCTGATAGCTATAAGTGTCAAATGGTACCCACCACCTGGTAATGTTTCCTCTCCCCTGTTCCTCTACTGTTGTCTCTTTCCTCCTCTGGCAGGAGCACTGGGCTGACAGAAAGTGCGAACTGGCGCTAACTTTGATTGGGTTTTATACAGCCATAGCATATCCCATTGGTGGCAGCACACTCCACTATCCCTTCTCATTGGCGGAGCCCATCACACATGGGCATGGGGTGGAGCCTGGCGATAGGCGGGCATTGGGAGGGCAAATTGTAAGAGTTGGGCAACAACTTTGGAAGCGGTTGCATCAAATGAAAATGGAGACTGTTTTTGGAACATGCATGGTCAGTAGAATGGGAGGTACACTGGGGGGGGGGGGAGACAGGCACTGGGAGACAGCTCATGTGTCTGCAAGCAGAGGAAGGGGACGTGGGAAGAGCGAGAGGAATGTGGCTCCGTGTTAAAATGTACAGACTCATGAGAGAGGGCATGTAAGTAGAGGGGTTAAAACAGCACAGAACACTAATGGTCTGAACAAGTAGGAAGCACACTTAGCTCATGGATGGCAAGAAATATGGTTGCCGATGTAGGGCATGTACTCCTCAGATAGCTCGGGGACCAGCTGGGCGTGCTGATCTCTGCATGTTTTCTCACATTCGCCATGGAAACATGATGCAAAAGATACAAGACCGGCAGCCATTCAGCATACAGGGTGGTTCAGGATACGACGCTGAGCTTCAACATCACTGCCAGGGGAGGGGCTAAGGCCACGAGAGGCGGGCCAAAGGAAAAAAGGGCAGGGCTAAGGGGGTGAGAGGTCAGCATTGAGGCAACCCGTCACTCTGCAGAAAACAGAATCCCAAACACTGAACCTGCTAAAGAAACAGATTAATGTAGGGTTGCAGGCAAAAAAATAAAAAACACCTGACCGAGTGGTACCTAAATAAACTCCTGGATCCTCTACATGGAGTGCTTAAAAGTAGGAGAATCACACAGGGCTCAGTAAGACAGGGTATATTATGGGAAGGGGTGGCGATAGCAGGTTTCCCTGGAAACCATGCCCTCCAGGGTTACACTCTCCACGCGCATTTCTTTATGCCTGTAGAGCGTTCACTGTCAGCCATTTGGACACTCTTGATGTCATGAGGGCAAGACAGCGGTCATTGAGGTGGGAAGCCAGCAGTCCCTGCAATGCATACGCAGTGTGCCCCAGGGTGAGGGCTTGGTGTCACGTGCGGGATGCCAGTAAGAGAGCCCCCGCCCTCGAAGGACACAGAGAGATCCGCAAACTGCTAATGAGACGCCAACACTTGACCAACTCCCAAATCCTCCAAGCGCCTGCTTCACTCGCACCCCAGGCCTTGTTAGGTCACACTTAAAAGGCTTTTCTCCTAATCTTGCTACATTTATTTTATTATACTCTTACTTCTTATGAGTTTATTTTTATGTACAGGCAGAGCCCGGGTTAAGGTGTCCAACTTACGGTACAACTCATACTTATGAACAGATTATCATGAAGCCTATTATATTAAAAATCTGAGTTAAATACAAGGGTGTGTAATAATGAAAGCATGCAGTGCTTTGGGACACTCAAAGAAATGGCGTTAATGGTTTGTCAGCTCAAGGTACAGTGCAGCACCATTACTTCTATCACGGTATAATAATTATCATTATTCTGCACTGTTTTATTGTTTTTCTGACTTACCTATAAATTCCACTTAGAGACAGACATAGGTAACAGACCTCATTCGTAACCTGGGGACTCCCTGTATTGCCCTTTCTAAAATGGCTGCCTGAAGCTCCTATGGTCCCTGGTGTGTCCTCTTGCATTTATTATTATGCTTTTGCCCTAATTATTTTAACCTAGGCCTTATAGTGCCCCCCCGGCTGTTTACCAACCTGTCGACCTCTGACCTTTCGGGGCATGGAGGGTCAGCCTGTCAGAGCATAGGTCCCAGCGACTCACTGACATTTAATTTAATATCCCAAAGGGATTAGGTTACCCTGGCCTGTAATGTTATGTGGAAGGGTGTTGTGTTAATGTACTGCTCTGAGTCTGCAGTAATCTCGCTCCCCCTGCTGCAGACAGCATGTGTGCAGACTTGTGTTAACCCCCTGCACCCCCAGAATCTGGCGCTCCGATCCTGCTCAGTTCCTCCCCCTCAGGGGTGGCAGAGATGGGAATGGCTATACTGGGCTGAGCTGGGAGGCGGGTGTTGGTCCCAGTGTCAGCAGGGAGCAGTAATGTGAGAAATTACCGTGGTACCAGAGGGACCAGCCTGGCCACCATGCTCTGTGCGTATTTATGGCTATAACATACGTATATGCACACACACCCATACACACAAACACACACATGGTTCATATATCCCTATCATTGTGGGGACTCGTCATTCATTTCTGTGGGCATAACCCTAATCCTAACTATGATAACCCAAACCCTTACCCAGCCTTAAAATTAACCAAAAGTAACCAGACAAAATACAAGACTTTTGGCATTTTTACATCTTTAACATTGCAATCACAGACTTTTATAATACTGAGTTTTCCCTTGCGGGGACCAGAGAAATGTCTCCCCCAGGTCAAGATTTTTATCATATTATGGGAACATTTGGCACTCACAATGTAACATATAGCTCTACATGACCGCAGACACATAGACACACACATGCGCAACACACACAGGAACTCTCCTATGTATTTCTGGACATGATTCTGTGACATCCTTCATGTACAGATTAACACCTTATTTTACACACTGACATCCTCCTGTATAGACTAACAGCTTATTTTACACACTGACATCCTCCATGTACAGATTAACACCTTATTTTACACACTGACATCCTCCATGTACAGACTAACACCCTATTTTACACACTGACATCCTTTACAGACTAACATCTTATTTTACACACTGACATCCTCCTATACATACTAACACCTTATTTTACACAATGACATCCTTTACAGACTAACATCTTATTTTACACACTGACATCCTTTACAGACTAACATCTTATTTTACACACTGACATCCTCCTATACATACTAACACCTTATTTTACACAATGACATCCTTTACAGACTAACATCTTATTTTACACACTGACATCCTCTTGTACAGAATAGCACCTTATTTTACACACTGACATCCTCTTGTACAGAATAGCACCTTATTTTACACACTGGCATCCTCTTGTATGGACAAACACTTTATTTTATATAGATATCCTCCAGTACAGACTGATGGCGCGTTTCCACTGGCAAACAGAAACCAGCCAGCACCCAAGCCGTACCGCGACCAAAGACTAGTTGCAGCAGTCTAGGACTGCCGACGGGCCAGCCTGCTAATTTACTGCATGCAATTTTTTCCTCTTCATTTACTACATGCAATTTTTATCCTTTTTCTTTTTACCATGTACTACATTCCACCAGCGTGTCTGTGAGAATTACTGTGTTGCGTCGGCTACGCTCGTGCAAATTTGCATTATAAATCCATTCTGTTCAGTTGTTCTGTGGTACTTTTTAAGAAGTAGGTTAGAGATCACCAAGTTTCGTGTTATCGCGAATGCATCGATATATAGCGACACGGGATACTACTAATAATGAATAATATATAGAATATACGTTTTTCCCTTCACATAATCTATGCACGTATCGCCGATATCACCATGCATTTCAAAATCAGATGATGGTCACACAATACGCTTGGTTTGATCATGCAGTAGCCTTGTCAGCGCGGTTACAGCTTGCATACTTTACAATGGAACACCATGGATTGGCGGATTGAGTTGGGTACGGCTTGCTTCCTGGTGGCAGTAAAAATGCGGTGTAACGTCTTGCAGGATATTTTCTCCTAGACTCGGCGTATATTTACTATATTGCCACGAGTATTGGGACATCGACCTTTGAACGCCTATTCTTCATACATAGGATTTAATATGAAGTTGGCAAAACCTTTGGAGCTATAACAGATTCAACCATTCTAGGAAGGCCATCGCAACAAGGTTTAGAAATGTGTTTGTGTAAATATTTGTCCATTCTTACAGGAGAGCAATTGTGAGGTCAGGCGCTGATGTTGGATGCGAAGGCCTGGCTCGCAATCTCCGCTCTAATTAATCCCAAAGGCGTACTATCAGGTTGAGGTCAGGACTCTGTTCAGGCCTGTTCTTTCACACCAGACATGCTCATCCATATCCTTATGGACCTTGCTTTGTGCACTGGTGCACAGTCATGGTGGAATAGGAAGGGGCTGAGTTGCTGTTGTCCCCAGTTGCTTCCACTTTGTTATAATACCACTAACAGTTGACCGTGGAATATTTAGTAGCCAAGGGCATTTCATGAATGGACTTATTGCACAGGTGTCATCCTGTTATGGCAACACGCTTGAATTCACTGAGACAAATTTGAGTCAAAAACTTGAGCTGCTGCAAAATAGCTCTTTATGCGTCTTCCCTTCTAACAATAGCCACTTTTTCGTTACATTTTGCTGTTTGGTCTCAGTCAATTTGGCATCGTCATCCTTGTAGACCTGTTGCTATGATGCCTAGGATTGGTTATTTTATATTTCGCTATCATAATAAAAAAGAATGCTACCAACCACAGATCTTGGGGTCCGTGTCAGTGTGATGTGTAGCGTAGTGGGGATGTGTACAGCATCAGTTCCACGCAGAAGTATGAATCAGCCTTAACACTTTATTTTAGACACTGACATTCTGTTGCACATACAGGCATTTGAATTACGTACCTCTTCAGCACACTGTTAATCTTCCTCCTTCCCTCTCTGCTTTCCTCGCTCGCTCTCACTAAATACTGGTATTATCTGTCAGGCATACACAGTCATACT
>JAABNY020000045.1:4106562-4122225 GCA_015164015.2 Brevimyrus niger | reverse complement strand
CTTTGCAGAAGCAATGGGGAGCCACTTGAACCACCTCTGTGTGGCCCCCACCTGGATGATGCGGCGGCAGCCATTCTACAGCAGTACGCTCACCACGCAGTGGCTAAGGTGGTGAAGGGGCAGGAGAGAATTCACCTGTTAGATATTGGGAGTGATTAGGAGGCCAGATTTGAGAGGGCCACAATAGACAATTTTAGCCTGGAGATCCAGGTACAAACCCTACTCTTTCAAAACAAGCCCAGGGATCTTCTATGACCTCAGAGAATCAGGACCTCAGTTTTGCATCTCATCTGAATGATGGAACCATTTTTGCACCACAGTGTCCCCATCACTGCACTGGGATTCACACAGACCACCAGATGTTAGCTACACCAGCACCTCTTCCAGCAGCAACCCAGCTTTCCTAGTTGGTCTCCCATCTAAGTACTGGCCAGACTCAAACCTGTTTAGCTTCAGTTGAATTTCATAGCCTGATCGGCTGGTATAGTGGTATAATATTGTCCTGTAGTAACACTGTATACTGATGATATCTTGTTGCCATTGATGCTCAGTTGTACCAATAAAGTCATCTATAGCATGTGGGTGTTTTATTTATGACAGAAGTATAGGAACAAATGAGTTCTGCTGTACCATCTCATACTGAACACAGAGAGAAAAGTACAAGAAGCAGGTAGGAGGGAGGCCTGGGATAAGAGGGAGAGAGAGAGAGAGAGAGAGAGAGAGAGAGAACCACTCAAAGACAGCAATGGAGCAGGAAACAAGAAGGAAGTGGCAGGATAAAGAAAATAAAGAGGTGTAGAGAAAGGGAAGGGTATGAAATCAAAACAGGGTGGTGTACAGAATGAAAAGAGAATGGAATGAAAAGAAGTTAGGAGGAGACCAGAAAGAAAGGAGGATGAAAGGAAAACAAAATGTGAAGAGGAAGAGAGGAGTACAGAATGAGAGGAGGGTGGGAGAATGTAATTAATATGGCAAGGAGAGGAATAGAATAAAGGAAGGATGAAAAAAGACATGAAGATGGGAGGACAATGGAATGGAGGAGGGGAGGAGAAAAGTAGATGGATAAGTAAAAGAGGAGACCCTTTAACATCTCAGAACCTCATAATTATAAATCTGCAGTTATAGATTAATCCCGCTAAACCATGTAAATCATTTTTGAACAAAGTTTTAATAAAGTGTTTGTCTCAGCAAATGTTTCTTTCTTTCTCAAAGGATAATAGAGGCGGTGAGTTGGAGAGGTAGAGGAAGATGGATCAGGTATATTTAGAATCATAACACAAACTGAGGATGGGGGGTGGTGACAGGTGCCAGTATACAGAGAGAGAGAGAGAGAGAGAGAGAGAGAGAGAGAGAGCAAGCAAGCAAGCAGGAGGGGCACCAACTGGGGAGAGGATACACACAGATCTGTCTCAGAAGGTCAGAAGGTGTTACTGACAGCACACTGCGGACCATGTGATGGTGAGCAACAACACAAAACCCTGGAGATCCAGTTGAGCTGGTGCATGATGGATGCTGCTATGTATGGTGCATGTACACCTGTGAGGGTCCCATATTTTCACAGCACCATGTTGGGATCATGAGAAAAAAAATCTATAAAGCAAGACTGATGACTACCCTTGCCGACAATGCCAACTGACTACCTGGCACACACACATCCATACAAATAAACAAACATACACACAAACATTATCAGAAATTCAGAGACACCAATTCACCCAATACAGCAGTATGGTAAAGATGCAGCAGAACAGCCAATTTCTGATGGACTTTCAAAGGGTAAAATGTTTTTAAAAATCTGATTGCATAATATCAACACATCAGTATCAAAAAAACATGTGTGCATTAAGGCATGTTAGTGGATTATTCGTCACTAAATCAGTAGACTTAGGGAACATTAACAAATAAGAAATAACAGGCTATGATACTGGATAAAGTCAACGATACGTAATGTTTAACCATTAACAGTCTATTCACTGTCAATTCAGTTCCCTTAATACTATTTCTTCCGTCCACCCTCACCCTGTACTTTGAGTCTCAACTCCCAGGATTTTACAAGTCTTCCACTGTTCCTTATTTCTAATAAACCAAATAAGTTTCCAAATGGTATAATCTTTGTGGAAAAATATCAAATGGAGTGTTCGATGATTTGGGAATGAAAAAAGCAGGAATAAAAAAATGTTAGAACAATAAACTAATCTGAATTCCCCTTACCTCTAAATACATCAATAAACCTTATGATATGATTGCTTAACCACCATACAAGTTTCAGAACAAAACATTAAATAAAATAATAATAATAAATAATAATAATAATAATAATAATACTAATAATAAAGAATTCAATGCAATAGACACCAACACGCTATTTACTCAAGGTAAATTTAAAATAAAAACAAGGCACATACACATGTCTGCATGCTATATAAGTATTTTCCTCTCTTTGTACTTAAGGCATTCATAATGCCCGCCAAGCACTGCCTGGATCCATCAGAAATCTACTGACCAACTGACGATCAGGCATTTCTGAACTTCCGCTGACGCCACTCTGTTCCTACATGGCTATAGCCTAACCTAATTAATCGTTTATTTGGATTCTGATTGGTTGAATTTACGGTGGTGGGCAGTGCCAGGAACGGAACGATGACCTGGGATCCTTTCGTTTTAGTGCGAATTAAAGTTGACAGTTATCTGTATATAACCAATATTGACTGAGTATATAGTTAAGTAACCACCAGTATATAAAAAATACAATTTATGCTGCAACCCTAGTCAGACTGTTGATAATAGCGTTTTTAATATTCCTCCTCTCGTACTGCTTGTTCTAAAGTGACAAGTTAATTTGAAATATTTTAATTTAACTATTAAGAGCTTGTCTCTTCCCTGTATGCGGGTAAGCTGGCCCAATTAACTGCTTCACTGTATGTTTGTTAACTGTCAGTTGTCCGTTATAACGCTCTTCTGTTTCCTTGTTATACAAACGTAAAATATCCTTATCGAAGATTATTCTCAATACTTGTATTGTCGACATTACTGACACGCTTGCAGTCTTTTATAATGAGTCATTCTTTCTGCTTTTGAAAGCGTTTCATAATCTAAAACACCTAAGTAACTTTGATGTTTACCTAAATTTTCCGGGAAATCCTTCGGAAATGCCTACCAAGTAGCTAGCCAATCACATGTTACAACGCACGTTTTATGTAAATAAGAAGTGCAGCATTGTGGGTACTTTGATTTTTAATGTTTCTTTTTGTCAAATCTAATTACACATGCGTGAACTATCCCTGGATATCGATGGAGAAAATCATTTTATATGATCCTTAATCGTGTACATTATTATATATAGTGCAG
This sequence comes from Brevimyrus niger, assembly GCA_015164015.2. Taxonomy (NCBI): domain Eukaryota; kingdom Metazoa; phylum Chordata; class Actinopteri; order Osteoglossiformes; family Mormyridae; genus Brevimyrus; species Brevimyrus niger. The sequence continues at coordinate 4,118,877 of JAABNY020000045.1, read as the reverse complement.
AGTCGATCCTGCTATCATGGTGCCTTGATCATACCGCATTAACGACATCGTATGGTATGAAATATTCTTTCAAAAATTGTCGTCTTTTCGGCTTAATAAGAGGCTGCGTCTGACCGTTTCATAAGTGCCTTATTACGGTTTCATGCGGTGTTCGTGCGATGAATTTGGTCACGTTTAGGTAAGTGAGCGTGCGCTCATACTGGGGACACCGTGACCGGGCGGGACAGCGCCTACGGTAAGGTCTTGGGCGCGAGACTGTTATTCTTTAAGACTATACTTTCAGGGATCATTTCTATAGTTTCTGACTTGAGAGATGCATTTCGAAAGTGTTTGGTCACGCTAACCATGATGAGGAGTTGAGCTCCTTCTCCTGAGCGCGAAGCGGGCGCTGAGTGTTGGTTAATCCAACTGCTCACCGTCATTGATGACCGTTCCGTTCTTCTCACGAAGAATCGGAGGGAGGAGGAGTTGTCTGAATGGTTAGTTATATATGGTTAAAATACAGAACTTAAAACCATTATTCGGTGTATATAGTTGTTAATTAGCTAATGTTGCTGGAATTAACAACACGTACCTTATGTTAGTGTTAAAACTGTGATGGTTAGTATTTGTTTTTCGCAAGTTGTAATCGATGCTCTTACTCAGCACACTATGTGGTTTTCCTGTTAGCGTATTTCATTGCGTCGGAGGTCGGATTAATTTGCGGCCTAATTTCTGTCTGTGTAATTCTACGATATTAATCTAACTCAAATAAGGCCGTGCTTCGGAGGAAATAGTGACCGGGCGACGCTCACAACGCGAACACACAAACCTGGATCGCAGACAACGCAATACATCACTGGCCGTGATTTTTTTTTGCTTCTGACGTTAGATTGAGAGCTTCATTACAAATGATGGTGTGCTGTACCGGCTCAGTTTACATAACAATGTCTTCAACCACTCCTTGGGCATCATCAATGCCTCCCTTATTTATTCGAAAGTTAAAAGAATGAAGTGATTGAAAACGCAACAAAATACATCCCACTGGTACGCATTTATTTACGCGCCACCCAGTGGTAGAGCGTGAAAGCCGATAGAATACACGCTAAAGGAGATACCAGCTCAACTGGAGCCAAAATACATTTTCAAACACACACGCACACACTGCTTTTGAAAAATGCGAATATATAAAAGTAACACTTTCTCATTTCACTGGTAGTTAAATTGTTCAACTTAATCTTGGCAATTTCTGCACATTTTCTTCAAGAAAAACACACACACAGAACTACACAATTTTTTAGAAATAATGCTGCAGAGTCAAGTATTTTGGGTGCAACAATGACATAAAAACTCTACAAAATCCCATTGTGAAGTTTTCCGGTCATCACCGTCACAGCCCTGATCAGTAACAGCAATGAGACGGGCTGCAGAACGTAGGAGTTGGCTGTGGATTGCAGGAAGCAAATATCAGAGTGCAGTCAAATACATGTCATCTATGATGTCAACTAGACTGAACAATCAGCAGCTGCTTTAATGAAAACCCACTATTGCCTTTATTTCATCAGAGGTTTGAGAATGGTCCACATGTCCCCTGCACCTCTTACTGCACAGGTGCATTTTCTTTACTGGCCGAATGCATATCATCCTGCCACGGCAGCTGTGCAGCATTTAGGCAGGGTCGCCCAAATTTTGTTGTAGGGATTTTATTCCCCAAGAGGAACTATGGAATTGTGCAGTACACCGTCGGACCATAACTGTGTAAGACCTGCCCTCAGTTTGCCTGGTTGACTTGTTTGCACTGCGGCACTGCTTAATGGAGAGATTTGTAAGACATTTAATTGGTTGGGTTTAAACACTGGTGGAGGAAGCACTGAAGCTTAGTACTTAAGTAAACGTACAAATATCCTGCAAAATGCAGTGGTACCTCGGTTCTCGAACTTTTTTTTAGCATTTAAACACGAAATGAACAGGATAAAACAAGAACAACCTTTTTCCTTCCGTGTGCCACGCCCCCTCGTCAACCTCGTGTGGGATCCCTATGCGCCCATCCGTCCAGCACAGTCACTTTCTTCCTTCTTCCCCCCAGAAGACGTTACAGTTCAGACATTATGTTTCAATCATCACTGACATTTGTTAATCACCGTCACTTTACCCTCAGCGTTATATTTTCTCACTTGTATGTTATCATATATACATATTGAATATTGCATGTGTATTGTATATATCGCATGTATATTGTATACACGTCATTACGTTATTACTATTGAATTATTTTCCATTTATTGTTATTGTTATACGTTGTTTAAGCCTGTCTGGAGGTCGGCAGCATGTGTTTTATTGTACCAGTACTTGTAAACATGTACCAGTGATAATAAAGCTTTCGAATCCTTTAAGTTTCTAGGTACCATGGCCGTAAATTGTGGAGACCTCAACCCTCCCCAATGTTCCCCCAAGTTGTGCCCTTGCTAGGTACAATACAGCCTCGCTACGCTTAAGAAGGCGATAAACGTATGAGAGAAATATGTCATTGCGCAATTTAACACACTTCTTCGTTTAATAATAAGGACACACAATTAAGCATAAGATTAGTCGTCACTTAGGTAGAGTGAATAGGTTCGTCACGCGTGTAGCTCAAATGTCTTTAAAAAATTCCAGGATTGCGACATTGTTTATTTTAAAGTTTCAGGAAGTAATATTAACAATAAATATACAAATTTTTAAAAGCGTCTGCTAACCAAAAATAAATTTAACCTAAACATATAAGCTTATCTACTGGCATATTTGAGGCAAATTTAGAACTTCATATAAGAACATAAGAGCAGAACATGTAACATGAGCAGTAATATAGTGGTAGGACGCTGCTTAAAGAGAAAGAGCGTTAAAAAATAATTACCAGTCCATAAACAAGCTAACTTTGCAAACAGAGGTGGAAGCGAAATGCATTGCGTTGGTGCGAAGTGAACAGGGAAGGTGTAACATCACTGTCTGAATGCATATGTGTGCAGACTTGTCTCGAATTGAAAATCACTGCAGTCAGCTGACCAAAGTTGACAAGCCGGCGCTGATCTCAGCGTTGGCAAGCCGTCGTGTTAAATACAGCAGTGCCCCGTATCCGCAGGGGATGCCATGCAAGACCTACCGCGGAGATTCGAAACCCTGGATAGTAGCGAACACTGTATATGATTTCACAATGATGGTTATTCAAAAATGTGGCAAATATTGCCATTACAACAAATATGGATTTGAAATAATCTGTTACCAGTGTTCCCTATTACATTGTCTAATAAAGAAAGGTTTTTTCATCCATAAAATGGTAAAACTACCAGCCTTGGGACAAGCTATACTTTAGTATCTTCAATGCAGTGTGATCTCAGTCTTCACTGAATCGAATCAAGGCAAAACAGTATAATACATGCAGCAGTTAATGCAGGCAATGAAATAGAAAGAAGTTAATTCACTGTGTTTAATTCATTTATTACGTTAATTTTTGATACTTTGGTGGGAAATAACGCAAATAGGCTTAATATTACACCGTACAGATATGACCTGAATAGAATGAGTGAGTAGTGCAGGGTCTGGCAAGTGAACTGAAAAGTACAAGATAAACGCTTATTATCTTCATTCTCAGAAAAAAGGCTAGGCCTATAACAGTGTACCCTTGCTTGGCACTGGGGCTATGCCCATGTAGTTTTACCTTTTAAGGTACAGAAATGGACTTTGGTACAAACAGAGTTAATTTGCCATCAATGGTAAAATATGTTCCTCAAAGTCCATATCTGTACCTTAAAAGGTAGAATTACCTACAACTAATTGCACAATCGGCGGACACTTGAGGGTAACATTCTCAGGGACAAGCAAAGGTACATTTTTTTACCCTTTTTTTCTGAAAGTCTGAAAGTGTAGGGTTGCCTTTTGAAAGTATTTCAAGTTAGCCCTCGGGTTCCAATGCGTTACAAAAAAAACTTAACTGCTTAAAAGCTTCACTGGCAGTATATGATATATGAAATATCCTGCCGGGGGAATTCATTTACATGACAGCGCAAATGAACTGCTTTCTAAAAGGTACGACTGAAACCATATTGCTACAAGGCAAACCCATAATATTATATCTCTGCAATACTTATGTCATATGGCAAGCAAAGTTGTCTATTATCAGTATAAATATGCATAATTTCAGATCTCTAGGCCTACAATGTAATTGTAGAGATCTGCAATTACATTTTTTACTAGTAAGAACTATGGATATCTGGACCTGGAATTCTTACTATATTCAAAACGTAATTACATACAGGCTATTTACAATATGAGTTGTTTCTAGTAAAGAAATTGAGGTGAAGAGGTATGGTGTAAAGTGGTTCGCCACTATATCCTCCCAAAATGTTCGTGAACTGGGTCTTTCTCATATACACACGGGCAACGGCGAACGAAACGGACTTTTTCTTCACGCTGTGTCAAGTAGACAAGTATTTTGTTTCGGCGACGTCATTATTGGACAATGAACATAGTTTCGACTAATTGAGCTAATACTATAATTTTAAAAACAGCCAAGGCACATTAATTAAATAATGTATATACTTTCCAGTTGGTGTTGTCAGCCTTGTTATTTATATATTTTTTTAGTCTTGATTTTATTGATAAATGTGCCGTTCTGAATGGAAACGTGCCAGAAAGTTTATTTGCGATAAGGCGAAACTTATGCAACACAGATTTTCTTACGCCATATGTATACGCTTTTTTGAAATCTCGGAATTTTGTAATATTTTTAATTTGAGGTTGATTGATTCTCGCGGATATGGACGGCCGACTCTATTGCTGTAATATGCACGTAAGCCTAAATAAAGCACCGTTTATAGTTTTGCTAAATAGTTAATTTGTACTGCATTTGTGAGATGAAATGTAAGAATGGAAAGAAAAGCCGAATAATTGTCTAAAATTACCGACTTGTTCGACACACGAAACATTATTCAAGTAAAAGTCACCCAGTAAAACACTAAGTAAAGTAAACAATTTAAAGTACGTTACTTAAGTGGTGAAAATTGCTACGCGATTAAATCTAGCTGTTGGTCACAAAAAGCAATCTATACTTTTGAATTCACTCAAGACAGTTTGGAATATATAATTATACGTTAGACTGCAGCAGAAAAGGAAACTAAGGCGCATATTACATTTTTATTAAATTGAAACTTGCCGAACTTGTTGGTGCGAATTATAGTAAACTTGTTTTTATTCTCTGGAAAACTAAACGGTCCAGATTTGTTATAATGGATCATAGACATTTCGCAAGCGGGTGTTACGGGAAATTCTGTTTCCCAGTGTTCCCCAGTTCTCTGGGGCCCGGCGCGTGGCGTTTGGACACGCCCTTTGGTTGAGGCGTTAATAAGGATGAGGCGCAGCAGAGTAGCAGCGATTTGTTTGGCTGCGTAATCTGAAGCAACAAGCGACACACACCAGTCATGGAAGAACAGCGCTATCCCGTCTGTATCACAGTTACTGGAGCCATGCACAAGGATGCAAAAAATGTGAGATATAACATTTTACCTTTATTGCTTACGCAATTACAACACTATGCCTAATATTATGTGGTTGCCGTTAACAACAACAATAAATATAGCATATTAGGCATTAGAATATTTCTTCTTCTTCTTCTTTCATTCTTCTTCTTATTATTATTGTCGTTGTTGTTGTTGTTATTATTATGTCTTTGGTTTTACTTTTGTTTCACTTTTCAGCTGTTCATCATATCCGTGCTCTGGTCCGATAAATGTGACATCACTGTCTACAGGTCCTATACAGAGTTCAAGGCACTACATGTACGTTGTATGGCTGGAGGTGGGTTGGGGGGCGTGGTGGGGGACGCGGCGAGTTTCATTTGTGTTCTGTTTATTTCGGCAGAAACGGCTGAAAAAAGTGTTCTCACAGGATAATCCGTTTCGTAGATCAGAGAAAGTCCTCCCAAGATTCCGAGGTAAATTTGCCATCTGCCGTGCATACAGTGAATTGGGATCGTCTTAAATATATTAAAGGAAGTTGTGTTGTGTTCCATTTCAGTAAGGAGCTTAAACCAAAAACTGACAAACAAGACTCTCAAGTCAATGTTTGGTCTGAGGTTTTTGCAAAACTACTGTGACGATCTGCTCACGTGTGAGTCAAACGTTGCTCAGAATGCGGAGTTTATCGACTTCTTCGCTCCGAAGGATCACGACCTGCAGCCAGACTTTGCACAGAACTGGTAGATTCCCCCTCTATTGCTGTGCAGGTACCCTGTTTTTGCTCAGATGCCAACGAGCCGGTCTCATGCGTCTCATTTTCACCGCAGCGTCGTCATCATACCATTCGGAAGCCTCGAGGCAGACAGCGGTAAACAGACCGGCGTGGGTAACATAACACAGCCTTTTCTACCTGAGACATACCGCTGCGTGGCTACATATGAGGCCAAGGATATCAAAAACAGGCCCTTCAAGGTGGAGGTGGACGAGATGGTTGAGGTGTTCATCAAAGACAAAGGGGGTAAGCTTCGCCTAACGGGGGTTGCGGGGGGGAGGGGGGGGGGGGTTGCAGGGTTGGGACTATCTTTCAGCCCTGGAGTTACATGACACCAACCAGCCCAAGACAGACCTGTGCTTTATAGTATCAAAACAGGAAAACACACTCTTAGATAAGATGAAAATTTATTCTAATTTCAGAATATGGCAAAATTGTAAATCAGACCAAAGATTTCTGTTTGGAGCCAACTGTTAATTAAAGGACACTTTCAACAACAACTTGCAACTATGTGCAATGACACAATCTCAGAATCAACTGCAAAATTTCTCTCCATACTAGAATGATAATTGATATTGTTACTGTGCTGTCTGAAAGCTTAGGAATATTAGTCAAAGATTATATGGACGTAAAACAAGAGTATCCTCCTAGGTAAGACATGGGTCTCCACAGCCTTATTAAAGCCCCCATTGGTGTCCAAAGACATTAAGTTAGAAAGTCTTTCTCTGTAGACATGACTATGTCATTGTCAGCTTTGAAATGAGGACTTATCTCACTTTCATTTTTTATTTCTTCGTTCAGGATATTAATAACGCTACATGTCATTACCAGCTGTGTTGGCTAGCTGGCTGTTTTTTTCACCTAATGCCACTAAAGTTGCGACTTGAGGTTGTGCCGTAAAGTTAACATGCTATGACTTTTTTCACCTTTTCCAAATAGAGCTGAAATATTCTCCTCCATTGCCACTTTTTGCTTAATCCTTGCTTTCTGAACATCATCTTTCGCTCTTCTTTTCACTCTGGTCTCCGTTGGAAAATGCAGCTTAGTAGGAATATGGGGCTGATACTGAAATATCAATGCTTTTGATCTGAATGGTTTCATCTTGACAATCGATTTTAGCAGTTTTTATCTGGTAGGTTAAAAGTTCAGCTGGGGAGGGGGAAAGAAAGGGGAAGACGGCCCTAACACTTAGATAGTGGAATGATTGACAAGCTGGTGCACAAAATGTGAAGCACCATATGTTCTTAATTTACAAAATGATTATGGTTATCATCTGTTTATATTCATGCAGTTCATGGGGCGTTGGGGCATTCGGGAAATCTCCATTCCCTCTTCTATGATTGATGTCACTCAGGGCTAATTAAAAAAACATCAAGGAACCTGAGGAGCCAATTAGATTTCCCTTAACCACTGGCTTAGCTTGCACCCCCACATTAAGATATAGGGTGTTTATCAATACCAAGAATTAGAATTAGAATTTAGAATTTGGTGATCAGTGGTCATTGTTGACACACCACAGCACAGTCCACAACAACTAAATTAACCCATATGTGACAATGTGACATAGCAGGGGGCAGCTAATTCAGCACCTGGGGAGCAGTGCTTGGGGGCGGAATCCTGCTCAGGGCACCTCAATGGTGTTCTTGGCAAGACCGGTCTTACTAACATGCCTCCCAAGGACAACCTTGGGGCACAAAGAATCATGAGATTGGTCTGGTTGGCAAGAATGCAGCCCATGTGTCCTTGATATGTGGGGCAGGGCAAGAAGGACTTTCGTGGACTTTTACAGTCCTCCGTACTTCTGCTCTCAATTATTGGAGCTGGTCTTCGGCAGTAGAAGGTGGCGTCTTAGATGGCCGCTCACATGAGAACCCGAGTACAGTCAAGTGCGCATAGCGATAAAAACCTGTCATCTCACACCGTATAGGATGGTGGCTGGTGGAAAACAATGAGAAGCATGTGGCCTGGTTCCCTGCCCCTTACCTGGAGAAGTGTGGGGAGGAAGAGGAGGAGGAGGAGGTGGAGGAGGACAGCTCACCCAATAACAGTAAGGCAGCACTCAGGAAAAGAGAACAAGTACATTCTGCGTTCAGGTCAGTTCGTGAAGATTTGGGAAAGCAGGCAGTTCAACAGGTTCTGCTGCAGTAATTAGAGTTGCTGGCTGAGATGAAACGGTCATTAATGGAAATGACGGATTCTGTAAGATGAATGAGCAAGACAGGGGACAGGATAATTAAGAATATGCAGGTAGATCAAAGAAAAGGCAAAAGCTGAATAATTAAATGTACAGATCAGAATAAACACAAAGCAGAGATGCCATTGAATGAGTGTAACATACAGCCTCAGTGTAACTTAAATCGACGGAGAGATTAACCTGCCAGATGGCATGAGCCCACATCCTGGAATGGAGATATTTAAATTGACATTTATTTATTTAGTATGACTATTGTCCAAAGCGACATACAGGCCAGGCACATAATTACAAACACATTAGATAAGACCATAGTGAAATATTAATTTATGTCAATTTGCTTGCATATGTATTGCTTTTTGAGAATTAAAAAAAAAAAAAAACCTTTAGGTGCTGTAGATTAGGAGCCTGTCTGAAAAATAGCAGTCACAGAGCCTCTGCTCCCTTAATCACCATGCCCCCTACTGTCCAGCAGGCAAGCTCGCAGTCAGAAATGAATTTTCCCTGGAGCAAACAAATGTTGTGGGGGCGGGTGGACTGAGTTTAACCTCCTGGTTTCCCCGTTTGCCTACGTGCCGGGCAGCAGGCAGGCTGTTCCGCGTGGTCAGGAGCTACACGCCGGAACACAATGATGAGCTGGCAGTCAGCGTCGGCGCCTTGGTGCAGGTGCTGCAGAAGCCTAAAACCGGCTGGTGGTTTGTCAAGTATGTGGTCGATACGCAGAGGGGGTGCGTGGGTAATCTTGGCTATGCAGCGCGGCAGCATTCCTCTGCCTCTTCTTTCCGCAGATACCGCGGGAGGACGGGCTATGTGCCCTGCCTGCACCTGCAGCCGTGCTCAGACATCCCCTTCCTGACGGTCCCTGGGGGCGGCATGAAAGCGGCCCGCAGCCTGGAGCAGCTCCGCCTGCCCCAGGGCTCATCTCCAGGGGCCAGCCCCCAGGCGTCCCATTCGCAGGGCAACCTGTTGGAGATCAGGAGTGCCCCCCCCTCACCTAGGCTCTGCATCTGGGAGGCCAAGGACTCGTTCAGCGTCTCCCTGGGCGGCAGCACCGATGACGTCTCCCTGGGCGGCAGCACCGATGACGTCACCCTGGGCGGCAGCACCGATGACGTCACCCTGGGCAGTGGCGATGATGTCATAAAGGCACCCCCTCCCACAGGCTCCACCCTCCCAGCTTGGGCACAGACCACACCACCAAGGGTTCCGCCTCGGCCCTTTACCCACGAGGTCCTGACACGCTGCAGCACGGTGACGCGCCGGGCCATTCTGGATAGCACCACCAGCAGCACCTCCCCCGGGAACTTATAAGGGCGGAGGCTGTGGCTCAGGGCAGAGCCCACCGGCATGTTGTCTGCTCGCCTTGCTTACCATACACTGCTGACCGTAAACAATCATTCATCTGAGAATGTCCCTGCCCCTGCCGCTGGCCCGAGAGGGGCATCTTTCCTAGGCCCCTGTCGGCCTGCCCAGTGCTCTGATCTGAAATATACATTCTGTGATGGATCATATAAGAGAACTGCTGTTAAAGTGTTTCCATGTCAGGAAGGTCTGTCACTTTATACCTTTACAGTCTTCATATTATATATTATTATATATATATATATGAATGAATGATACTTTGTTTGCAGTTTTTTCTTTTTAAATCTAATCTTTTTTTAAAGGAATTAAAATTAGAAATTTGCCTATTTTTACTTATGTATTCTTGGCTGCAGAGGAATGTCTTATGATGAGAGGTTAGCTGAGCTGAATCTGTTCAGCCTCGTGCAAAGGAGACTAAGGGGGGACATGATCCAGGTATATAAGATTCTAACAGGTCTGGATGCTTGTCAACCAAATAGTTTCTTCAATATTAGTTCAAATACAAGAACTCGTGGCCATAGGTGGAAGTTAGCGGGAGAACATTTTAAAATGAATTTGAGGAAGCACTTCACTACACAGAGTGTAGTTAGAGAATGGAATAGTCTTCCTGCTAACATAGCGCAAGCTAAAACTCTGGGGTCCTTTAAATCAGAGCTAGATTAGATTTGAACAACTCTGAGCTACTAGTTAAGTTCTCCCCAAATTAGTTTGATTGTCTTCTTATTTGTAAAAACATTTTTATGCATTTCCTACTTCTGTGATAATGGACAAAAAAAATGCTGAATAATAAAGTTCCATCCATCCATCTATCTGAAACTGCTCCTGCCATTCAGGGCTGCGGGGGGTGCAGAGCTTATGCAGGAGGCTACGGGCACAAAGCAGGGAACAACCCAGGATGGGGCTGGATCCAGCACAGGGCTTACACACGCAGAGCATTCTCTCTCTCTCTCTCACACACACACACACTGGACTGTGGGGGAAAACCCGAGCTAATTAATCTATTGTATGCACATTTCTATTTAAGCTATTTATAATAGCATTTAAACAATAGCATGCTTTATATCCTGTCTACATGTTTACTGTGTCGGCTCTTTCTGGGAGTCAAACACACCTTCAGGGTGCCTTTATACGTAATGTACCTGCAGGGACATTAAGGGCTGCTCTTAAAGGTCAAACGGGGTTCATTGCCGGGATCAGATCCTCACCCAGGGTTTCGTACCGGTTCAGTATAGACCCAAAGCCACCTGCTTGCAGGCCATCGTGAACACTGCTCTGTCCCATTTTCTTGGTTTTCTGTCCGCACTCCTCGCCAAATTCCTCCACCTTGCCCCACACGGGATGAAGACAGCAGCCGCTTTTGAAGCAAAGCCTGCATCTTTGCAACGCTCCAGTGCTTCAGGAAACTCATCTGATTTCACCCAGGAAAAACACACCACAGTCTGGACCAGCATGTTTATTTGGTGCAGTAATGCATAACACAGACACGTCGACACGTCGATGTCAGCAGCAGTATGAATGCAGCCAAGCCGGTTGGAGCCGTCCCTCGGGGGAGAGACTCCCATCTTTCATCTGTGAGCGGTGACTCCTATCTTGGCCTCCACTCCCCCTTCCGCCGCTGTCTGGACCTGCCCCCCCTCTGCAGGCCAGTCAGTACTAAAGCAGCACAGTGGAGTCACCTGACCAGGGGGTGTGTTAACTGTGGATCTGTCCTGCTCTTCTTCTGTGCTCCCATGTCCCTGCTCTCAACCAGGTCCTCCTCCTCTTCGCTGGAGCTCTCCTCACTGCCCCCTACAGGACGTCTCTTGCCAGCCGGCCTGCTGTCCATCGCCTCGTCGTCCTCGGATACTGCTGACTCTTCCTCACTGTGTCCCTCCTCTTCTTCCTCGCCACAGCTGCCCGGTCCCGCCTTCAGGTCGGGTTGCCGGTCGACGTGGAACGGCAGAGGGGGGACGTTCTCCATTTCCACGTCATGCATCCCCACGCTGCATCACAGACAGACAGTTGGGGGGCGGGGCTGTAACTCGAAATCACACACAGCAATGGCTGCTCAGCAGTGAAAATGAGCCTGTGCTGCATTCTGCCCTCAGCCCGCTCACCTGCCCTCAGACACCACTCTCATCTTCTCCCACAGGAAGTCGAGGAACATGGAAGCCTGGAGTAGCCGGCCGACTCGCTGCATGTGTCGCTCTGCAGGGATAGCAAACAGGGCGCCGTCAGCTCCGCCCTCCTCAGGGCCACGCACCCGGGAGCCCAGGACCCCGGAGCTCACCGGTGTAGGGCAGCAGGCCCTCCAGAGCCGGTCGCACGCCCTGATAGTGCAGCAGCTGCTCGGGGCTCTCGTGCCGGAGCAGGACCTGCACAACGGCCTGGGCGTCGAGACAGCTGCGGCCGTTTGTGTTCCACACCACGCAGTAGCTCAGGAGCGCCTCTGGGGGGGCAGGAACACGGGACATGAACTGATAGCCTGAGTGCAGATTTCGGGGTCGGGGGGGGCACCGTCACCCTCGTCACGGTTTTGAGGG
>JAABNY020000045.1:4094596-4106296 GCA_015164015.2 Brevimyrus niger | reverse complement strand
CACCTTTAATGACCCTCAGGACAGTCTGCGGCTGGCCCAGGGAGATGGCGATGCCCAAGGCCTTCAGGTAGTTGCCCTCGTGGAGGAGATTGGAGAGCTCCTGCTGCCTAGAGTGTGGGGGAGGGGCATCACACACAGGGAGGGGGGCGCAATTCAGTTAGAGGACCCGCTGTGTAGCCGAGGCAAGACTTATCAACGGAGCACCCCCCCAGTGGTGGCGCCCCCCCCCCCAGCCGTCTCGGCACTGACTTCAGTATCTGCTCGTCCTGCTTGGCCTGCTCCTCAGCCAGCTCGGCCTCGGTGACGTCCTGCGGGCGACAGCGGTCCTGATGTCACGTCCTGTACTCTCAAGTCCATTACCAGGACCGTCACCCACAAACCCAGGGAGAACCGAAGGGAAGGGAACGACCGCGGGGGGACCACTGACCGTCCACAGTATGATGTTAGAATCGGCAGATCCGCTCACGACCAGGCCGCTCTTGGCGTTCGCGTGAAGACCCCAAACTTTGTCCTGGTGGGCATCAAGGGTCTTGATGCACTCATTGGTCTTGATGGTCCACAGTTTAATGAGGCCGTCGGAGCCGCTGCAAGGACAGACGGAGAGCTGAGGCGTCCCGTGTTCCCCCAGCGCACCGGACGCCCGTGATCCCACTCACACAGCGCGGAGACGTACCTGGTCAGCAGCTGCGTCCCGCGACTGACAAAAATAACCTTCAGCACCGAGGCGTCGTGCCCTTCGAAAGTCTGCGAGACACAAAGCCAGTTTACGCAGGGGCACACCCCAGACCCGGGAGCCTCAGTGGGGCCACGGGGGGGGGACAGGAGCCGGTTACCTTCAGGCAGCTGAAGTCCTGCAGGCCCCAGAGCCGCACGGAGCCATCGGCTGAGGAGGAAGCCAGCACCTGGTCCATGGGGGAGAACTGGACGCACCAGACCCCCCGGCGGTGACCCCGGAAAACGCCCAGCAGCGAGAGGTCGGCCAGCGTCCACAGCTTGGCTGTGCGATCCTGCGAGCCCGACGCCACCAGCTTGTCATTGGGAGACACGGTGACGCTGTTTATGTCCTGCGGGGGGGGAGGACAATGCGTCAGGTTATAACATGACTCAAGAGACAGCAAAGGGCAGGCAGGGGGCCTGAGCAAGTCTCCAAAGAAACAGTAAAAGAAAAACCAGTTTAAAAAGAAAAAAAAAACTGGTCTGTGATGTAAGCATGTCACCCTCCTGCCCATTTGCTTCACCCCTCCTCCCTTCATCCTTGCACCTTGTCGTGGCCCTTCTCTGTTGCCCGGGGGAGCAGCTGCTTCGGTACGCTGTCGTCCGGGTTCGAGGCCAAGCCAGCGGGCAGGTCCCAGACCTTCAGCGTGCAGTCCTGGCTGCCGGACACCAGGAAGGCTTCCTTCAGCCTGGGTGGGGCGGGAGAGAGAGTGAACCGGGGGCTGAAGCATATGGGGGCGGAGGGCACATGCCACCCGGTAACCCCCCCCTCGTCAGCTTGACCCGGTCACCTTGAGCATGTGACGCTCCCGACCGCGTTGACGTGACTGCTGCCCTGAGCCACACAGCTCACCCTCCCCGTCTCCGAGTGCATCAGCCACACCCTGACCGTCCTGTCCTGGAGGCAGAGAGAACGTGCCGGAAACGTGTCACCGTGTGCCTGCCCCCCCCCTACTGCAAAGGTCATACACACACACCCCCCTTCCCTGGTGCCCCCCCCCCCCCGACATGCCCTACCTTCGCACAGCTGACAAACATCATCCCCTTATGGAAGACTTCCAGCGCCAAGACAGTGTCTGACACGGAGCAGAAACAGACACGTCGGTGTGAGTATTCATCCCCCCTGCCACCCCCACGTGAGGCTGCGACTCCCCCTAGTGGCGGCTCCGCACCTGCGTGTCCGTATAGGATCTGGCAGCTGCTGGTCTCCAGCTCAAACACCTTTATCTGCGGGCTGTTGGTTGCCACGACGATGTGGCTGCCCTTTTTCCCCAGGAACCTGACGTCCAGGACTTCGTCGTTGTAGCCCACAAACTTTGCCGGGATGGGTGAGATGGTGCGTGAGAGGGCTGAGGGGGTCTAACAGGACCCCATACGCCTTCCCCCATGGGCCCCAGCCTACCTGCGCACACACGGAGAGCGAGGGCATGTCGTACAGCAGGATGTTGTGCTCCGCTGTCACGGTGGCCAGTCGCGCAGAGGCAGGCAGCTCCAGCAGATGGGTGAGGCTGAGCTGGTTGGCCTCATCTCCGCCCTCCTCCTTCCGACTGGAGGCTGGGGCTACCGATGGGGTCTGTGCAAACACGCACCGGGCAGAGCTGGCCTCCCACACACGCAGCACACCTAGTATGGGACAGGAACACGGGTGAGGACCCGCCCCCTCCAGTATGGGCTGGCAGGGTGAGAACAGCCCGTCCCTGAAGTGGCATGGAAGGACTGCCAAACAGCGCCCCCTACCTTTGCTTCCAGCCGTCATAAAGTGCAGGCCCTCGGACTTCACCCCAATCTGTGGGAAAACCTCCCCTTCTGGCAGCACCACCACTGCCTCCACTGCCTGTGAACAGCAGCGTCCCCCCCAGCAGGACCATTATCGTCAGCAGGGCGGGGAAGGTGGGGCAAGGATGAGCACGGGCCGAGGGGCTCACCTCGTACACAGGTATGGTCCGGATTGCAGCACAGCTCTTCAGGTCCCATACCACGCATACCTTGTCCCGTCCTGAGCTGCAGGTCCAGATCAGAACATAGAGAGTGTCATGGCAATGGGCACAATGGTGGGGGGGCCTCCTGGGATTGAGGCTGCAGGCGTCCTGTACATTGCCCGATTCCTCAAGCGCGCCACCGTGCCTGACAGGGCACCCACCTGACGAGCGTGTCGCCGTGGTGGGAGAAGGCCAGCGAGGTCACGGCACTGTAGTGGGCCTCCAGTGCGCAGACGCAGCGGCTACTGCGCAGGTCCCAGATGCGCACGACGTAGTCGGCCGCACTGGAGAACAGCTGTAGCCGGGATGTGTCTGGATGGAACTGCACCAGGCTGGGGAGGGAGGCGGGGAGGCGGGTGAGATACTGGTGGCGCCTGCTATCATTCTCATTAACTCCCTGCGTGGTTGGGGAGGAGGGACTGGTTACTCACTGCACCACCCCAGAGGAGCCTTTCAGGTTGTGTGTGCAGTACTGCTTCAACACGTCCCAGATCTTAATAGTGCTGTCACACCCGCCTGAAAACACAGAGGAGCTTGATCAGAGCAGGTGCGCACCAAGCTGCCCGCTTTCACCATCAAAGTGAGGAGATACCTGTCGCCAACAGTGTGGATGTGGGGTCAAAGCTCATGCTGGCCACAGGTGCAGTGTGAACAGCCCTCCAGCTACGCATACGAGTCTGGCTTCTCCAGTCCCACTGCGTCAGCAGCAGCGCCCGGCTGGCCGTCACCAACATCTGCGAGAAAGAGCCAGTCAGGTAAAGGATAAGCATGGTTCAGACCGCTAGCCTTCACAACGAATATAGCAAGCATTAAGACGGAGCCTTTACCTCATCATCAGGGCTGACAACAAAGGATGTGATGTCCTCCTGATCTTCCTATAAGCACACACGTCGTTTAAATGGCGCTCAAAAACAAGGGGGTTGATTGAATAGATTTAAACAAACCCGCTCCAGGCGCAGGACCGTACCTGTTCAACGCTGGTAAAGATTTTCCCAGTTCCAATCTCCAGTACATTTACCCGTGTGCCACATATACAGAAGATATATTTTTCATCTTTGCTTATCTTAAAAACGTAAACAGACACAAAGTGAATAGTAAAACTTCAGTCACAGCAGGTAATCGTTTAATTATGTCCCAAATATACAATTACTAGTGTAATGTAACAGTAGTAAACAGAGAAGTAGATGTATTTACCTGTACTTTTCCTCCCCGGTAGAATGGCTCGATTTTCCTAGACACGGCATAACTACACAAAACAGGGCAGCGTTGATATTATGAAGGCATCAAGACACTGTCTACTCAGAGACCACGTTATCGCGTATGAGCGATACTTACTTTGTCGCGAACTGTGGGGTGCTGTTCGCCATCGCCGCTATTAGGTTATTCCGCGCACGATGTAGATATAGCGCCAATCAACTCAGAACAATTTTTCGAACAGCTTTTGCATAAAAAAATAATAGTCAACAAATCACACCCATGCAGACCCAAACATGTGTTCAAACTGTACAGCGAACGCAGCACCGTCGCTCACATTGTGCGTCATCAAAACGGGACAGGGGCCGGCAGAGGGGTGTAGTCGGCCAGCTGCCTGCCCCTTTGACTTGCCCCAATGTATGATGTAATCCCTTGTTCATAAGGTCGTGGCATAAAGTGACACCACAGTTTAATTTAAAATAACTTATTACATGTTACAAATGTCCAAAAACAAGAAAGCACAGAAGACGCGTAAGGTTATTTTAGACTTTTAAATTCTGTATTTTTTTCTTGCTTTTCTTTTGATGCATCTGTATTATTTATATGTATGTTCCCCTGACAAGGTTCTACATTTTGCATGTAATATATGGACGATGTTCCTTGTACCTCATTTATATTTATCAATAAAATTGATTTTGGAGACAAAAACTTTTAGGATTTTTTATTTTCATTTGTGTGAACAGTGTATTGGAAACAGTAATGAGGAATAAATACATAAAAAAACAGAAACAAAATATCTTTTGCCAAGTGGAATTCTAGGAATCATTATTTTGAATTTAAATGATCTTTCACAGAATAAAAACAAACAAACAATGAACTATGTCATCTCTCTAAAACATGCTGTGACCAGACAGAATGACCCAGAGTCTGGGTCTAATGTAAGCAGTGAAAAGACGACATTTGTTCCTGGATGCTGCCAGACGTGTGTTAGAATAGTGGGGAACAGGTTTTTATTGACCGTAAAGAAGTATTGCAGTCACAGTGTTTATTGTGGTCGTTCAGTTCAATGGGCAGTAAACCACGGAAAGGTACGATACGAGTATATACGACTTAACAAGCGCTAATTATGGTGAGTACTGCCTTAGAGCTCGTATTTTCCAACAAATGTATTCGACATACTGCTTTTCGCTCAGTTTATAAGGACTACCTGTCTGTTTAAATAGGCAAAATCGCTTATTAATTTGGTAACTGCTTTCTAAAGTAGGAACACGCCTTTTGCTTAATTTTATAGAAGTAGTAAGTACCGTGTTAATACGGTTAAAGGGTTACGGTTCACCTAATGTTACCATTACTTAATGCTACTTAATATTAACTCAGTTGTACACATATTTATTGTTTATTTATTTTGAGGAGGGACAAATATGAGTTTGTGAATTGGCTCAAAATAGCCCTGCGGCTCAGGATTACTTGTGTTCGATCGTAGTAAATCACGAACTGCTGATGCCAGAAGCAACAAGAAAGTGTCACATTGCTGCTGTTGCATAGGGTGACCAGATAATCCATGTCAGGGAGGACACTCTGAGCTAGGACAGGAATTGTTAATTACCATTTCAATTAAACGGACCTGGATTTCACCTGAGCGCCGAGTTCTTACTGTGTGCCGATTGGTCAGTCTCCTATAATCATGAATGTGTCACTAATGCTAATGTGAAACAGCTGGACGACTCTTTCAGTCAAGGAAACAAACCAATCAAAGTGCAAGAAGAGCTGAACTACTAAGCTGAGCATAGGAGCCTTTCAGTTTGAAAGTAGTTTGTAAAACCCGAAGTAGCTCCAAGCGTCCTCCCTGACATGGATTATCTGGTGACCCTACTGTTGCATGCGTTTCCGTATTATCATCTGACTTCAGCTGCTGTGTTCCTTTGTCACCACAGAGCGGAGGTTACGACGTGGAGTACTTCGTGGACAGCCCAGGCCACGATCTGATCTGCTCGATATGTCAAGGGGTTCTGCGGTGCCCAGTCCGACTGGGGTGCCACCATGTCTTTTGCAAAAAGTGCATTTTGCAGTGGCTGATGAGGTATGCTGAGCAGTGTGTGTGATGTGTAGGGGTACAGTGAAGGGTACTGTCCTGGATGGAGGGACATAACACTTAAGTCTCCACTGGGTAGATCCTCTTCAGGAAATATTTTGTGACATAAAATGCCCTTATAGTTTTACAGACTCTTGATAGAATCATTCTTAGCTGACATCAACTCTGAGTTTCTATAATGGGTTAATTATCTAGCGTAGAAGGTGCTTCTGGCAAGAGACAGCTTGTGGCCTGGTCTTGCTCAGTGTCTCCCCAAGTCTCTGCATGATACCCTCCGCAGGCTGCTTTGTGTCGTGTATGGTTGTTTTGACAGTATGTGCCAAGCTATGACCTGCCATTGGCTCAGCACATCTCCTAAACTCTGCTGCCATTTGAGATATAGACCAGTCCAGGTTTGACAGATCACCTTCGCCATTCCCGTGCAGGAAGGAGTCGTGTCCGTGCTGCCGGAAGCCAATCAGACGCAACCTGATATTTGTGATGTTCAAACTGAGTAAATCCATTGGACGCTTGAAGGTTAAGGTAGGCAGCACAGTGACAGGCAAGAGCGTGTCACAGACAGTCCGTCTTTAAGTGTGATTACCGCTACACAGATTGTTTTACATTGAACATTTTTGCAGTATTTTAAACCAAACATACATAACAAGGCCTAGGAACTGGAGGAGTGGGTGGATGTGTACCTTTTAATATTTAATTTGGATTCACTCATCTCCCCCAATAAATGAACCTTTTGTATTTAAATGATTAAATTGCCCTCCCCCCAGTCTCCTACACCTCCTCACTCTGGCTTTTCCCCCATGGGTTTCCATGTAACATGAACAGTGACCTTTTGTCAGGTGAGACATTCGTGACACGTTTCCGATTCTCCTTCTCTAACCCAGTGCATAAATTCAGACCTTGGCTGCCCAGCCACCTTCCCCCTCGCTAAGCAGTACTCTCACAGCACCCGGTGCCTGTTCGAGGTGGTGCCCTGCCCCCAGCAGGGTTGCGGGGCCCAGGTGAGGCGTGGGGAACTGCGGGCACATGCAGAGCTCTGTGAACACCAGTGCCGGCCCTGCGCTATGGGCTGTGGCAGGGTACTATCGCAGCAGGACCATGAGCGACACAACTGCTACCGGCAGCTGCAGCAGGAGCTGGAAGCCCGTCAAGAGGCGCAACGTGTCGCTGTCGCCGGCCTGCAGCGGCAGATCAGGAAGATGGAAAGCACCATGACCCGCATGCGGAGTCAGGTTTGCCTGCTGCGCGAGAGCCTGGGTGTCAATGACAACCAGGAGGGGGCAGCAGAGGACGTCACAGAGAGCGGCAGCTTCTGAAAAGTTTAAAGACAAACAACAAATTGGAGACTTGTACTGTAACTCTGCTGGATAATGGATGGAGCGATTTATAAATTTGGAAGTTTGAGTTTCATAAGTTTATTTGAACAATTTGGATAGATATACCTTATTAATCTTAAATGGGAATTTATGATAATATTTTATAATAATGGCATAATATTATTTTATTATCATTTATTTATATTATAAAAATTCTACTCCGTATTGCTTGCTACTGTTTACACATTATGACATTAAACTGGTTAATAAAGAAATGCGCCTTGACTACTGCTTTGTGCCGGAAGTCTGCATGCGTCGGAGGATCTCGCGTGACTTCCCTCGGTATATAATAGTAAGGGCCTGCAGTCACTTCCTTCTTCCTATCTAACCAATCACGTAAGTGTGTGTCGCTTATGGAGGGCGCGTGAAACGTGTAAAATCTAAGAAAAATCTTTGCCATCTTTTAGCATGTGATATTGATGGGACACCTGTGCATTATATAAACACATTCGCGTGTGTTTGCCAAAGTATGTGACAGATGCAGCTAAGGAATTAGTGATTTATACATTAACTTCGTTTCGCTGGAATCTACAACTGCATCGATCAAATATGGCGGCTTTTTATTGATGTACGAGAGCGCGTATGGCGTGTGTTTGAGATTTTTTTTGCTCTAAATTAAGTGAAAATGTTAAGCCTGGTACCTTGTGTCGTTGGTAATCCGCTAATATGCGGCAGCCTGTATAGTATCTTTCTTATTACTAGGGGCTTCGCGTTTAACTCGCGTTTACCTTGCTTTTGCAGCAAATGGCGGACGACGCCGGTGGTAGAGGAGGTTTTCGCGGTGGCTTCGGTAGTGGAGGCCGGGGACGCGGTCGTGGCCGCGGCAGGGGTCGTGGGAGAGGCCGCGGAGCCCGAGGTGGCAAGGCCGACGACAAGGAGGTGAGTGTGAACCCCGGAGGCTTCGGCCGTGTGGAGAATGACAACTAATATTAAGTTAGTGGCGCTGTGAGGGTGAGAGAGCCCCCTGTGAGCCCTTCTAAAAGCGCTCGATCAGCCTGTGCTCCGTGGCTGGGGGAGTTGTCGTTGAAGGGAAGATTAAGATCATCGCTAGTGGGTGAGAAGGCAGTGCCTTGTACTGTTAAATCTCAATTAGTGGTGAAACAGTTTCACCTTATTTTAATTTTAATGGTTTTTTAAGCTTGGGCCGATTTTGAGTACTTTTGATGCTGATTTGAGTACTCCGCATAGTACTTATCTGAGGCTCTCCTTTACAGTGGGTTCCAGTGACCAAACTGGGTCGCCTTGTGAAGGACATGAAAATCAAATCCTTGGAGGAGATCTACCTTTACTCCCTGCCCATTAAGGTAAGCCTGCGGATAATCACCTGAGCTGGAGGTACCAACGTTAGTCTGTGTGCTTGGGCCAACATCTCACCATGCTCTTGCAGGAGTCTGAAATCATCGACTTCTTCCTGGGGTCCTCGCTGAAGGATGAGGTGTTGAAGATCATGCCCGTACAGAAGCAGACTCGGGCTGGTCAGCGAACCAGGTTCAAGGTGAGTCTGACATGAAGCCCGTCTGGTCTTTGTCCATTTGAGCCCCCACCAGCTGGTAACTTTGTATTGTCGATCTCATCTGTTTGTAGGCCTTTGTTGCCATTGGCGACTACAACGGCCACGTCGGCCTTGGAGTGAAGTGCTCTAAGGAGGTGGCCACGGCCATCCGCGGGGCCATCATCCTGGCCAAGCTGTCAATCATCCCCGTGAGGAGGGGCTACTGGGGGAACAAGATCGGGAAGCCGCACACGGTGCCTTGCAAGGTGCGTGCGCGGTCTGGCGGTTGCACGTGGGCTTGTCCCCTTCTGCGCGAGCGCGGTCCCCGCTTAACGGAGCGTGCTGTTCTGTGCAGGTGACCGGCCGCTGTGGCTCCGTCCTGGTGCGCCTGATCCCAGCTCCTCGCGGTACCGGCATCGTGTCCGCTCCTGTCCCCAAGAAGCTGCTCATGATGGCGGGTATCGATGACTGCTACACCTCTGCCAGAGGCTGCACGGCCACGCTGGGGAACTTCGGTAAGGTGGTGGTGCCGCTTGGCGCGTTACGGCGCAGCCCTGCTTAGATTAGGGGGCATCGTCACCCTATGCTCTGAATGCACAATGATCTTATTCTCCGTCCGCCTTTGCAGCCAAGGCCACCTTTGACGCCATCTCCAGGACCTACAGCTACCTGACTCCAGACCTCTGGAAGGAGACCATCTTCACAAAGTCTCCATACCAGGTGAGCTGTGATCACCGGTCCATGTATCAGGTCTGGTAATCTGCAGTGAGGTGGATTCTGGGTATTCTACAAGGCAGAGGGATGCCCTGGAAATGCGCTTACCGTTCTCCTTCGTTCACAGGAGTTCACCGACCATCTGGCCAAGACCCACACCAGGGTGTCTGTGCAGAGGAACCAGGCTCCTGTCCAGCCATCCTGAAGCGTTTTGTATGACGGCTGAATAAACTGTCTGGAAACTACATGCCTTTGTGCTGGTTTTTATTGTAATGGGAGTTGGGTGGGGGCAAACTGCACGTGCTTGCATGTAAATACAGACCCCCCCTGATGCTGAGGGTTACAGTGTTGCTGTGCTGTGAGAATCCAACAGACTACCACAGAATTAACAGGTCTCTCTCTTTCTTTTTTTTTTTTTAATGCTGATTTCAGACATGCACTAAACTTTGCTGTCACCCATATTGAGTGATGTTTTGGCTATATTGATGGTATATAATTCTTAATGTAGAAGTACATTTAAATGGGGAAAAAAAACTTGTAAACATTACAATTAAGAGTGCAAAGTACTTTAAGTCTGTTTTGTCAGAGTTTACAGGCTATAACATTTTGGACGTGAGACAGATTTCTGCTCTTCAAATAGAAAACAGTCATCAAGGCTAGTGGAGTCCCAGTCTGCCTGCTGACTTCTGTTGGACCCTTTGTTCCTGAGGCCAAGTACAGCAGCAAAATCACACTTGCACATATACTGCAAATGTACAGAAAGCAAAGTTTGTAAATTCTTGATTTATTCCAAAAAACAGATTTTGTTTTTTAAATTGTGATGAGGAAAATGTTGACCACTGGTCTTACTTTGGGCTTGTATCACAAGGCCATACATCCTGCTTTGCTGGGTAACTTGTGAGATTTAAAGTACCCAAGTTCAAATGGACTAAATATTTGTTCACTTACTTACCCCAGACTACCTTAAATTTTGAAAAACACTTTCTGAAACAGGCCCCTGGTAGAGTAGAGTGGCACTGTACTGCCATGCTGTACTGATAACCCAGAGCAGGTTAGGATGCTGTAGCTGTGATCAGAAGGTTGCAGGTTCACATCCCAGCACGGGCACTTGGCTCCTGAGCAAGGCCTTTACCCACAGACTGACTGCTTCCTGAAATGATTCTGCTTTCGATAAGAGCATCTACTAAACGTTAATAAAGAGCCATTGTGCAGATAGTAGCATCTCCATGTTTATTGTACAGTTCCACACAGACTACGCCGCTGTCGCACTCGCAGCGGCCTCACACTGCTTTCTGCTCCTCCAGCATCCGGTGCTTCTGTTTCATCAGGCACTTGCGGGCGCTGCCATAGGCACCCAAATCCCCGTCTGCAAGGAACACAGGCGGCTCGTCACCGGCGTCCATTTTAACTTGGCACGGCCTGATCTAAAGAGCTAAAAACCTGAACACTACCAGCCGTATGAAGTATACACATGAATACATACTGGTGAACAAATCAATTCGATAATCACTTTCAACATCATAACTTGTACACTAAAGGCAGCTTTGAGTGTTCACAGGTTTAATCAAACTGTTACTATTCTATAAACGCCTAAGATTCAGAATCCGACCTGACCCAATGTGTCAGAGGAATTTGTGGTGAATTGGTCCTAATGAATGTGCTTAACATATAATGAACAGAACACAGCTCATAACTTGAAAATCACTATACTACACTTACAGGATGATTCAAACTATGAAATATACACAATACAAATATAAAATATACAAAATATCCAGCAAGGTACAATAGACCACTGTCTCAAACCAGACCTCAGGGACCCCCAGACACCACATTTTTGCTCCCTATCAACTCCCAGGGAATTGGAAGGAAGCAAAAACGTGGACCGTCTGGGGGTCCCCAAACATCCAGCCTAGACACCTGTAAATGGCACCATGCGTAACCCTTCAGAAAGACTCCCTCTGTGACATTTACCAATCCAGCAGGGGGCTATAATGAGCTGGAAAGTACATATCTCTCTCACACTCACACACACACACACACACATGCACACGAGAGGTACACCCTGAACCCCCTCCCCAGGCCAGAACCCTGCCCCCGGAAACTCACAGCGGCTCTGGTACGCCTTGGCCACCTGGGCAA
>JAABNY020000045.1:4038820-4054744 GCA_015164015.2 Brevimyrus niger | reverse complement strand
CAAGCAGCATGTGACACCAACACAGGTCTCCGTGCCTCGTTCTGGTGAGGCGGCACCGCTCACTGCGATCCTCCATCCAGATGACATACGCGGGGAAGGTCAGTTTCGGGCTGATGATAAATCAAACATCGTGATCTACCGACCCCGGAGAGCCGGGATGACAGGATGCCTCGGAGAGGCAGGGAAATCTCAGTCACAGGGGCCTCGTGTTACAGGAGATGAGCGCGGGATGGCCAGGGGGCACATGATTAAGGGGCCGTGAGGAGACCGCTAACTGAACCTGGAACAGATGTTCCACACCACTGGAGGAATGCGGTCACGTCAGGGACATGCTCAGGTAAGAACAACACGGGAGCAGATCGTTTACTGTATCGACATTCATCGGCGTGACTCACATGTAAATTAACAAAGTAACACAGTGCAAAGACATGCTGTTCATGAGTAGCCCTCTTTGAGTGCGTGAGGGTGCCCTGGCACAGACTGGCAGCCCAGCCTGTCCCCCGCCTGGCGTCTTCTGGGTCAGACTGCAGCCTCCCTATGACCCGATATTGGATAAGTGGTTATGGAATGGATGGATGTTTTTTGTTAATGGGTCGCTGCTCTCTTTTGACATACATTAGCCTGCAAAGATTAAAGTTTAAAATGGTCTAGTGGTTATACAGTTCTTGGCTGGCCTGGTTACTTGTTTCTGGCTCTCGTTCACAAGAGAATTTCAATCCTGGCACATGCTTAACCCACACTATAATGGTGGATATCCAGCCATGTAAATGAATAAATGTGTAGCAGCGTCAGCTCTATCCAAAACTTCGGCAACTGACGCTAGAAAAACGCGGTTTGGAATAACTGGGTCCCTACTGCCCTCTGCTGGGGAAAACGTAGAACTACTTTTCACCCAACAGGGAAATATCAAGATAGATCAGGACAGGTCAGGTTTCACCGATTGCACTGACATGCACAGGTACAGCGCGCTGCCGCATCCACAATCAAGATATGGACATTACAAATAAATTGAAAAAATTGTACAGCTTCACTTATATAAAGGCTTCACATGGGTCACGATGTCATTTTTAACGTATACCTTCTTCAAGTGAGACAGTTTAGTGGCTTATATTAATGGGTCCCTGATAATGTTCTGTTCATAACACAGACGTAAATTATGGACGGATGGGGGTTGTAACCCCCCAATATTAAAAACTAGCCAATACAACCCCCTGCACGCCCTTAAATGGGTGGTGACTTCAACCCCTAAATGTTATCATTTTATCACGGACGGCCGACACTGAAGGTCATCTGCACCACGTCCTCAATGCCAGCCTCGATCTCATCGTGGTCCTGGACACTCCCCACGCCTTGGGGGGTTCCCGTGAGGATCAGGTCCCCTTCCTCCAGGGTGATAATGTCGCTGATGTAGCTGACAAGAAACGGAATGGAGAATATCATGTGCGACGTGTGGCCGTCCTGTCGCAGCTGGTTATTCACCTTTAGCCATATCTTGACGTTGCCTGGATCTGGGAGCTTCTCTTTGGGTATGAACTCGCTGACAGGGCAGGACGTGTTGAAGGCTTTGGCCAAAGTCCAGGGGAGACCTTTGGACTTGCAGTCCTCCTGGACGTCTCTCGCAGTCATATCTAAGCACAAAGCGTACCCAGCCACATGGTCCATTGCGGCCGACCGGGAGATGGCCGTGCCCCCTTTGCCAATAACTACCCCGAGCTCGACTTCATGGTGCAAGTCGCGGCAGTAGGATGGCACCAGGATAAGGGAGCCCTCTTTTACGTACGCCGTGGGGGGCTTCAGGAAGAGGACAGGCTCAGTTGGAACCGCATTCTTCAGCTCTTTTGCATGGTCAGCGTAATTCCTCCCCACGCAGATAATTTTTCTTCCCCACTCCCAAAACCGCGATATATTTCTTGGGGCTGTCATTCTCCAAAACTACCGACTTGCCTGAGAAATGAGACACCTGTATGGGCCCTCCTTTGAGAATGACCTTTGAACAGCCATCCCACTACGGAATCAGGGAGGCGACAAACAGTGCCATTTTCCAAAACGCGTTTCATTTTTCCAAATGAAAAAATATTCATTGTCATAGGAAAATCGTACTACAAGCTACACTGTACTAAATCGTAGATATTAATAGCCAATTAGCTTAATTTGCTCCCTGCGTGTCGATATTTCGAACGGGTGCCCGGGTTGGCTGGTCTCTTTCAGGAATGACGCCGGTGTCACACCCCCAGGCTGGATTGGTTGATCACTCGTAGGTCAAAGTTAAGAAGGACGGCTGTACCTTAAACGGACCCCGTTCTTCCCATTTATTAGTTTGATATGTTATTCAGGTCGCTGGTGGCGAGTGCCTGCACTCTTGGTGTGCTGGGAGGAGCTGCTGCGTATAAATTTGGTACGTCGTTATAAATGGCCAAATACGCTCCGTTTATCGCAGCGTCCGCAAAAACCGACATTTAAATCATTTCTATCCTCCACCGTTGTGTGTGCACGGCGGTGCATGTTAAGCTAGCACCGTCTTACACAGTAAAGTTAAGTCGGGTCCAGTGTTTACAGGTCCGCACGGATTCCGAAAGTGGCGCAGACCCCGCAGCCACATGCCCGTGGTCCGGCGTCTCTTATCGATGAGATTTGGCACCTTATTTCAGCCTCACAAAGGCTCAAAATAGTATGTACACTGCATCAAGTGCTGGCTATGACAGCAGCCGGTATTACATTGCACTAGGCAGCCTTGCGAAAGACCAACGCCCAGCTCACTTTTTGCATACTTGGTAATTATTTCTGGCGTGCGTACATTATTAATTTTTAAATGACCACCATCATTTCTGATGCTAAAATACAGTACTTGATCTTGTCCGCTGATATGCGCGAATGAGTTGCACTCATTATAAAGGAGAAGTAACAACGACACTTAAATTATTTTAAAGCGAGGCGACGGTGATTGGTTTATCGTTACACGCTGAAACATACCCATTGTAACTCCGGATAAGAAAATAAAGGTTTTAAGAACGTCTTCCCATGGTAAAATTGCCAGAAACCGCGTACAAAAACAGTGTATAAAATGAACGATTGGATGTGTGAATGGCGTGTGAGCTGATGGATGTTATGTATGCTGATGGCATCCCTTTTCCCCACGGAGGTCCGGCCCAGATCCGCTCGGCCCTCCACACTCACAGGAAGTCCTGCGCAGTGACCCAGTCCGACATGAGGGTTGAGATCCTACCTGCGCTCACTGATAATTATATGTATCTTCTTATTGATGAGGACACCAGGGAGGCCGCTATCGTAGACCCAGTGGAACCTGCTAAGGTGACACACTCATTTTTTTTTATGCCATGTTGCTTATACTAACATCTATGGAAGAGTATTAGGGCCACCATGTCAGAAGACTTTTTTTCCCATTAAAGTCAGAATTCAAATAATATTTTCATGGTGGCCCTAATCCTCTTTCGTAATCATCACCTCTCAAGCTGTTCATGACTCTTAGCAAATGAGTGAAAATCCAATGTTTTTTTTTTTTTTAAAAAAAGGTTGTAGATGCAGTGAAAAAGCATGGAGTAAAACTGACCACCGTCCTAACTACACATCATCACTGGTGAGTTAACGGGCAGCTTATAATTCCCATTATGACCACAGACACGTGTAGCATGTCGCTAAGATCTAACGTTTAAACCACATCAGCTGTCACTTGCAACTTTGTGACAAATTTTAGTTCCCCAGATGATGACCTAGCAGCTGATCACCCCAGAGGACAGAAGAAAACTATTATGCAATTTTATTACATATCATCAAATTACTTTGAGCTAAAGCATCAAACTAGCTGTGAAATTGTGTATGAGTTTGTGTCCGTTAGAGATGTTTCATTAATGGTGAGTGTGGAGCTAAGAGGCCATGCACTCATATCCTGAACTTAACTATCTATTTATTCAGTTCCACTATACTTATTTCACACATTGCTACTGTATTGTACAGTACTGCGTAGGTACTGTGTTGTGCAGTACTGTGTATGTGCTGTACGGTACTGTGTATACACTGTACTGTATTGTTCAGTACTGTAGTACAGTACTGTATGTACTACTGTATAATATGTAGGTACTGTATTTTGTTGTACAGAAATGTGTAGGTAGTGTACTGTATTGTACTCAGTAGGTACTGTAATGTTGTACAGTACTGTGTATGTATTGTACTGCTTTCACTGTACTGTACAGAACTGTCATACCGTACTGTGTATGTACTTTACTTTTTTGTTTACTTACACATTAAACTGTGGATATCGATCCCTTTTTTCAGCCCCTTTTTCGCACTGTAAGTCCTGTGACCCCCCCCCCCCCCCCGTCACTGCCGTTGTATGTCACACTGCGGTCCTGAGGGAACATTTCTTCATGCCACTGTATTCTTGTGTATGGATGGTACTGTATAACATTAAAGCTCACCTGAGCTGACCTGTTCTCCACAGGGACCATGCTGGCGGCAACGAGAAGCTGGTGAAGTTGCTGCCTGGGCTGCGGGTGTACGGGGGCGACAACAGAGTGGGGGCGCTCACTCAGAAAGTCACTCACTATAACACGTTGGCGGTGAGCGCGGCTGCCGGCTGGGTCCGCAGGGAGCTTGGGTGCTTCGGGCCGCACGCTGACGTCTCCCTGGTCCCGGCAGGTCGGCTCCCTGAACGTGAAGTGCCTCTTCACTCCATGCCACACTTCCGGACACATCTGCTACTACGTCACCAAGGACAGGAGTGCCGAGCCTCCGGCAGTCTTCACAGGTGACGAGGGGCTCAGCGCTGGGTTTACTTCACCGCGGCGGCGGCCACATGACCGCGTCTGACGTGTGTGCAGGGGACACGCTCTTTGTTGCGGGCTGCGGGAAGTTCTTCGAGGGCACCCCAGATGAGATGTACCGGGCGTTGATCGAAATCCTGGGACGCTTGCCACCTGAGACGGTAAAGGGTCCGGACCAGATATGAGACGACGACCATGATGATGATGATGATGAAGATGATGATGATTCACAGCTGTTCTCATTCACCACTAACCCCATTTGACAAACAGCACGTTGTGTAATTTTTCGCCTGAGTACCATTAAGGACAGGTAAAAAGAATCAGATGGTGTCCTTGTCCTTCCTGCGTTCTTAAACGTACATCGCTTTAGAGCAGCGATTCTCAACCCGTGGTTTGGGTTGCGGCAAGTTTGGGTTGCGGCAAGTTCTGAAAGGGTTGCGAGGCAGAGTTGGACATGTAAACATTTCAAAACTAGCCAACTCCTATGCTGATCCACAATCAGATTTCCCAGCCCCAATCCTAGAATTAACCTATATGAACGGGTCTTGGGTCTGCAAAAGTAGTGAACATTCAGCTAATCCGAAAAGTCAAACCACATATGCTTAATTTGAAATTCACAGGCACATCCAATCAGATTTGTGTATTGATTGCCGCAAACTGCAAAGTTGCACTGCCTGCTCGATCATTTCATGAATTTAAACCTGTACTTGATATATGTTCACGACTAAGCTGGCATGGCAAAAATTTGGTCACGGTGCAAAAAAGGTTGAGAATCACCCACTTTCGATAAAAGCATCTGCTAAATGGATGTAAAATGTGTCCCCTGTTAGCATTTAGCCTGTGCCTTTATCCTTTTAGCGAGTTTACTGCGGGCATGAGTACACCATCAACAACCTCAAATTCGCTCGACACGTGGAGCCAGACAACCAGGACATCCGCAGGAAGCTGGCCTGGGCGAAGGTGGGTGTAGCCAAATGGGCGCCGCCGGGCTGAGCGACGCTGAAACGGGGGATGACTGATGGGGGAGGGGCTCCTTCTGTTCAGATGACGTATGACAATGGGGAACCGACCATCCCGTCAACCATCGGCGAGGAGTTCACATACAACCCCTTCATGAGAGTGAGGTAAGGGGAGTTCACCATGGTGGGAGCTGTGCGTGGCTGTGTGGGTCAGTGACATCACCATCGGGCCCCTGACCGGCCTGACCCCGCTTCCTCAATTGTACGTCGCTTTGGATTAAAGATTCTGCTAAATAAATATAACTACGTTTAAAATGTATAAATTATCAGCAGAGGCCCATCCTGGGTGAGGCTATTTGTCATGATTGGACCAAACCACTCTGACTGCGACTTTGTGAACAGGGAGAAATCGGTGCAGGACCACGCCAGGAAGAACGACCCCATCCAGGCCATGGGCAGCATCCGCAGAGAGAAGGACAACTTCCGTGTCCCTAAAGACTAGGGTTGAGGATGGGGGGGGGGGGGTCTGTACACTACACGGCGTCAGTGAAAGTCTCACCCACCTGCACTCATCACTGCTGTAAATACTTCATTTACTCAAATATTACTTATCAGCAGAACATACACACTTATATTGACAGGACATACTGTGTGATAGATGATGTTAAAAGTATTATTCCATTGAATAACGACGGAAGACTAATGTTTAATATGTAGAAGTGGATTTCTTTGCTGTCATATTTTTCAGCAGATGGATCATTACTGCTGTGTAAATGGATGTATAAAAATGATATTTTCATAATTCAAAACATGATCAGCACCTTGCATAAAACAATCAGAAGATATATTTATGTATAATTCTAAGGATATCTTAATATTAAATGTCAAATATTTATTTTATCAAGACTAATCACATTTGTTTTTTTTTCAGTTTTAACCAATAATTTCAAGTAGTCGGTTTCTCTCTCTTTTAAAAAAAATAGTCAATGCTCTTAGAATGTGTACAGTTTTTAGTGAAATAGGATGTTAGACATTTAGATTTTGTTGTGATTTGTTATTGGTAAACTCCTGCTTTTCTTATTGCATAATGTGACATATGTAATTGTTCGCAATCTTACAATTAGCCAGAAAGATTTATGATTTTTCAGAAATTATTATTATTAGAACCTTTGGCCAAACCAAGTATGCACATCAAAGAGCAGCTTAAATTATAGTATGAGAAAGACGCAAATTTGATGTACCGTCTCTTGTCATCAATAAAACACTCAAATTACGGCCCAACAGTTTCTTATTTTTAACCTGGTGCATCTGTAATGGATAATAGATGTGACATCGGAGTGTTGCAGGAAGCTGTGTAAACACAGGGGCTGTGTGCAGCCTGGTACTGGACAGAAACCGGGGCCGCTAAAGCGAGCAGCCGGGGGTGGGGAAAGGGCCACCATTTTAATGGGTTCGGTCTCCGGTTCCTTTACTGCGGTTTAGACGCAATGCAAGCTGCCAATTCCCCCGATCGGAAACACGGGGAGCGGCATTGCTGTTAATTAAGGTAAAAACACCCCCAGCGGATGCGGGCGTAGATTTCGTGTTTACCGGACGCCTTCCTGCTCAGATGGCCGCCTTGTGTTAGTTAATGGTCGTTTGCGATTCCTTTTTTTCTCCTCGGTAATTTTGGCTTTCCGTCTGCCCGACGTGCAGATCTGGGCGGTGCACATGCACTTCGACTGGCCGTTTGACCAAACCGCACCGGAAAGCGCACTTTTAAAGGACACTTCGTTGCAGTTTGTTTACGCGGTGTAGCGGTGCGGCGTCCGCCTTGCGTCGGGCCCCTTGCATGCCCCCCGGGAGCGCTGCGGCATGAAAGTGAAGGTGATCTCCATCCTGGAGGATAACTACATGTACCTGGTGATCGACGAGCAGAGCCGGGAGGCCGTGGCGGTGGACCCCGCCGTGCCGCACCGGGTGAGGGAGCGATGCACGCCGGGCGCGGCAGTGTGCCTGGGCTGCTTTATATAGCGGACATCTGTCACATTAAACTGTAAAGTCAGCTGGAGATGCGAGCACATATCTGCGGTAATGTTTGCTGTATTGTTTGCATGTTATCAGAATACGGTTCGGGTGACGGTAACCCATGCAAGCTATTTAACTGATTTTCAATGTAAAGTCTAATCATTCTCCGATCAGTACATCGCTTAAATCGCCCCCAGTTTTCCCCAGCTTAAAGTGAGACCAGCCAGTATGATATTGTTTCGACTCTCTCGGGTTGGCTTTTAACAGCTGCTGGAGATCGTCAAGCGGGAGGGACTGTCTCTCACAGCCGTCCTGACCACCCACCATCACTGGTAAACCTAGCCCCTGTTCCCCTAATGTTCGGTCCACCCCATCCGGCTGGTAAACACCGAAGATCAATCATTGACAGTGTCAGTGTTTAGTTTAGTGGGAGTAACTGGAGCAGTACTTCCTGCTCTGAGTGTGGGTTAATAAGGATTTTAGGGTGTGGTTGTATCTGCCGGTGGGAGGTGGACAATCTCGGCTGTCCCTTACCTCAGGGACCATGCCCGGGGGAATGCAGCGCTGGTGAAGGAGCTGCCGGGTCTCAGGGTGTACGGAGGGGACGATCGCATCGAGGCGCTGACGGATAAGGTCACCGACCGCCAGGAGCTCAAGGTGCACAGACACCCCTTTACAGTTTTACACATCTTCATTTGTGCATTACATATGGTGTGTGGCTCATCAGGTTAGGATGCTGTGCCCATGATCGTGAGGTTATTGGTTTGAATCCCAGAGTTGGCAGAGTGACTTCACTCGATCAAGGCCCTTAATCCCCATTTGCACCCTACTTTATCACTTTAGACAGAAATATCGGCTAAATGAACAAATATTGAGTGCCCCCCACCCCCAATCTTCTGCCCCGCAGTTTCACTCCCTCAACGTCCGCTGCCTCTTCACTCCCTGCCACACCTCCGGTCATATGTGCTACTTCGTGTGGGAGGACGGATGCGACGACCCCCCGGCCGTCTTCTCCGGTGCGTGCCCCTGACGTAGCGCCCTGTCTGCCGCCGTGCGCGTGCCCCTCACCCCTCACGCTGCCTCCCGTCCCGCTTCGCCAGGGGACACGCTCTTCTTAGCCGGATGCGGGAGGTTCCTGGAAGGAACGGCCGAGCAGATGCACCGCAACCTGACCGAGGTACTGGGATCCCTGCCGCAGGAAACGGTCAGTCTCCCGCAGCCGGCGCCGGGCTTCACTTCCAGCCCACGCAACAGGTCATGTTTTAAATCAGTTGAGGTAGCAGTTTTGAGGCACTCAGTACGTTTACATGAACAGCTAAGTCGTGCTACTGCTATAGGTCGATTTATTGACCGAAGTATGTCCAGTTCCGCTACAATAGGTGGTAAGATAATTGGTAAGATTTGGCTCCTTTCAGCATGTTAGTATTCGGCTTTTTATACCACAGCCGTAAAAAATAAAATTAAAAACAATGTCTGGACAAATGAAGTGACACAAGTTTCAATTGTGATCTGGTCGGAAGAGCAGATACAGGATCAGGATAGCACAGCAAGAAATAAAGTATTTTGTATAATATTCTATGACAGCACAGTATTAGAAATTTTTCAGATATTGCAGGGTGATTATGCTGTAATAAATAGTGGGGTATTTTGTATGAAACAAAAAAGGAGCTCAACATAAATTTCTCATTAGGCTACTTAAAATTAATAAATTGTTTTACATGACTCAAACTTCTAAAATATTGGTGAGTAGGGGATTTTATATTATTTATTTTCAGCAAAAACAGAGATATACAGTAACGGCAACAGAGATATACTAAAACTAGAAAATTAAACTTTAATTTGTCAGTATCTCAACATTTTAAACTCTGAACAGTTCAAACAATTACAAGAAAAGAGAAACCTTCAAAACAAATGCCTAGTCTAAGTGTTTAATGGTCTTACCACAGAATGGCCCAATAAAAGCGCCCTCCTGACAATAGCAAAAAAACAGCACTTCCATTGTTTCAAACAATAGAAGTGCTGTTGTTTGACCTCAATGAGGGTCACTATTATTGGACCAGCCTACAAGAGACTACTTGCTCACAGTGCACAGGATATCAGGATTTGGCACATGCTAGTAAATGCTAAAAGTACCTGAGGAAAGATTGCATTGAAAGTTAGGGATATTAACGTGCACATGACACAAAGAACATTACAGGATGGCCCAGTAAAAGTGTGCTTTGAACAATAGCCAGACAACATTTATTGGACCACCCGAAATAACATTTTGGCAGACTAGGTTAAATTTATGACACAGAAGATATTTAAAAGCAAGAAAACTGAAAACATTTAGAAAATTCTAACTATTGAAGTTTAAAAAGATATCCACAGACAGTTTTCCAATATCAATGATGCAACCACTCAATACCTGTACATATATGAGACATGTACATATACAGGACTAGTTTTATGGCTAAGGACAAGTAGGTGACTAGGCTATGTCTTTCAAATGACCACCGTTAGTTGTTAAACTAACGAGAGATGGCACGCGTGCGCATTGAAGATCTCTGACAGTTTTTGAGGTGAAAAAAACAGATTTTTTGAAAAATATAAAATATTTTTAAAAAATTGAGGCGGGCAGCCATGTAAAACAATTTATTAATTTTAAGTGGCCTTAACCCGCTTGACTAATTTAAACAGCAAGGATGAAAATTAGGTGGCGCAGTGGTTAGGGCTGCCGTCTCCCAGCAAGAAGGTCCTGGGTTCGGTCCCTAAGTTGGGTGTAGCGCCTTTCTGTGTGGAGTTTACATGCTCTCCCCGTGCTCGAGTGGGTTTCTGCTGGGGGCTTGAGTGGTTATGGTGATGGATGAAAATGATTATGGTTGTATTGGAGAATGAATACATGGTAAACTTTTAAACTGATTTTTAAACATATAGTTTCAAGATGATAATCTTGAAAAAGAATAATCATTCAAATTTAAAATCATTGAAGTTTTTTAGTCCATTTGAAGGGAGTAAATCGACTCCCAGTCACATTTTCTGGGTGTCTAAGTTAGTGTAAATTTGATATAGTACAAATTCAGTTTGACCCCTATCAGGAGGTTCAACACGCCTGAGCACAGATAAAAACAGCCCCCTCCCCACACTGCCCCCCTAGTGCCAGTGTAGCTGGGTGGGGTTCTGTTCCAGCCCTGGCAGGCTGTTTCACCAGTTGTTAAATATTTGTTAATAGCAAATTGCTTCTTTGTAACTTTGTAACTAAACAAAGACATTTCAGTGCCAGAACAGACTCAAAATTCCCAGTGCCTACGAGTCCGTCACTGCATGAGGTTTGGGGCCACAGGCAGCTTCTGATTAGGGGATGATTACACACTGTAAGGCAATTCATGTATTAACTAAAAGCCGGTGAGTCCACAAGTTACTTATTATTGACTGCCTTATTTGTGTGTTTGTATTCTGTAGGGGGACTCGCTGACTCAAAGTCCGCGAGAGAAAGCGTGTCGAGCTGTGTGTCATGCTCCGGGACGGGAATCGAAGTCAGCTTGACGTTAGGCAGAAAGCGGAGCCCTGTTCAGGGATGTCTGCATGGAAACTGCTGAATCAGGCACTTTGTGTTGGATCAGATAATAAGCCAGGCCTTGACTGTGGGGGCGGGAGTTTACCTGGGGTTAGAGCATACTGGTTATTTTCCGGAGCTCTTCTCACCTTGCGGGGACTCAACAGCACAGTCATACAAAGGAGTAACAGCTAACAGGAAATGAAGTCAGTAATAGGACTGACATCAGAGTTCACGTGATGTGCAAAGTGCTGTTTATCTCAAACCACCAACACTTAAAAGCGGACCACAGCAATCGAGACTTTTTGCAATGTTGGCTTCCTCAGTGGTGGAACGAGCTCCCTCTTGTCATAAGAACGGCCATAAGCGTCACCTGAAGACACCCCTCTTCAAGGAGTACCTAGGAAACTAATACCTCCTTTACTGTCCATTCTCTCCATTAAAAAAAAAAAAATCCACTAACAATGTTTGCTTGTTTTTTCCTAACATGGTTTTCTTAGACAACGTTCTTCGCGTTAACTTGATCATGACAACAGTTGTTGATTTTAGGTCTAGCTTATAGATCAAAGAACAGTTGATGCCAGTTGGAAGTTGCTCTGAAAAAGAGCGTCTGCTAAATTCTGTAAATGTAAATGTAGCAGAATGGCTCCAGCTTCCTGTGTCAGCCTTAGGTTTACATTTTTAAAGTGATTGACCTGTTCTCTCACATTTCATACCTTGTTACTTTCTTGGCACTAATCATAGACGTTTCGTATTATAACTGTTAATCGTCATTCTTTTATAAAAACAAGCTTTTACATGCAGGACTGTTGAGCCTGTCAGCATGGCAACCCCTCCAGTTGGCTCACTTGTATCTCTGCCACGAGAGAACGTCCATGTCTTTCTATGCCGCCGTTTCAGAAAGTCTTCTGTGGGCACGAGTACAGCATCAAGAACCTGAAGTTTGCATTGAAGGTGGAGCCAGACAACGAGAAGGTGAAGGAGATGCTGAGCTGGGCAAGGGTAAGCTGGGGGGGGGGGGTTGGTAGCATTTTCCCACGTTTCAGCCACCCCCCCTTGGAGTCAAACCTTTCCCACAGCCAGGACCATGGTCACGTTGCAGGAGATGGGGGTCCAATTCATCGTCTCAATTGACTTAGAAAGTTCTAGAAGATGGTCGGACACATTTTGTCTGTTCACCTGCTGGCTGGCATGTGTCCCCTCAGGCACGGGACGACGACGACAAGCCCACTGTGCCATCTACGCTCGTGGATGAGTTCCAGTACAACCCCTTCCTGCGGCTCTCGTGAGTTAATCCCTGTCTAGGGCACACGTGGTTGGGGGGCCGTTAGGTGAAAAGGCTGGACGGTTGGGTGGCCGTTAGGTGAAAGGGCTGGATGGAAAGGACCGGAGACATGAGTGATCGTGGCTGTGTATTTCAAACGACATCCGAGTCGAAATTAAATCAAACACACCGGGGACGACAATCGGTGGCGTACTTAACACGCCACCTTGTTCATTCTATGTCATGCCACAACCCCAGAGGGTACGAGCTGAAGCAGCAGACCCACATACAGAGTGCAAATAACCCTATTATGGCGGCTGCACAAGTCATTTTAATAAAGGAGCTCTTTTAAAATGGAGATTGCTCTGCTAATAAACCAACAGCTGTCATTGGCTTAATGCTAGAAACGGCACAGACAGGGAAGCCAACTATTTAAACGACACTCATGCTTACACTCTAACAAACACCCGCATTTGCAGAACAAACTACACAGTTACGACGTTTACCGTTTATGACATATTAATTTATACCCTCCACACAGCTACACTGCCTGTGCAGGGTCCATGAGGCAAACATTTCACAAACGAGAGGAGGCTATTCGGCCCATCAAGCTTGTTTGGGGAGAACTTAACTCAGAGTTGTTAAAAATCGTATCTAGCTCTGATTTAAAGGAACCCAGAGTTTTAGCTTGCGCTACACTATCAGGAAGACTATTCCATACTCTAACTACACACTGTCTAATGAAGTGCTTTCTCAAATTCATTTAAAAATCTTCTCCTGCTAATTTCCACTTATGGCCACGAGCTCTAATAGCTAATATTGAATTAGCCATTTGCCTAACAGCATCCAGACCGGTTAGAATCTTATATACCTGAATCATGTCCCCCTTTAGTCTCCTTTGCTCGAGGCTAAACAGATTAAGCTCAGCTAACCTCTCATAAGACATTCCTCAAAGACCAGGAATCACTCTTGTAGTCCTACTTCACACCCTTTCCAAGGCAGCCATGACCTTTGTAAGGTATGATGAACAAACCTGCATACAGTATTCTAGGTGGGGTCTTAACAAGGAATTATATAATCGTAGCATCAACTCCCGTGACTTAAACTCCACACACCTAGAGATGTAACCCAGCATCCTACTGGCCTTTTTTATTGCTTCCCCTCACTGGCAAGAGTGGGACATGGAAGCATCAACATATACACCGAGGTCTTTCTCATAATCAGCTACCTTTCACCTACCATAGCTATTTCAGTGGAACCCATAAAATATCTGTTCTTTATAAATTTAACCAGTTTACTGTATGTATTGGTGTCAATATAATTAATGTAAATTAGGAACAATAGTGGTCCTAAAATTGAACCCTGCAGTACCCCACTATGACCGCAGGCCCAATGTGACATTATGCCTCTAACAACTACCCGCTGCTTCCTGTCTGTTAACCAGTTTTCGATCCAAGCTACTATAGTCCCTAAAATCCTTGCAGCTTTGAGCTTAAGCAAGAGACATTTGTGGGGGACAACATCAAAGGCCTTCTTATGTGTGGTGCGGTGTAAAGCAGCTGGTAACTGCATAATTAGTTCTGCTGACCAACCCCATGGTATCACATATATGTCAGCCAATCGTGGACAGTGGGTGGGATCCATATGATCTTGTCCCCCTCTCCACCTTACAGGGAGGAGGGAGTTCAGAAATTCACAGGGAAGACTGACCCCATCGAAGTACTGCGGGTGCTGCGCAAGGAGAGGGACAGCTTCCGGAAGCCCAAGGAGAGGCTGCCTCCGCAGGCCATGCTGGCCCTGCAATGGGGGCTCCTCAGTGCCCCCCCCCGGTTACCGAAGGTCTGAAGGGGGGGCATCAGGATCTGTAGATGAAAGTGGTGGGAAGACAGATCTCCATTAGCGGAGAGCAGAGAACGGAGCTGGTGTGCAGCAAATAGATTTTCTTTGGGGGGCTTAGGTATGAAGTTACTTCAGTAGAGTCTCAAACAGCTTTGTCATTTTGGGAGGACAGAGCCAGCAGAGGCTGCTAAGCTAACATGTTAAGCCAAATCTTTCTTTCATTGTACTAGGGGAGTGGTCTCTCACTGGTGATAACTGGGGGGGATTCACTCTGGGGATGTCACCATGTCGTCCCCAAAACACAGGGTCCCTCACAAAGTGACCACCTGTGACTGACTAATGCTGCGTTGGACTTCGTGAGATGTTTCAGTCAACGTTAAGCACTTAAATTTTATGCTCCTCTATAGCAGTAATATATTTCCGGTTATTGTCACAAAGATAAATGGGCCCATTGATCAGGTGACGTTTCGAGCACTAATGTCAGCTTGTATGATTACAAATGCTGATTAAATTGTGGTTTGTAATGGTTGGGCTACTGAACTTTTTTTTTTTAATTATAAAATTATATATATATATATATATATATGTGACTTTGTGTTTAATAAAACCACTGAATTATTTGTTTTGATGTGTTAATACAGAAAAAAATCATCCCCCAAAACAGCTGACATTTTGACAATTGCTGCTTTAAAATCCATGTCTGGATTATACGTGAATCTATAAAAAACAAAAAAAAAATTTAAATATTATATTTAAATATGTAAACCCCATTTGACTTGGTGACCTCCCTGTATCCCTGAAGCGCAAGGAAGATCTGACGACGGCTTACTACCGATACACCTTAGCTCCTGCCGTTCAGCTGCCGCCGCTGACCACGCCACGGCAAGGTCAAACTAAATTCAGCTTTCAAATAAATCATGCAGACAGACTTACACAAATCAAAAGTGTGTATTGTTTTATATTACACATACCTCGTACAAGAATGAAAAAACAACCTGAGAAACTCGGCAAATGGCCTGACGACGCCGCCTATGGTCGCTACTAGCAAAGTGCTTCATATTACAGTATCACTGCACAGTCTGATCAAAGAGTTTCACAATAATTAGCTCTACCGAAAAAAAATACACATTCCCTGTATTTTACATTAAGGGGTAGATTAGCACATCTTACGCGGAACGTCTGGCTCACAAACAACACCCAAAAGTG
Source organism: Brevimyrus niger (assembly GCA_015164015.2). Classification (NCBI taxonomy): domain Eukaryota; kingdom Metazoa; phylum Chordata; class Actinopteri; order Osteoglossiformes; family Mormyridae; genus Brevimyrus; species Brevimyrus niger. Next base: position 4,039,156 of record JAABNY020000045.1, on the reverse strand, counting down.
GTTTTTGATCAAGTGAGGAACTAAAAGGTAGTTTTGTCTTGATGGTGTTCTTCTGTGGGCCCAAGACCTGTGGACCGCTTGTTGCTAGGGGACGCCACCTAGTCACATGTGCGCCACTGGCCAGTGACTGTAATCAGCACACAGCAGCATAATCCATCTTTGGCAGGGGGCGCTGGCAAGGATGGACAACCAATCAGAGCAGAATGCAGCTTCACAGTGCAAAGTTCTCTGAGCAATGGCAGTTGGTCTCAAAAGGAGGGCGAGAGGGAGAGGAAGGGCAAGAGGAAAACACAGGACCCACGCGAAACCCCCAACGATGTCGGGGCCGACGGGGCC
>JAABNY020000045.1:4014196-4038720 GCA_015164015.2 Brevimyrus niger | reverse complement strand
GCGAGAGGGAGAGGAAGGGCAAGAGGAAAACACAGGACCCACGCGAAACCCCCAACGATGTCGGGGCCGACGGGGCCATTGTTACCTCTAAGTTACCCCTACAGCTACAGGCGGGCAGATTTCGGCTTGCCCTCGAGGGCTATTATCTGGCCCAGATCTGCCACCAGGTCCCGGAGCTGGTCCATGCTGGGGTTGACGTTCTCGTCCATCCACTCCTCCACCGTGTCGGGGAAGTAAATGACCTCCATTTGAATGCGGAAGTTCTCCAGGTAGCTCTCCCAGTGCTTCAGAGCCCTGTGGGGTCAAAGTGAGGCCTGCCATCAGACGCGAGCCCCTCCCAGGAATGTGACTATGGGGGACTACCCCCCCCTTGCCACACCTTTCCTGCCTTTAAAACTGCTCCAAAGATTGGCGAGTCATGATCAGGGACACCTGCCAGCGCAGCTCTGCCATACAGACGGACCATTTATTTCTGCACTTCTTGTCGGCTTTAACCAGTCTTGCCATTATCCTATGACCTTTATTATATCAAAGTGGTTTCAGACATACCATGTCTGGTATGAACAATAACACCATCTTTAAAACCGATTAGATCATGCTCCCAGCCCATGCTTAAGCAAACATGACCTTCCGTGAGCCTGCATGCTGTGGTCACATGACCCGTTACCAGAAGGAGTAGGCTGTGGGTGTTACCAAGCGCGTCTATGGGTGCTTTTCAAATAAAACTACTGTGAAGGTTTTCCCCTGGAAGGCAGGTGATGCTTTATTTCACTGCCACTACCGCAGCAAGCAAATATCTGACCACTCCTCACAACAGACACACTGGGCGTCATGCCGACCAAATTCAGCGAAGAACACTTACTGTTCCATTTGTGTTTTAAAAATGCCGAGATTTCGAGGGTTGCCGAAGTGGTACTTCCTGTGATACAGTGAGAACACCCCCTGCAGGTTACTGTAAGACAAACGGACAGGATGTTTGGATAAACTCTCCAAATCCCACATTTTTTTTTCCCCCCCAAGAGTTCGGTTCATCCACTTTCCCTCGACACCTGAAAACTTAATTCGCAGAAATTCTAGTACAGTATTCACATGCACATTACTAGAACACAGTAAAAAATTCCTCTCACGTTTCCCTTTTATCAGTCATTTCATGAATCAATCATCTGATGACAGATTCTTGCATATTTCACTGCTGTAGTTCAGCGCCCCCCCCCTCGAACATACAGTACTCACCGGTTTCCCAACAGATCCTTGATGTCGCTCTGAAGGTTGGTGTGAATGTGGTGCACCATGTGGTACACCTCCGAGCCAGAAAAAGCACCACTGCCTTCACTGGAAAGGAAACACAGTGCCGTCATCAGAGAGACCTGCCTGCCCGCCCGCCTATAGTGTTACTTATATGCCAACACCAAGCTTTCCCACTTTACACGTCTCCAAAGCCAAACGGGAGCGTTTCTGTACCTACAGGTATGGGCGAACTGCTTTTACTATGAGAGCATGAAGCGCTTAGAGTAAAATGGCAGGAAAAACCGGGACTGTACAGTGAGTGTCCAAGATGGAAGAGGGTCACACGACATCAAAGGCCTACAAAAGGCACAAACGACAGGATGGACCCAAGGCTTGACGTCTCTCGCAGATGACAGGCATCATCACCGTACCAGGTGTCGTTCTTGACATCAAGCTTGCAGCCCAAGATGTGCTCAACCTCTTTTTTGACTTGGTCACTGAAATCGCCTGAAATCACAGAAACAGACAGTAAATCACCAAACAGACAGTGCACACTTTTTTTTTAAGGTGACCCAACATTCTGGTGCTCTGTTTACACGTTGGAGTTTGGCAGCGGGAAGCTTCTGACAACACCAATAGGCGAGCTGGGCTACTGCAATATCTACTGCTTTCTGACCTTGTGAATAACGGCATGTCTAACCGTCTCTTTATTATCTTTTGTTTGCGTCATTGGCCCTCATCCCGATATGGACGCATGCACTATATGTTGCCAAAAGAATGACTTGATTCTAGGTTCCCCCATTATAGCAAAATATCTGGTAAAGCCTGTACAGCAACACTGTAAACCAGAAGTGACTGTAAGATGCATTTCAGTGGAGATACATATTGTGTGAGGGAGGGCGGTTGACTGTGTTTATTTGGAAGAATGTGGAGAAGCGGGTTTGATTAAGCAACAGGGAAGAATGACAAGGAGAGGTGAGTGTTTGGGTTTTAGCACAGGAGAAACGACATGACAGGGAACAACAGAGTCTGTATATGCAGCATGGGCCCCAAGGCTTTCTAATCAATTCTACTCCCCAAGACCTTGTGCAACCTCCTCGCCACCAGTGTGTAGCCCCTGCTTCTACTCACCGTACTTTAATGTCTGAAGACAGAGGGCCAAAGAAGGAATGCCGACAGGCAGGAGTTCACACAACACTGAGAAGTGCTCATACCTAGAACACGCCAAGAACATGCATGATCAGTTGGCCATCACACGGCAAGGCACAAGTCAACTGCTCGGGCGGCGACTCGCGAGACGCGTCTTACCGCTGCCAGCCGGTCAGTATGATCCCCTGAAAGGAGATGGATGGGTACTTGGGCATGGCCTCCATGACCTTCAGCCAAATCAGGTGGTTCTTCAGATGATGGTCGAGAGGAGTCCAGCGCTGGTCGGCGCCTGAAGCCCCTTTGAAAGCGCTCGCAAACCAGACGCTCGCAAATCCAGAATCCTGGTATTTTGAGATTAAACTTTCTGGAAAAGTACATACAAAAATTTGACTCAAAAAAGTATATTTTCCATCAAAAGTGATTAGCAAAGCTAACTGACTTACTGTTTTGTACTTTTCTAGATACCAGATGTACCACATGTTCTTTCGAGGTTTACAGATCAGTACAGATGTCTGTTAGTTTACTGGACAGGTTGTTTACACAGAGAAAACATACCAACACGTTCTGTGTTGAAATCTGGCCGGTAGCTCCATATGACAGGGGAGACGATTCTGGGCAGATTCGACGCTACAAAACCAGGGATTTATGACAAAGAGAGAGACAGAGGGAAAGTGGCAAAAATACAGTGCATGTAGGTTGTAATTTCCTTTATGTCGCTTCATTTTTAACATGACACTGATGACAGTGGAGCTACTGAGACTCACAGGGATGTTAGCAGCTAGATTTATTTCAGCAGATGCTCCTGGAAAAACCTGAGGCTCAGAGCCAGAATCAGCCGACGCTCTTCGCCTGCCGCCTGCCCACAGCCATACCTTTCAGATCCGCGACGCTGATCATCCGCATCATGTCATCCCACATGAGAAGGCTGATGTTAGACCTCTTCTCCAGCACAGAACCCGCTACCGCCGTCACGTGGTTGAGGAACATCTTTCCGACGTTACCCTCATTAGTGTGGAGCCAGTTCTTGGAGTCTTGGCTTTCGCCGAGCCCGAATACCTCGGGGCCGAAGGGAACCGTTGAGATGTTGTCGCTTGGGTGTCCGGGATCGTGAATACCGAGCTCAGAGAGTAGGGCTCACCTCATCAGCTCCGATGTGGAACCAGCGGGAATCTGGGTGCTGATTCAGCACCTGCATCACCATGTCCGTGACCAAGGTGCGAACCCCAGGCGCGTGCGGATTCAGGCTGTTGGGGAAGGCTGCCACTTCCCTCAGAGAGTTGAACTTCTCATGCTTCAGAAGGAACTGCTCGCGGGAGCAGAAAGAGGGAGAAGGTAGGAGAACGCAAGTTATGTAACGAGGTATCGCTTTATCACTGAGATGGGTCACTTTACACGAGGTCCCTCTCATCTCATACCTCAAGATGTCCAAAGATCTGCACCAGAGGAATCATCTCTAGGTTGCTCAGACGGGCCAATGTCCTTATGGTTTGGATGTCCTCCAAACTGGTCCATGACAAGAACAGGGAACAGTTACTCTGTGCAAACCAGAATGAACCAAGCAGCCCAGGTGACCCCCCCCCCCCCCGCCCACCTGTAAGCATGCGGGGCCCTGAGCAGTTGGACATCCCCCTCGGAAGGGAACATGTCCTCATACTCCATTAGGACTCCATCAGCCCCCAGGGCAGACAGCAGAGGGAAGATCTGAAATGCGGTTGGTGTGAGATTAGTGAAAGATCTCACGGGCATCTTGTATCTTAAAGAATAAATAAGATTTTAAAAGCCCTACTGGGGTTTGAGATGTGAATATTGCAATTGCTGCGGTTAATAAGAAAAATCGACAGCAGTCTCAGTGACGACTTAACTTGAAGGTCTCAGTATTAGTAGGGATGGGCTTGTTGTTTCTGGGGGCCAAGCTGTAACGTAGTGTCTGTCTGTGATCATCAGTAAATGCATGACCTGACCCCTCACCTGCTCCAGGTATTTCACCTTGGGGGCAGCCCCCTTCAGGTCTAAGTGCACTATGCGCAGAGGACTCTTGCTGGACTGCTGTAGGTGTGGCTGTGATTTTGGGACCGGCTCGGTGGCCCGGTCTCCTTTTGCAGCCTCCGGGGTAGACAAGTGTCTGTCCACAGGAGAGCCATTCCAGCTCTCTGAACTCTTTTGGACACTCTTCCAAAACTTGACATTTCTAACCAGTGTTTCCTTGGCTGCTGTTTTTGCACTAAAAAAAAAAAAAAAGAATAAGAAAAGCACATATGCACAGTAGATCAGTGCTTGTTACGAGATTCAGACAGAGGAAACTAAACCAACTTTCTTCCTTTATACACATGTAGCATGCAGGCTACTCCTTTTAGATGGAAAGTATCTGAGTCACATGTGTTTTTATACAAGTTCATTCTATGTGCTAAATGAGTCAAACACATGCTGTATATGAACCCGCCCTTCTGATAATCTGCGGGAAACAGAAGGCAAGGTGTTCAGCAGGTAGGTAAACAGAGATAAGGACCTCACCTGGGCTGCAACGCGAGCTTTACGATGGCTCCACAGACCAAACAAACGACTAGTAGTCTCAGAATTAACTGGATTCTCGGACGCATGTCGGCGAAATGTCATCACTGAAATGATGACACAGGGAATAAAACCGGTTTGTGGAATGACAGCAACGTCTCACCTGCCTATCAGTTAACCATATGGCACTACAAATCCTACTCGGACAAAATAACGGCACCGGACCGACTCAGAGACTCATTTCATTTCAGAGGTGAACTTCGGCATCCAGCACGTCAAAGAAGCAGTGATCGCTTAGTAATTTAATGAAACATGCAGTGCTCACTTCCATTTGGTCAAAACCGAATCAGGTGGTTTAGTATCGATCTCCAGACAGCTGCGATGATATGTGTATTTCATCAGCAAATCTGATATTCAGATTATGCTTTGAATAAAAATCTAGTCCCAAATCCCCGTTGACTAGTAACTCACGTTTTAGTGGGCTGACCCTCTGTGATCTATGCCATAACACATAGCCTATAAACGGTTTTCATTACGTTGCATCATGCACATAAATATAAAACATTCGTAGACATTTGTCATTCCGGTGAATTTCTACACAATGCAGAATCGGACAAATAAACATTAGACAACTGAAAGAAGATAAATTTGAACAGCTGGTCGCATTTAACAGGCGTACTAGAGAAGTGCAGTGTAACAGTATCCTTACCTAGGTTATAAAAATATAAATAATAATGTGACATAAAACGACGAGTATATGGTGTCATCGAAAAACTCGGAAACTATTATTTTGGAAAGAGCATACAATGCTATTTTTAATGCACAGCATTACAGAAAGCTGCATTTATCCTACATTTTACATTTTTATGCCGAACAGTCCTATAATAGGAAATACTAACCCACACTCAGTCCGCCGCGTCTCAGCTTTCGCTCTTCTTCCTACTGCGGCTCGCGGGTCATTACGTAAGGGGTCACGTGGCCCCGGCTGGCACCGCCCCACCCCTCCTTCATTGCTCTAGCCCGTGGCGCTCCCGACAAATAACCATTAGAATGACACAAAATTAATGAAGGTATGGGATATGTGTGAGAAGGAGGACCCGGAAAATGGGGACGAGCCCGTGAAGGTGGATCCCCGTCTGGCGGGGCCCAACAGGTAGACAGGGGGGCGGCGGCCTGTACCTTTAAAGGTAGAGGGCGGCTGCAGGTAAGTGGTATAACGCCCTCTTATAACCCCCCAGGTGATTTATAGTTTAATTTAGGAGCCATTTGCCGACTAACTCGGCAGGTCCGTGGGCTGCGCCCGTTCAAGAAGGCAAAAAAAAAAAAACGTTTGCGGCGGTCACGTGCACCGCTTCATCTTGTTAGTTAACTAAACGGTTGACTGAAACAGCGATTCTGAACGCGTGGGTCACGACCCAGATTTGGGTCGCAGCGAGTACTGAAAGGGTAACGAGGCAGAGTTGGAAGTGTGAGCGTTTTTAAACCAGCAAGCTCCTATTCTGATTCAAGATCACATTTCCCAGCCCCAATCCTAGAATTAACCTATATAAACGGGTCTTGGATCTACAAAACTAATGAACATAACCAACTCAAGGACCCAAACCACATACGCTGAATTCACTGGCACATCCAATCAGATTTGTACGACAGGCATTGATTAGCGTAGATTTCAGATTCCCCTGTATGGAAACCCGTTTCCACCACCGAGGAAAAAATAATATAAAATATAAGTCGAAATTTCGACTTATTATCCCGAAATTTCGAAATATCTTACGGGTCCCAAGAGTGGCACCATAATAATAAAGTTAAGTACCTGTAAACAGGTGAGTAAAACAAGGAGATGACAGACTACTGCCTTTTTGTTCTTCATCCCAAGTGCGTCTGAGCGCAGAGCTCTGTCCCTTTCGCTACCCGGAAGCAACTGTTACACCTGTCACGCGCTTCAGCTCCGACTGTGTTGTTTTACAGTGATAATAGCCGCTTTAACCCTGTTTTATTATTTATTTACTTATTTTATTTATTTATTTTTTTCTAGACGCGCCACATGCTCGCCGACTTCAAAAGTGGCTCCAGACACTTGCTGCTAACAATTAAAACCTCGCTTGACCAAAAGCAAAAAAATAAAAAAATCCATCGAAAGTCTCAATCTCATGAATTAAAAAAAAACTTATTAAACATCAAAGCTCAAGGTGGGTATGATGCATGTTGTGTTTTAACAATGAATGATGTATGATGATGGCAAATATGTATATGTGTGTATATGTGTGTGGGATGGACTTAATAATATGCGGAATTGGTGCAGGTTGGACAGAGTAGATGCATGACTGTGAGTGTGGGTGCAAGGTTGCCTGGGCCTCATTAGCACTGATACTAGTTTGTGGCTGAAATGAGGGTTGCCCAAGCAAAAGGTAGGTCAACATCACAGGGGGGTGCCGTTCTCTAGTCGATCTTCTGAGGGCAGGCTGGACATCAGCCTGATGCTCCAGCATGTTGTCAGTGGGGTCACTGGCCTGAGACAGCTCCTGTACCTCGCAAAATCGAGGTTCCCCCACTGGCAGTTCACTCTCATCAGGTTCCTCTGACACCTCAACCTCACACCCTCTTTCAGGTACAGGTTGATCAAATTCGCCCAACCCAGAAAGCACTCTGGAGCGCTCTGTCCACCACTGACCTGTGTCTCACCAGTGGCACTTCGGAGGGGTATAAAGGTCTCCGACCGTGTCACATCCCTAGGTATCTGCAGCCAATAACGAGGCTCTTCATCTGGCTCTGAATCGCTTCTCTCGTTCTGTGTCCTTTTAACACTTCTTGGCAGTTGTGGTGAATTTCCTTGTCTCTTTTGTGGCTTAGCGGGTGCGAACGTGGCTGGAAGCTCTACAGGTAAGGCATTCACCTGGAACAGCAGGTTTCTATGAAGAGTGCAAGTTGGCCAACCTCCAGTCTCAGGGCTGACTTTATAGACTGGGTTGTCACCAATTTGCTCCCTGACAATAAAGACCTTCTGTTCCCAAAAGGATTTCAGTTTGCAGGGACCTCCTCTCTCTGCAATGTTACAGACAAGGACTCTGTCTCCAGGCTGAAGGATGATGCCTTTGTTTCACCTATTATAGTATTGTTTGCCTTTTGAATTGGACTGCTGACTATTGGCAGCAGGTATTCTGCATGCCTCTATCATTCTTTTTCCACTTCTTTGCATATCCTTTGTGTGAGTCCGTTTCTCCCTCTGCTGCTAATCCAAAGAGAAGGTCAACGGGAAGGTGTGGATGGTGGTCATATAACAGGAAGTATGGAGAGTAAGCGGTCGCCTCATGCTTAGTACAGTTGTATGCATAAATCACATGGAGGGGGTGATCTTTCCAGTTCTGTTTCTCCTCTTCCAACGTCCAGAGCATTTGTAGCAGGGTTCGATTGAATCTCTCTGCAGGATTACCATTACCTTGTAGGTGTTAGGGCGAGGTTCTGGAGAGACCCACGCCGGACAGTAGTCTGAGAGTCTTGAACAGCTCATTCTGAAATTCACTCCCTTGATCATGGTGAAGCTTGGCTGGGTAGACGAACCGAGGGATGAAGTCATTAAAGATCTTGCTGGCTTTGTTTTTCGTGGAGTATGCTTGCGCAAACCTGGAGAAACGGTCGACCACGACTAGGATGTACTCGTATCCACCACGATTGGACTCAAGGTGGAGGAAATCAATACAGACAATTTTCAGGGGCAAGCTGGATGTTAGACACCCCATGGGTGCTCGGTCAGGTGTGGCTGTTTCAGAATCAGCTGTTTGCGACCTAGTGCTTTCCAGTAGAGGAGGCCATTTTCCAATTACAGCCTGTCCCATTCCCGTGAAAGTTTCCTGGTGAGTCTATTAAACATCTTGCATCTTTTCTCCGTCAGTTCTGTTCTTCTCTCTTTTAGATCTAAGATCTTCCCAGTGACAAGGTCTTTACGCTGTTCATTGGCCAGCTCCTCTGCACTGATTACTGGCAAGGACCCTGAGCAAATCTGCTGCTGTGAGACCATGCTGAGGGCTACCACCCATGCCACATCGCTCTGCTGGGCCTTCCTGCTCCCAGTACAGTGGCTTTGGGACTAACGGGTAGGCCCTATGAACCGGGATATCATCTCTGAGCCAGATCGACATTTGGAGAGAGGGGATACACCCAATATCATTGCTGTCTTTGTCAAACACAATAAACTCCTCATACAACATCTTCCCAAGCACCTCTTGTTGTTCAGGACTGAGGTGGCTGAGATCAACAGGTAGATGCCACAGGTTGTGGAGACAGGCGCTGGGAGCAGTTACAGTACTCACTCCAGCGCTCACTGTTCCCGGTGGTGTAGGTACATCTGGCTGTGCCTTTTCGCCAATCTTAAGCACTTGTGCAACGTGCTGGATGGAGCCTAACTGGGTTCTCCTTGGCAAAGTGATCTCATGAGAAAGAGAATCTTCTGTTTGAGCCCGATCATGTGGTAGAGGAACTGTTGGAGAGTTTCTTGGTCATTCTGTTTTGCACACATGAGCTGGAACAGTTTTGTGCCCGCCTTCTCACAGAGATGAGACCTGAGGAACTCCGTCCTTGAAGATGCCAGGCTTGACTATCCTTAAGACCCCTCTAATCACCTATGTCTCTGAGTAACCCTCCCTGACTCCTTCATCAATCTGCTTGCAAAAGCTACTATATGTGATATCAGAGCTGTGGTCCCCAATCTGTCCCCCGTGTAACTTAAACTGCCTACACTGGAGGTAAGACAGATCTCTAAAAGAGGCAGAATGGTGCCTCCGGTCCCCTAACGACCACGAATAGAACAGTCGGGTGCAGAAGACGGATGAATTTGAAAAATGAACAAGACCAACAGAATTGGGAAAATGAGCGAAGCTAACAGAAACTCTTGACTGACCGATTGGCCATTTCACATTACAGGCTGAAGGAACTGGTTGGAGTTTTTATCTGGTTCTGTATACCACACTCAACTTTAACTGCAAACCAGGATTGCCGGACCACAGCGCAAAGTTGGGGGTTGACAGGGAGCTCAAACTTACACACTGACAGTATGGTAACCAGGGCAGCCAATACCCACTGTCTGTAAGCATCAAATGGAGCGGTTATGGATCTATCCATTGGCTGTGTCACATTTGGGTCAGGTTCATGCGCCGTCCTTGCTGTGGGGTGTTCTGGCTCTCAAGTGGCTTTTGTGTCAAAAGGATCCTACGTTATCTCGGAATGCTTTGGAATGGCCCTGCTGCACTTTGAGGGCTTGGCCGAAGGACCTGAAGATAATCCAGAATGGGCGAGCGTCTGTCCGGGTCCCATGAAAACGACACTGGAAGGTGGTGGAAATATGGAACTGCTCCCCAGGCATGTCCCAGCACTTTTGCGTGTAACAGCTGTGACTGCAACTCTGCGATGGGGACGTCTCTCAATTCGTTAGGATTCAGTGCCTTCTGCATCACTACGCCAGTGATTAAAAGCATCTCTTGGCAGTCAGAGCTGTCCCCGCCTTCTGCATCAAAGCTTCCAGGCTGTCTGTGTTGGTGTCGAGATCCTGAAGGCTAAAGCTGCAATGATGCTGCTGACGTGTGCCCCAGTAACTGTACTCTTCCGGTAGTGATCCAAAATGGTTCTTCTTTTGGAGCTCTTATTCCCACTATTTACATATGAAAATAAGTAAATCCACAGTAAACAGGTAAAATCTGTCCAGTGATTTGACCCGTTTTCGCATTACACAACACAGAAAAAAACTGTCGGGCAGCTGACAACCTCCTTGCCAAGTATGCATGTAACATATCTTGTGTCTTTAAATCAGGATGTTTGACTCACATCACTAAAAGCAATATGAACCAGTTATAGACAAGGCAGATGACTGAAAAACAGTCTGTGTCCTTTAAACTAGTCAAGTACTATTGAGGGAAAGACCGGAACTGCTAAAATCTTATTAGGCAGCATTGTAAAACTATTTCTACAATTAAACATGCCAAGAAACACAGTTTTCAGTCAATTTTCATTTACAGTTTGGTGCTTGTCTCCAATTTGACCTGGACTTGCCTTTCCTGTTGTGTATGATTCTATGGAATTTATGTACAGTCATGTGGGAAATAACTTCTTTTTAGCCATTCTGTTGTATATTTCCTGGTGTGCTTGGGATCACTGTCCTGTTGCATGACCCAATTTCAGCCAAGCTTCAGTTATTGGACAGGTGGCCTCAGATTTGACTGATAATTTGTTATACTGAGGAGTTCATGGTCAGCTCAATGACTGCAAGTTGTCCAGGTCCTGTGGCTTCAAAACAAGCCCAAATCATCATCTCTCCACCAGCATGCTTGACATTTGGTATGAGACGTTTTTGCAGTGTTTAGCTTTTGCCAAATGTGACACTGTGCGTTATGGCCAGACATCTCCACCTTGGTCTCGTCTGTTCAAAGGACAATGTTCCATTAGTCTCGTGATTCATTCAGATGCAACTTTGCAAACCTTGGCTATGCTGCCATGTTCATTTTAGAGAGAAGAGGGTTTTCTCCTTCCAAACAAACCACACTTGTTCAGTCTTTTTGTAATTGTACGGTTATGGGCTTCAACAATTTCTCTGTGCATTGCAGAACTTCTGTTTTTCTAGAGGTGGTCACAGTTGTTGATGATCAGTTAATCAAGTGCATTTTATTAGCAACCTGGGTGCTACTTACCCTCTTAATTCCTATATAAGAAGTATGGGTGCACTTAATTTATCACACACTGCTTCTGCATTTTGGCTTAGTTTTTGTTAGATAAATAATCACACAGTGTAATATGTCATCTGTTGTTTATTAGAGGATTTAATTTTAAGACCTGCTAAAGACCAGATGGTTTTTTTAAATTTTGTCCTGATATGTAGGCCTAAAACCTTAGAAAATAAAGAGGGTGTACTTTCTACATGACTAGAGTAAAGTACTACTTAGGGAAATACCTAAGACTATAATTGCTAAATCTGATAAGTCAGTCATGTAAACTATTTAAACAATTAAACATGCTAAGAAACATAGTTTGCAGTTAATTTTAATTTACAGTTTGGTTCTTGTTTGCAGGACTTGCCTTTCCTGTTGTGTCAGAGTCTATGTAATTGATGTAAACCTTGGATGTCTGTGCTGGTTCCCATGTCTCCCTTTATTCAGATTACATATTGTTCACATATAAATTATGTTGGACAACCTCTACGGTTGCCTTTCATATCCAAATTCTGGCTACTTCTGATTATTAAAATACCAACATGGGGGTACCATTCGCTGTAATCCTGACCAAAGAAGATATTCACATTAGGCTCATTGAAGGAACTCATAAAAGAACACCTGCCGATTGATCAACAACGGGGGGGGGTCTCACTCACACATCCTCAGTTCCTTCGTTCCCTGACCTGGTATGCTAGCCAAGGCCTTCCAACGGGATGCTGATGAACGCACTGTAATCTGCAAACCAGGTCAGGGAAAAAAAGAAAGATTGTGAAGGAATACTTGTAAATAAATAAAGGGAAGATTTTAAACATCAAATCGTTGCCCTGAAGTATGCCCTCACCACCACCCGACCTCTGCTCAGCATGTAAAGGGTAAAGGTCAGAGCTTTTATTTTTTTGCTCAGCAGTGCTGCTGTTACATCTAGATTCACTCAAGCACAAACAATCTCACCGCTGTCATTGCAGCCCTATGTTTCCAGAAGCCCCTGTGCTCTTTGGGAGCGCGTGTGGTGTTAACAGCAGCCATTACTGCTACATCAAGCTGTTGGCTGCCCCATCCTCCCCTCTGCCTTCGGCCCACTTCTGCACGCAGCGACCTGGACAAGGACTTGTGTCATAGTCCCAGGAGAAGACTCCCTGCCATGACCTTTATCCAGAACAGCATGAGAAAAATATGCAAAGTAACGAACAGTTTTATATGTGTCTTGTTATAAAAAGTGTCAGTTAAGCAGTGAATTGGAGGGCCCTGTTTTGACTACTTCCCTTGCACCTGGAGATCTGACTAAATCAGACACTTAATTTCTATTTCTGTTTGCGTGGAGTATTGGGCCATTACAAGGTTGGCTCCTGGAACATGTATGAAAGTCTCCTTTTATTCTGCGGAGTTGGTTTGCCGCTTATGGCCGTGCCATGAGGTTTAGTGCCTCTGCCCCAACATCAGAGGGCGCTGTCCTCATTTTCCTGTGAAGGAGACCTTCAGATGCCTCTTACAATATAGGCCAGAATGTTCGCACTGTTTTATCTCCCTTTTACAGTGCTCACAGTATGCATTTTGTCTCGCCAGTTGCTCTTCACTCTGCCATCGCCCTTCCTTGGTCCGCCACACTGTTTCTGGGTCAGCCTCTGTCCCTCAGAGAGAGACTGATCTGAAAATGAGTGAGAGAGCGAGAGAGAGCGAGGGGGGGGGGGGAGAGAGCAAGTGGCAGAGTGTACAAGAGAGAGGGGGAGGTATTTATAGAAAATTGGGGCTTCACAGCACCTTTTCCAGTGAAAGAATTATTAAAGATCCCAGCTAGTGTGTCCCAGTTTTTCTGATTAGAACTCAAAAGGACATAACTGGACAAACTCTGGTGAGATGTAGAACGCGCCCTGCTACGTTCCTCAGCCGCCCCCCGCTCTCTGCTGCTCTTTTCTCGATTCGAGAGCGGGATCCTTCTCCGAGCCCGTCCTCAGCGATGTGACGCTGTGGTCTGCCGGCTCCTGGCGTGCCGCTGGCGGGGAGGGAGGGGGATTCTCGCTGGATACGGAGACGGGCGCCTGGGCCCTGGCTTCAGCCAGTCAAGATGATGAAGAAGTTTCTGAGGAGCAGGAAGGGGAGATTCTCCCTGCGACAGAGCCGCTCAGGATCGCGCTCTGCCTCCAAAGATTTCTGTAAGTTTGCTTTTTTTTTAATTTTCCAATTAGAAACTTATCGTTTCACTTTCGGACTGAGCCTCTCTCTTGCTTTGCCCCGGAGTTTCTGCTCTAGCCAGGACAGCGCATTGTTTTGTGTTATCACCAGACTGACGTTAGTGCACTAAATTTGCATACGTCAATGAGCATTTATAAAAAAAAAAATGTACCTTTTCATTGGCACTAGGTTTCACAGGCAGTAGACTGTTCATTAAATGACTTGCTGCTATCACTTTTTTTCTTGCAAAGTGTGATCCGCAGATTCCAAAAAGGAATTTCATAGTTTATGAGAGTCTCCAGGCTTGTATTAACCCTTCCCTCTCAGCATTGCTGTTATCTGCGTAACACTATATTTCTGACACACTTTTGTTGCTGGGGTCTCTATGAGTCGTTCGCGAAGTCAGAACGATCACTCCCGATTACTTTTGTTCCATTATGCATTTAGATCACTTTTGACCTAAAATCCGATATTATAGTGAGCATTTTGAAATGAGCTGTTCTATTCCAACAGTAAACTTCAACCAGCACAGACCCAATATAAATAACTCCGATACAGTGGGCGTACCTCCTGAAGTGCTCGGTAAGCAAGTTATAAAGCACTTGGGTAAAACTCAGACAGAATCTCACTGTGTGGCACTGGGAAGCTAAGGAAGGAGAGATCGGAATGGAGTGCATCTGGAATGCACGGCTTCTGCCGGGGCTGGCTTAGCAACCTCCTGTGATTTAAAAGAGGCCGCGGGGATAGAATTAGGCCAGCGATCCCGAAGTGGAAGCAGCTTGAAGCTGAGCTGCCGGACTGGTCGCTCTGGAGGCTGAGGGGCGTGTCCCCATCTGTGTGTGAGCACTTCGGCCTGCTGCTCTGTGCCGCGTCGTGCTTTTAAAGACCTCTGGCTCGTTTATCCACAGTGCAAGCAGATCGAAGCTGTGATTATGGTTCTTAATAGCCAGGCAAAGTTCGGTACAGTCAGATCAACAGAACCAGACCCGATGTCTTGAGATGTCAGCTGGGGGCAGGAACCAGGCTGAACGGTCAGTGCGTGAAGTGGACAAATGTATGTTCTTCTGGTGAAGTTTACGGGCTGCCCACCCAAAAAGTGGGTAAAAGAACACATGTTGTCATTGTTGTCGTTCATTTCCGGTAACATTTGGATTAATTACGCAGTCCACTTCATTAATACTGTGAACTGAATACCAGGTAAAAAAAAATGTAAATCAGGGTTATGTGGTTATAGGCTCAAATGCTGTAGTTGGCAGAGTAATCCTGTCACTGCTGTACCCTTGAGTGAGACCGTTAATGCCACCTGCTCCAGGGTCACTGACAGAGTACCGATCTGAGCTTTCCTCACTTGCATGTTGCTTTAACGGTTTGCTAAATAAACAAGTGCAAATAACTGTGAATGTAAACTGTCTGCAGTTTTCTCCAGGAGCTAATGACAGCTGCTCTGTCTTGGACGAGGCATTTCGCCATCACAGAGCTGTGGTTAACCGCGGTTGACCCTCAGCCTGTGCGGCTCCCTCTCTCCCTCTCCTGCCACCTGCACAGTCCTGACGATGCCGGCCTCCAACCAGGGCTGGCCGGAAGACTTCGGCTTTCGGGTGGGGGGCAGCGGGCCCAGCTACATCCTGTCGGTGGACGAGGGCAGCAGCGCCCACCATGCCGGGTTGCAGCCCGGCGACCAAGTGCTGGAGATCGAGGGGCAGAACGTCTCGTCGCTGGGGAAGGATGCACTGGTCACCCTGGCCAAGGCCCAGAAGAACATCCCCCCCAGCATCGGCGTGGTGTCCCGAATTCAGCAGGTGAGCAAGCTGGCTGCCGGGGTATCTGCGTTTACATGCGGGGCCAACCTGAAAAGAGCTGCTTGCTCAAACCGGGCAGTTTAGTTTTATCTCTGTACTTCTGTGTACAAGCAGTAACTCAGGTGGAGAAACACCTCACATAGACCCATAGGCCCCTACCTAGCAGAAATGCAGGTTTGACACAGGCGTTCCTGGTAGCCTAACAGAACACCCCCATTCCACCCTGGTTTAGTGTTTGTCTCAGTATATAAAACAGGTGATTTCTGTGTTAGACATTCAGGAAACCAGAAAGATAAAACGTGTGAAAGTTATGCTTTCCATTCCCTATTTACCCAAATTCAGATTTTATGTAGAATTTAAAAATAATTTTGAATGCCACAGATGGATATTCCTCCTGGGCCAGACGGTCGATTTGGGTTCACTATCGTGGGGGACTGCCCCCTGGTGGTGGAGGACTGCCTGTTCAACTCCCCCGCGGAGCGTAGTGGGCTGCGGGCAGGTGATTACGTGATGGAAGTGAACGGCATCCCTGTGAGGCAACACGAAACGGCGGCGGCCATGATTAAGGCTTCGCAGGGCTGCACGCTGCGCCTGGGCGTCCTGCGGCAGGGCCGCCGCTTGAAGCGCATGACCAGCAGCCTGAAGGAGCCCAGCGTCCTGCAGAGTGGTGACAGTGTGCGCCAGGACCGAAAGAACAAGGCTCTGGAATTCAACATGAAGGTCAGTCAGTGCCCCCTAGTGGACAGCAGAAGTAAACATCTGGCAGTATGCTTTCCAGTTTAACGCTCATACTGGAATGACTGCTATTACTTTTACTCATTCTCATTGCTCTT
Source organism: Brevimyrus niger (assembly GCA_015164015.2). Lineage (NCBI taxonomy): Eukaryota > Metazoa > Chordata > Actinopteri > Osteoglossiformes > Mormyridae > Brevimyrus > Brevimyrus niger. The sequence goes on along the minus strand of JAABNY020000045.1, from coordinate 4,022,340 downwards.
GCTGTTTGTCATTAATGACATCCCTTGTGCGTACAGTTGTAGGTGACCCCTTTTGCACGTGTGTGTGTTCCGGTTCAGGTTGAGGAGGTCCTGAAGGATGACCCAGATGTGAAGGAGCATCTGTTTGCTGTGCTGAAGGACTACGCCGCCGAGAGGAATATGGAGAACCTGGCGGCAGCCCTGCCTGACATCCTGATCAGCGCAGAGCATCAGCAGCTGATAGAAAACGTCAGGTACCCCATCCAGCATTCCAGCCAATCGGGGGGACCAGCATGCACCTGTAACCCCCACCACCTGCCTCTTTGCCGTTCAGCTTTCTTGGAGAGGGTGGGAGGGATATGTTCCATTTTAATAAAAGGGAGAGAGCAATGAAAAAAAGTGAGAAATGGGTGAATAGCTGGTGATTGGACAAGTTGGGTTTTGAAGTCCATGATGGGTGGGATTATGAGGTCGGTGACCTACAAATCTGATTGGTTGGCCTACTGCTTCTCATTGGGGGAAAGCAGGCAGTAATTGACAGCACAGAGTTGTCCTACTAGGTGTCACACAAATGCACAGTTGGTAGCAAAGCTGAATGTTTGTTTACACAGCATGTCAGACACTCTGCGGCTGGAGATATGAACCGTGTTTCTCATCACCACATGTCACGTAACACAAGCAGATTAAGACCAGCTATTCATTTCCTGGATGGTAACACTGGTTCCTGTCAAAAATATTCGCAGTACGTGCACTTATTTTGTTGCAGCTTTATTACGATGAAAGTTAAATTCTACACAACACAAGAAACTACATTATTTTTGGAAGTGACAGCTGATTTGAATTTCTAAATGGCCTCCTTAGAAGCAGGAAAATTGAGAGACTCCAAGGAAACAAATATTTACTTCACTTATATCAGGCGCTAAAAGAGGACTTTTGGAGACCATGTTGTCTTCCCAACGCTTTTAGATATCAGAAATAAACCTTGAATTTTATTTTCCAGATATAGAAATTAAACATGGTACCAAATATTCAATGACAGGTCCTTGACGATTCTGTCACAGTCAGCGAAACTCGTGAATATTTTTAAAAGGAATGAGTTTCCTGCCAGATAAAAGCAGAGAGAAAGCGATGGTATGATAAGACCTGTGAGTGTGAGTTCATCTTCACACTTTGGGAACATCGCAGCAAGTTTTCACTGCAAAGTTTTCAAAGGATGTTTCTGCAAATTAAAAACACATAAATATGCAAGCAATATTAAGGGTTGTGAATATAAGGTGTTGTTTTATTTGTGTGTGTGTATATAGCATGCATATATTTTTTTTCCATGTGAGGCCTATTTGTGTCTAAGCTTTGGGCAGAGGAGGGAGGGAGTGGGTGTGAAGACAAGACTGTGACCAGGACCAATAGATTTGACAGGTTTAAGGGTCATATTTTTTTCTGAGTGAGTGTGCATGTTCAGAGCCTTTTAATTAATAAAGAGAGGGATAGATGCATTAATAAAAATCCTTGATTATGACATAGTGACAGTAGGATATTATTGTATACGAATATGACTTTGGCTGCTTTCCCTCCTGCTCTTACCATCTCCTATCCCAGCATTACTGCTTCAATGACGTCACAAGGAAGGTGTTTCGATGATGTCATGGGGAGAGTGTTTCAGTGATGAGGATGTTTTGGAACAGCTTTTTGAGTAACAACGATAAGCGATTCACGCTGCCTGCGGCGTTTTGCAGATGAAGCTTGGTCTGTTTCGTTTGATCGTATTTTTGGAATTTTGGCTAATACACTTTAATTATGGCTCACAGCATAGTTCTTTTGTTACCTGGGGAAATTATGGCATATGTCTTTTTTGTTGTGTTGGGGATATTTGAAAAATGCTTTTAAGCTTGAGAGGCCAAAAAAGTGCCTGAAAAAATGTCACGTAGAATCAAATATCAGAGGTAAAGCTCTGTTTCAGGTCATTCCATAAATTGGAACATGAGTGTATGACTGAAACATGAATGTATTTTTTGCTCCAGCACTGTATCAATTACTCAATGAAAGGGGGCAGAATGATGCCAGGTGAGTGAGAATCCGGGTCTAGTGAGCAACTAAACCAAAGACAAGGCAATCGCGGGCTCCCTGGCCTCCGCTACAGGCATCACAGGAAGAACATTCAGAAAGATGGTTGGAAATGGATGAGACGAGGCCTGGTTAGCGCCGGGCTAAAGCTTTGCTGGGTGCTGTACTCTGAGGCTTAGTGCATAGGCCAAAAAAACGTGTGGGGGGGTTGGGTGTAATATTGATGAAGACAGGATGTATCATTTGGAGCACATAGCATAGGATTGGCTAATATACCACTAAGTGTCCCATGATCTAAGCCTGGGGTTGTCCCATTTGGATCCAGGATGATCTACTTTAGAGCCCAGTGGCTTGAAGGAGGCCAGAGGGGTCCCTGGAGTCCTTCACATCCTGAGCAAATTCATTACATTCAGCTCACAGGAAAGTGATTCAGACTTTTTCTTGAGGTGTAACTCTTTGTGGTGCTGGTGTGTAATGCCCAGGTATTTGGTTCACATACAGACTGAGCCTGCTGTTTCTGGATAAGTGAAGCGTCTGTCGATCGGTCGTGCTGCTGTACAAAACGCCTTGTTTTCTACAATGATGATGTGATAGTTCCCTGGGAGACGAGTGCGGGATCTGTTGAAACAACACAGCGTGTGTTTGTTAGTCGCCTTCCCAACACCATAGTGATTCTTCTCAAGTTGAGAATCCCCAAGGCTGCCACAGGAAGAAGTCCGTGATTTGTTCTTCTGTGCCTTTACCTGCCTGTGTCCTGCAGCTTAGCTCTCTCCTCACCGCTGGGATCTTGACCGGTTTGCAGTTCCGATGTTGGTGGGACCTGACTGCCGTCTCCCCGTTGGGGCCTCTATATTTAAGCAGCCTACTTCTCCGAATGAGGGCTCTCTGTTAGGTGTCTGACATCACAGGGCCAGCACGGTGCGTGAATTGCTTGAAATGTGTCCCCACTTTGATGACTCGGGGAAAAAGCATGTCAGGGCGATGGCACAAAAACAGCGGGAACAGACACATTCACAGTAAAAGTCCGGGGTCTGGTCCGCTTGCTCTTTTGCTGCTGGGTTCTGATGAGAAGCATCGCACCGCTGAAGGTCCAAGTCGGATCTGTGTCCCCTTAACTTACGACTTTGACTCTTGCTGCCCGAGTCAATAAGTGGACAGGACCAGTCACCCAACAGGCTGCTCTTCAACGGGGTTTCGGAACTTCTGAACACTCCCCTGTTTATCGGCGAGGATCGTCAGCCGGTGAGCTGCGATCCCAAGCTGTGTAGATGACCTTCTTATCGGTAATGAGCGGCAAGCACTCGCCTCCGGTAGGCGATTCTCTTGAGTGCTGTTTTTTCAGAGACCACGCTGACGTGCCTTTGGAGCGGATTCCCTCGGGGGCGTGCGTGAAGAAGTACTGCGATCGAGCAGTTGGGTTGGGGAGCCTCTGTGTGTTTCTGGGCTTGGCTCAGTCGTGAAGGCGGAACCAAAGAGAGACCCGGCTCAGTCTCAGCGCCGGAACTCCGTCTCACGTGTGCCGACCTGCCTGTGATGCCCAGGAGGGGCTGCTGCTCTCGCTCCTCTTTCCCTCCTCTTGCTCTCCTGCACTCACCACACCTGAGAGCCCGGGAGGATCGGGGCTCCCAGCAGCACCTACTACCGCAGGCGGCCCTGGAGCGCAAGCTCACCGAGGAGGAAGGGGGCAATGGAGGAGCAGAGCTACAAGATCAAGACAGGAGCTTAGGAGAGGGAAGGAGCCGATCTGACGGATCTATCTGACTGAGCAGGGCGCGGAGGTGCCGTGGTATGAGATTAAAAGGAGGGCGGCGGTCCTCTGCCTGTCTGTCCTGATGGAGACGGACCACCTTTTCCGGACCTTTCTGGATCTTTGCCGTTGAAACGATGTAAGGGAAAAGCATCAGAAGCAAACCAGCTGTGCCGCTTGCCTCGCCAGTTCGACGCCTTGCCTTTCAGGTCCTGAGACGCGATGGGGTGGGAGAGAGGATTCTCTCGCCGATTTCGGTACAGTGCTTACTAAAGTGTCTTTGGTGCTGCCAGGTCTGCTGCCTGTTTCTGTATGTCATGTAGGTGATAAACTCCATGTATGTCTCCAGCTGCTGTGCTGTAGTAACTTTGGCTTGGGTCCCTCGACACTAATAACTTACGATTATTGTATACGTGTTTATACTTCATTATGATTTAAAATTATATATAAGCAAAATTTCTTTAAGTGTGATGTGAGAGCACTGAAATAATTACAACTTAATGCTTGCTCAGGGAATGTGCACGATGACCATTTAGTGACCTACTTTAAACAAACTTTTGCTGCTTCTAATATTTGTCATGTGACACAGTAAGATGGCTTGTTCTGGAAGCCTAACATGGCTTCTCAAAAAGTAAAAGTTTTTTTTTGTTTGACAATTCTTGGAGGATTCCCATCCTACTTGGGAGTTAACTTCCAATCAAACAGCTGCGGTACCTCAGAAGTGGGTTAGGGAATTCGGCTGAGAAGTGTCACTGGCAGAGTCTGGTGGGTGTCAGAGAGACGCCTCTGTTTCATTTACGTGGATATGATTCCCAAATGCTGTCCGCTTCCATGAAGTCACTTTGCCATCTTGTTCCGCTATTACTTGTTTGCCATCGATAACAATGAAACATGATGTCATTATGTGGACCCGAGGTATTGGTGTGTGTCCACCGCTTAGTGTCTTACAGAGGTCTCCACTGTCCTGTTCCCTGTTCTGCAAAGGGAAACCATATTGCTGTAGGAAGGCTGTTAATTAAAGGAAACATCTGGCAAAGCTTAATTAACTGTATTGTGTAAGCAAATTAATAATTAGCTGTCATCTTTTCCCATGGCTTTAACCGGCTTTCTCTTAGTCATGTGACCATAATCATGTGATTCTTTCATACATACAGCAGGGGCCGTTGTTTTTTGAATGCTTTTTGTTTTCCTGAATGCTTATTAATATGACAATTTAGAACCATCAGGCATAATAGCAGAAGTTCTTGATTTGACCCAGTTTCTGTGAGCAGCCCCCCAGGGCCGTTAGGATGGTGGACAAAAAGTTATAGGCTGGCTAAGCAGGTCCTAATGACGTCTCAGCAAGGCATCAGAGACCAGTGTCGTGATGAGGGACCGGGACATAGTCCCAGTCTGAGGCTCCCAATACAGAGTCACGAAATGTACTGTAGGTGCTTCCAGTACAATTGCTTAATCTTCCTTGTTCGCTGTGGTCAGCTCAGACTTCTGGGGAGGTGTGCCCCAAAAATCAGGGAATTTGCAAACTGGGTCTGAAACGTATGAGTTCTGTGTTTGGCCCTGTTGTACCAAGGCTTCCCTTTAAGCGGTGCGTCCTCGATACGCTGTCCCCGCTGCACGTTTAAATATAGAACAGCCTCGACCTCCTTCTAATTGAGGGCATCGGAGAACCTTAATAAGTTTTAAACACATGGATCTGTTAAGTTTTGTGTTTCCTCACTAGAAAAAAAGTCTCATGTTTTGTTTATATTGTTTTCTTTTTGCGGATTCTCACTGAATTGCCTAACATGGCGGAAGCTTCCTGTCAATTAAGAATCATTAAATTCACGGCCATGGTGCAGAGGCGAAAGATTGACGTTGGGGCATTGTTTCATTAATGTTTAAAATGTAGCCATGATGCATCTGAAGAGTCTCTCCATTCATTTAGATTGAACTACAATTTAGGTTCAGGATTGTTATCCCGTTTGAGACAGGATGGATTTGGATTGCTTTGCTTTGGATTCTCCGGTGCGGGGGCCAGTTTCTCCTACAGTTGACGTGTAACAAGCGTTTTTTTGGGAGCCTGGCTCTATGGTAACGTCAATCTTAGGGGTTAGTGGGATGTGGACATTGTTTATTTCAGGCGTGTATGTAGTCACCTTCCAGCCATGCAGGTAAAACAATGTGAATGAATATGACTGCATGGGGATACTTCAACAAGCATATGCAAGATGATCACTTTGTTTAAAATGCATACCAGTAGCTTTTTCAGACATCTACATAGAGAGCAAATGAGTAATATTTAGCACGTTTGGAGTAGAAAGAGTTGATACTGAATATAGTTGCCTGTGCCTGAGTCACGTTTACAGGCCACATGTCTGGCAGCATGACTCCAATGAACAGGGAAAGATGGTGAAAGATCTGATATACTGCAGATAATTAGCACCACAGAAAGCTGCCCCGTAGCATCAAATTAGCCACCGTTGCATAAAGTGACTAGTCTGACAGCTAAGTCATGGTCTAAAAAGCTTTGAAACCCATTCGAAAAGTTTTAATTAAGAAGTACGCCGCTTCCTGTCAGCGATGTCAATGCACTCGGTGGAACTGATTTCAGTGTTTAAAGGAATAATATCTGTCGGTTCTGTTCTGACTTGTTTCCTCACAGATCGTACTATAGTTCGTATCCCCGACCTCATGTGTGAGTTTCTGCCTGTGAAACGTGGCATTACAGAGGATAAGCTTTTCCTGCCTGGTCACCTGGTGCTGGCCTCAGCTGCTCGGTCACCTTCTCTGGGGTGAAGTTGGGTGCCGCTCTGCGTCCCATTTGTGGTTTTGCTTACTGGTCGATTATCATTCCCTCCCACACCGTGTGACTCTTTAGGGCCAACACTGTCCCAGAAAAGGCTGCTCCTATACAGAGGGCCACGGTACTGCTCCAGTTTCATGCAGGTTGACCTTGAAGATGTACACTGAGTCTCAAGAAGTATTAGGGCTGCTGGCCTGGTTTTCAGAACAGGGAGAAGGACTTACTCTTAAACCAGTAGGAGGAACTGTGTACCTATCTACAGACCACCAGAGATGTAAGAGCTGAGAGGGAGAGGGAGGAGCCCTATGGGCATCAACAGATCAAATAGGGAGGAATTGAATGGGTATTTACAGACCAGAGAGGGAGGAGCCGTCAGACCTTGTGTTTGCTGTAAGCTTCCCATTAGTGTGCATGTGTTCAGAAACAGTCCGTCCCCCTGCTAAACTTATAACCGCTCATAGGTAGCAGTAGCATACAGCTTAGGAGTTCTGAAGTCCAGATAACGATGGACGCTGACACAGTGACGTACTGTGTATCCAAAAATCCCATTAAAACCATCAACTGTACTCCCACAAGAGGGTTTTATTGTGTTTCCATAGAAACCATAGCAATTGGAGCCCCTTTCAGCTGTGCCATTCCTGGCTCTCTAGCTCCAAGCTCCATTTAAACGTAGATGTAGACTGACTAGTAGAGGGTGAAGTTCTTGAGCCCTCTCTCCCTCAAGTCATGCACCCAATTTGGAGCACTTACTATAGGCTTCTGAGCCAAGGCCATCCTGTCAGACATGCCATATCACCTGCTGTCACCTGCTGTCACCTGCTGTCACAAGCTGTCACAAGCTGTTTAGCCCAAACAGTATGATTGACAGTGGAACCATCTGGGTTTGTTATATCAGGTAAGAGCAGCGTTTTCCCCCGCCCTTTTTGCCATGTCATTGTGGGCATGGTTGTCATAGTGACTGCCATGCGGATCGGATCTCCCTGCGGAAAACAAGAGGCTGAGAGTCACTGTGCTTCTGGCTGCCCGGTAAAGGGTGTTCTCATTTTTTCATCACTTAGATTTTTTCAACCTCGGTCACAATGCTGCAGTGGTAATGAGCCCCCCTCCACCCCAGGGTGAAATATCCCATAGCATGAAAGCCATAGGAACTGGGCCCCCAGGGCCGCTCCCTAGCATCCCTTATGGGGGGCGTCCCGGGGTGACACATGGCATGGCATGAAAGTCTTAGGAAGCAGGCCCTTTAAACTCTCATTGTGACGCTTTCCAATGATCCTTGTTGCTAATGGAAAGTCCTGGCTGGCTGGTCCCCCTGTGAGCCAATGTAGACGAACGGCTTTGGGGCCCATCAGGGTCTGATGTTGTGCATCAAAGGATACCTCCAAGACGTGGCTTGGCGCAGGTCTTCATATGAGTCAGGATTAGGAATTAAATCTCACTTCCTGTGAGATCACTGTTGTCACATGGGGACCCCAAAGTAGTTAAAGGTCTCTGCGATCACTTCTGGTGTTCCCAGACATCTTTTGCATGCCCTGTTATGATGTAATTATTTTGTGTGTTTGTGGGAGGGGGGGGGGG
>JAABNY020000045.1:3993675-4003775 GCA_015164015.2 Brevimyrus niger | reverse complement strand
AAGAGAAAGAGACAGGTTGACAGAGAGAGAGAGGGAGAGAGAGAGAGACAGGCTGACAGAGAGAAAGAGAAAGAGACAGGTTGACAGAGAGAGAGAGGGAGACAGGCTGACAGAAAGAGAGAGAGAGACAGGCTGACAGAGAGAGACAGGCTGACAGAGAGAGAGAGAGAGAGAGAGAGAGAGACAGGCTGACAGAGGGAGAGAGACAGGCTGACAGAAAGAGAGAGAGCGACAGACTGACAGAGAGAGAGAGGGAAACAGGCTGACAGAGAGAGAGAGCGACAGGCTGACAGAAAGAGAGAGAGACAGGCTGACAGAGAGAGACAGGTCGACAGAGAGAGTGAGATAGGGTAACATCTTGGTCTGTACCCATCAAGCACATTAGTGTAGATTTTCTCTGGTGTAATGATTAACAGCGTGGGCTCACTGCAGCTCTCTTGCTCTTTCATGCACAGTTAATCAGAGAACAATCACTGCGGACCTTAACGATCTTCACAGCACCATCCAGGAAATCCGGACTGCCTGCCAGAAAATGCCCATCACGGGGGATGACCGATTTGCGGCCATCATGAGTGTATTCTTTAAAGGCAGGGGAGTGGCCTAGCGTGAGCAAACAGCACGCAGAAACACAGACACTCTCAGAAAACACACGCACAGAAACACAGACATGCAGAAACAGAGAAACACAGATGCATACAGGCTGGCACAACACACAGACAGGTGCAAACGCACACAGGCAGGCATAGACACACAGATGGGCACAGACACACAGACGGGCACAGACGCACACAGGCAGGCACAGATGGGCACAGATGCACACAGGCAGGCACAGATAGGCGTGGTGCTGTGTTCCTTGACCCCCGCTGCCACAGAGCTTCCTGGAGAACAGTCACCCGGCGGTGCAGTCGCTGGAGTCGCTGCAGCAGAGAGCCATGCTGGAGTTCACCAAGGTGGCCTCCTTCTTCGGGGAGGACAGTAAGGCCACCACGACCGAGGCCTTCTTCGCCATCTTCTCGGAATTCATGTCCAAGTTCGAGGTGAGTGTCGCACGGCGATCCGCTCGCGGCCACGGGGCGCGCTGCCATTTGCTGACGGACTCAGTGCTGCACATCTTCCTCTCCATGCCCGCCTTTTCAGAGGGCCCTCGCCGACATCCAAGGCTTAGAGAACGCACGGAGCCCCCGTGTGGCCTCCCCACAGGCCTGGTGAGGACAGCCCGCACCACCAGCAGGAGCCGACGTCAGGTGGACGGACAGACCCCCTGTGCAGGGGAGAGGGACACGACTCCCCCTGCTGGCCTCAGACCCTGCACTTGACTTCAGATGAAGTGTTCTGTATGTACTGGGAAGACCATTTTATAAACGTCATCAGAACATTATACAACAGCGACCGGATGATTCATCTTCCTGTGGACCTTGAACAGTAACAGAAGACTTTTTTATTCTAATTTGATTCCAGTTTTCAGTATTATTTGTTAACGTCCTGAATCACTGTAGCACATGTTCTGCTTTTCTTTTCTTTCTTTTTTTAAACAGTGCTGCAGATGAATTGGTACCGTTAAGTGTAAATGTGAATATAAGTGTAGATAATCCCTGTAAATTTTAATATTATCATGCAGTTTTAGTTGCCACGACCGGGTGGCGTTAGGACAGCATGAGCTGGCTCTCTGGCAGAAACGGTCTTGCGCAAACAGCACTTCGGGTCACAACGATGCTCTGGGACGATGGGCTGTCAAGCGATGGTCTCCCTGAAGAAAGGGGCCGTGGATCACTGGGGTGATGCCTCACATTCTCACTCTGGCTGCTCCTGATTGGGCTCTCAAGACGGGAGGGGGGAGGGGGCATCTCTTCAGACTGTTTGTAAGACCTGTTGTCTCGCTTTGGGACCTCCCTGGGTGAGACAGTGTGTGATTAGCATGACCCCGGTCTGCCTCGCGCGAGTCCCCGCCTGTCCTTAACAGTGCGCCAGTGTCCCGTAGGCGTACCCTAATGGCACTTCACTGTAACGCTGTACCCGGGTATAGCACTCTCCTCTGCAGCCACCACACATACACACTGTTTATATTCCGCGATCTCCTTTGTGGACCTTCCTTTGAAGCATCGTCTTCACAAATCAGACTTACTAGTCGCTCTGACCGTGGCCCTTCCTGTGATTGGGCTTTCGGGGTCACATGTGAAGATACGTCATTTTCTGATCTGCATGTTTAGGTTTTTATCAACAGGATTTCATGGCCCCCTCGCACCCGGGACAGGCGGGATACCAAGCTCATGGCTGTAGTACAGCTACTCGCTGTCTTGATGTCTGGGCAATATCAGTCTCAGTGCTCTGTGTGTGCGACCTGCCTGCTCTTGGGCCCCGTATCACACGGCAGATTGATTCGGTCTAACCACCGAGGACACCGTGTGGCCGTTGGGGTGTACTGCTTCCCTGTACCACACCCTCGGGCCCCGTGAAGCCCCTCTGCAGCCAGCGTGTGCCTGGGATTTACACACTAACAGTTCATCTTTACTCTCCTGGTTATAATATAAATATGCTACTTTGTAAACGATTAGTTTCCTTTGTTACATGAAATCTTAAGTAAGTTTGTCCTCCAGTTACACACAGCCGGTTAGCTTAACCTGCCGAGAGCGACCAGTCCCCACTTGGTCATTGTTATCAGCGGATCCGGGACTCTCCTCTGACTCCGGTGGGGAAGCGGCGATGTCCCAAACTGAGGCCCCGAGACACACGGACGACTTCTGGACGCGGAGCATGTTCCGTCTCTCTCTCATGGCAGCAAGATGACGCTTCTGCTTGCCGATTCCGCCGTGATTTAGTGGTTGTGGCAAATCCTTTGGGATGCGGACGTAACGTGCATGTGTAGGAAGTGGCTTTTTAGGGTGCTTAGTTATTATGATAACGCCGTCGTTTTTGGGCTCCTATTTGTCTGAGGAATGGCCTGTTTATCTCAATGCTAAATGCGTGATGGTTCATATAATTATCTGTTTGCATATGAAGAAGGCATTTGGATTCTCTGATCACTCCATCTATCCATCCATGTCAGTGATGACCGCCTCTCATTCCTGCGTACACCATCTCTAATCTCTAATGTGGCCTAGAATAAAATGTCTATTTTCCGCTCTTTAGTTTGAAAACTGTACATATCTGTTTAAATGCTGGGGTCGGTAAATAAAAGTCGGTGTGCAATGCAGATGTGAGTGTCAGGATCTTCTTGCGTGCTCCGGCGAGCAGGAATGATTAGTGTGTGACCTGAGCTCTGACAGCTTGGACCTCACACACACACACACACACACACACCGGCCTGGGATGGCTCCACACACTGATCGACAGCATCCCTCCGGAAGAAGCACCAAGGTCCCCGTGGCGTGGAGCCTCAAACGCCAGTCGGCGAGACGTCCTTCCAGAAGGGTCCGGCGCAAGCGGGGCCAACAAGCCAAGGTGCCGATACGGCGATTAAATTTTAACCAGCTTCTGCCAGCCCTAATTGACGTTTGATTCCAAGGTCCACAGATGGTGTTATGAAGAAGAGTGAAAGCGTCTCCCGAACAGATACGCCTGGACACGCCGACCGGACAGGAGCTCCGAAGGTGTCATGTGAGGCAGGTGGGTTTCACATCTGCGCCTTGCTGGCCGCAAGCTGGGGGACGTGGCCGCCTGACCAGGGGACCGAGGGAGTTTGTTATGCCGGCGCAAGCTGCAGGAGCCGATTCACAGAGCGCTGTGTTTAATTTCATAACCGACTAAAATTTTGTAAACGTGGGATATTCACACATGTACACGTGTGAACAAACACAAGTATTGAGTCGCTTTTTATGCTTAGTTGAGGTTATGTGAAATCTCGAGGGTTTCACCCGTGATGAAGAGCTCTATTAGTCATGAGTATAATTAACTGAGTCACATTTTTAAAACTTTTAATCAGCCTTGATTTTTTTCTCTCTCTCTCTCCCATTAGGAATAAAACCATTTCAAATGAAAACTTGTAAGCCAGCTATAGATTCTGCTATATTAAGGCTGTGGTCTCTAGATAGGGGGTGGGGGTGGGGAGGGGGGCTTTGCCAGGAATGTCACTCATCAGAGCGAAGGTGACGGTGACTTATTAACAGTTAACGCTCTAGCAGGGACTCCTAGCGCGTTCTGAAGCACGGCCCCGCAGTCGTGACGGCCGCGTGTAAACGTGACACACATCAGCGGTCGCCTCTGGTTAACCCCTCCCCAGATCCAGCCGATCCTCCAGCCCGATGGCATCCACCCGGGGCCCCCCCACTTCATCCACCACTCTGGCAGGCGGCTCGGCCTCCGCCCAGACTCTGCCCACCGTAGACATCGTGGTGCTGGTGGTCTACTTCCTGCTGGTGCTGGCGGTAGGCCTGTGGGTAGGTCGGGGAAGCCCAGCTCTGACCTCAGGGAGCCATGGTTGGGGGGGTGGGGGGTGGAGTTGAATCCTGATTGCACCGGTTTGCCCCGGTGACCCTCTCAGCATCGCTGCCTGCTTTTCAGTCCATGTGGCGGACCCAGAGAAGCACCGTCGATGGGTATTTTCTCGCTGGGAAAAACATGGTCTGGTGGCCGGTGAGTCAGCCATCCTGAGCTCCGCGGACCCTGCTCGTGTTGTACCCGGTAACACCCGCCTGTTCTTCTTTTGTGAGTGCACCGTCTGCTCTGTGTCTCCCCCTACAGGTGGGGGCGTCGCTCTTTGCCAGTAACGTGGGCAGCGGGCACTTCATTGGGCTGGCGGGGTCAGGGGCCGCGGCCGGCATCAGCCCCACCAGCTACGAGTGGAACGTAAGGCTGACAGCCATCGCAGAATCTCCACTAACCGGGGCTCGCCTAGTTTTGCAAAGGAAGCAGTGTTTCTGTGGGTGTTTCTGAGGAACCCCAGGAGATGTCCTCACCAGCGCTCCTCTCCTAACACAGGGTCTCTTCATGGTCCTGCTCCTGGGCTGGGTGTTCCTGCCCATCTACATCACCTCGGGGGTAGGGGCTACCTGACCTGAGGGGGTGGGATATATTTTCGGTGAAGCTAGATTTCCCTTTATGCTGCCGCTGCTTCTCCGTTGTCCTGCCTCAGGTCACCACCATGCCTGAATACCTGCACAGGAGGTTTGGTGGCAAGAGGATACAGCTGTTTATTGCCGTCTTGTATTTATTCGTTTACATCTTCACTAAGATATCGGTGAGTCTGAGTTGCACACATTCATTGCAGAGGATTTGAAGCCGCGACTCTGTTGCGTGTGAGCCGCTCTCTCTGCTGCCCCCAGGTGGACATGTACGCTGGGGCAGTGTTCATCCAGCAGGCCCTCCACTGGAATCTCTACCTGGCAGTGGGCCTCCTCCTGCTCATTACATCCCTCTACACCGTGGCAGGTACATCATACACTGGCGAGTCCATCGGGGGGCGCCCCTGCCTCCGGGAAGCTGCATTCTTCCACCTTATGGATGTAAAATCTGCAGAGGGGGTTATAAACGTGTCATGTGACTGATGAGTCGTGCTCCTCTCCCAGGGGGCCTGGCAGCCGTCATCTACACAGACGCCGTACAGACCGTCGTCATGTTGATGGGGGCCATCACCCTCATGGCGTTCAGTGAGTGTCCCGTCAATAGGGTGGCGACGCTCTCCCTGGGGAGGGACTCCTGACCCCATCGCTGCCTGTTGCCAGGTTTCGTGGCGGTCGGAGGCTGGGACGCCCTTCTCAACGGCTATGGTGACGCCATTCCCAGCGTCCGCTACCCCAACAGCAGCTGCGGCCTCCCGCGCCCAGACGCCTTCCACCTGTTCAGGGACCCGCTGACCTCGGATCTGCCCTGGCCGGGGATGCTGCTGGGCATGTCGGTGCCCTCCCTCTGGTACTGGTGCACGGATCAGGTGACGTCCGCCTCGGGGGAGGGCGCAGTCGGCTGCGGGGACAAGGGCACTGGGGGTGACACAGGGGCTCTGTCCTGGCTGCAGGTGATTGTCCAGCGCTCTCTAGCTGCCAAAAACACACTGCATGCCAAGGGCGGATCGCTGCTGGCTGCCTACCTGAAGTTGGCGCCCTTCTTCATGATGGTCCTTCCAGGGATGATAAGCAGGATACTGTTCCCGGGTTAGTCTTCCCCGCAGACACAGAAACAGGGTGTCGTCCCCCCACCTCACACTCTGTCCCCCCTGGCTTCAAGCATGCTCCACCGCTCCCACCCCAGACATACTCTCTCCCCCTTCGCCCTTTGCTCTCAGATGAGGTGGCCTGTGGGGATCCCGACATTTGCCAGGCTGTGTGCGGGAATCCTGTGGGATGCTCGGACATCGCCTACCCCAAGCTGGTGATGGAGCTGCTACCCTCCGGTGAGTCACATCCCAAATTCCCAAACTTAATTAAGAAATTAAGTTTGGGAATTCCCAAACTTCTCAGGTCTATCCATCCCACACAGCCACAAGATGGCGGTGGCGAGTTCGGAATGGCTTCCGGCGTATTAGGCTGGTCCCAGCAGAGCGCACCCTGATCTGATGGCGCCTCCCCCCCCCCACAGGTCTCCGCGGCCTCATGATGGCTGTGATGATCGCCGCACTCATGTCCTCCCTCACCTCCATCTTCAATAGTTCCAGCACAATCTTCACCATGGACCTGTGGAGGCACCTGCGGGTCCGAGCCTCCGAGTGGGAGCTGATGGTCGTGGGCAGGTGACCGGGGCTTTACCTTGGGGGACTCTCACCGAAGACCGAGAGAGACACCAACTTGGGCTGTGCGATATGATGATATATATCGCATAACGAAATAAAAATGTGTATCGTTTCATATTGTAATTTTTTACATGTGAATCGTGTTTTGCACATTTGTGGATCATGTACTGTCTGTTTGTGGATCGCATCATATTTTTGACTTCCCTCCCTTTGTCCTTTAAACATTAAACTATGGGGGACAATGTACACCATGTAATTTTAATATTGTGTGTTTTATTCGTATTTATTAATAATTCCAGTGTCCTTTCACTGCCAGTGACTTTAAGCAAGACAGCTGGGCTGTTGAACATGAAGTGCACACATTCAAACCCTGAAATGTATTACAAACATTGAAAGATATTACATTGGCAGAACTGCACATGAAGCTAACTTTACTGCGGTGTTGGAGTTGAGGTTTAAGCTCGAACCCGCTCACTGGAATATTTCAGTATAAGTGAAATGGTTTCTGGTTTGAACTATAACTATGACACCACAGAAAAGTTAACTTTCAGTTTTTGGGCTATAATACCTTTCAACAAAACAAGCAACACCCTTTCATTTTCCAAATTTCTTTACAGCGAATTTTAATTAATATTTCAGTGTTTGTGTGTGCACTTCACCTTCAATATCCCAGCTGCCTTGTTTACAGTAACTAGCGTTGAATGGACACAATGCAGTTATTAATAAATACGTGTAAAAACACATATGAAACTTACATGGTGTGCATTGTCTTCGACCCCCCCTCCCTTGGTTTAATGCTTTAAGCACATTTAACTGGACATGTCTGTATTGTTTAGATTTATGCTTATTTGTCCATTAAATCTAGCTTTTGTATTTTAAAACGGACACAGTACAGTTCTTATTGGTAATGGAAAAGTATTGCAAGGGAACTCAAAACTATTTCAAAAACTATTTCCCCGCGCAGACTTCTTAGGCCAGGGGTGGCCAATCATATCCGCAAAGGGCTGGTGTGTATGCAGCTTTTTGGGATAACCTGTAGGTCA
Organism: Brevimyrus niger; assembly: GCA_015164015.2. Taxonomy (NCBI): domain Eukaryota; kingdom Metazoa; phylum Chordata; class Actinopteri; order Osteoglossiformes; family Mormyridae; genus Brevimyrus; species Brevimyrus niger. The sequence continues at coordinate 3,996,074 of JAABNY020000045.1, read as the reverse complement.
GCTGTTCAAATCCAGGTGTGAGGACTCTTCAGCCAATCAGTCCTCTAATTAGTAATCTAGTTAGGGGAGTTGCAGCAAAAACCTGTATACACACCGGCCCTTTGCAGATTTTTCTTCAATTTCTACCGCAGCTGATCTGTAGAAAAAATACGTGCAGCCATAATATATATCGATATCAGGATTTTAGATTTTGGTCATATCGCACAGCCCTAACGCCAGTGTCTGCAAATTTGTGTATTGCATCTCTTTTTCTATACCTGTATCTATTTAGACAGGCATACATTGCCCCTCTACATCAGTTTGTATTTCTGTATTTGTTTTATTCCTACTGAGAGAAAAAAATCCAGGCTGATCAAAAGTTTAATCAGATATAAATCAGCTCTCATGCCTGTCTGCCTGTCTGTCTGTCTGCCTGTCTGTATGGGGCTCCTGTCTCTGCTGGATCTCAGGGTGTTTGTGCTGGTACTGGTGGCTGTCTCTGTGCTGTGGATCCCTGTGGTTCAGGCCAGTCAGGGAGGCCAGCTCTTCATCTACATTCAAGCCATCAGCTCGTACCTGCAGCCACCAATCGCCGTAGTCTTCTTCGCCGGCTGCTTCTGGAAGCGAGCCAATGAGAAGGTGCGGAGCAGAGTGTCACTTCCTGTACGGTGAGGAGGAGGGCAGTGCCTTGATGAAAACGCTTTGTGTACCTGCATAGGGTGCCTTCTGGGGCCTGGTGGTGGGCTTGCTGGCTGGTTTCATCCGGATGGTTCTGGACTTCGTGTATCCAGTGCCGCCGTGCTATGAGGCCGACCTGAGGCCCTCAGTGGTCAAATATGTGCACTACTTGTACTTCTCCATCATCCTGACTCTGCTGACCATGGGCGTGGTCGTGGTCATAAGCCTCGCGACAGACAGTCCCTCTCCCGGGCAGGTGAGCAGAACCAAGACTTGGTGGTGCCACACATGGTGCCAGGTCAGGCTGGTGGGAATTCAGTCTGCTGACGTGGGGGGTCTCTCGACAGATTGAGGGTCTTACTTGGTTCACGAGAATCCATAGGACGGAGAAAAGTGGCGGGAGTCCGGCGGCGGAAGACGCCCCAGACATGGAGACGCCCGTCGGCAAAACTGGCGAGAAAGAGCCAGAACGGGACGCCTCAGGTAAGGCCGAGAGTCCTGTGACAGGAAATGCCAGGAGCCCCAGCTCAGAGCTGCTGTCGTCATGACAGGAAGTGCGAGTATCGCCCAAGTGACGCGCTTCGGCTGGGAAACCCCGCCGACGATGCGGTACTGATGTGTTTTCCATTGGGGCGGGGGGGTGTATTCCGTATTTGGGTGCAGTGGGTGTGGTGTTTTTAGGTTATTTTAAACTTGTTTTTCTGGCTTTCCCTCAGTGTCACACAGTGAGTCATACCTTGACATTACGGCCGCAGATTCCAGCTCCGCGGGACACGTCAGAAGCCGTTCCAAACTCACCACCGCCATCTTGTGGCTGTGTGGGATGGATAGGCCTAGGAGGAGCAGCGGTGCCCCACAGGTGCCCGTGGAAATGCCCACCTGCTTCCTGGAGGAGAACACCTTAATGAGCCGCTTCATTGACGCCAACCTGGTTGTGTGCATGGCTGTGGCGGTCTTCCTGATTGGCTACTGGGCATGACAGGAGTGGGCGACCAGAGGCTGCTGGGAGAAACTCATGTAAACACCCTGTATCTGCATTTCCCATCAGGGGACTGTGTGTCTATCATACACTCATCACGCTGATATGCAGGTAGGGGGTGCAATCTTCAGCCAGTATCTGTAAACGACCTCTTTAAACTCACTGCTGCATGGTAGAACACAAGGATCCGTGCAGAATTGCATCTCAGCGTGTTTGCGAAGTGTCCAGATCTAATAATAATTGTGCAAGTTGATGCAGGTGTCAGATAGTAAAGAATTTAACAGTATCATTTTGTAAGTTTTATATTATTTCCGGTTGGTCTTATTCTCTCATGATGTACTGTGGTTGTTGTTGGTACTATTAGCCACCAGGGGGAGCAATGCAATATTGAGGGGATTAAATGTCAACATGTTAACTCCATCAAAACTACACTTATTATGAGTTTGCAAGCAAAATAGGTGATATTCTGTTAAAGTAACTGCTCATCAATAGATACAGTAGTAATATAAAATGGTCTGGACCAGAGACAGGAAAACACTGGTTACAGATTTAATTGTATTTATTCTGAGATGGGGTATTTCAAAGCAATTGTGTATTTCTAAATAGGCAGATCTGCTACAGTTACTACGGCATTGACAAATTATACATGTGAACGAGTGTTTGAGTTTCAGAGGCTTTTATTAAAAATAAGAAATTAACCTAATTTTCTGGGGTGACTAAGGCAACGCAGTGAAACGCAAGGAGGTAATTTCAGCAAGGGTGG
>JAABNY020000045.1:3952013-3977638 GCA_015164015.2 Brevimyrus niger | reverse complement strand
ATAGCAGAATGGAGATTGTGAGCCAGGCCTCCACGTCCAACATGACGTCAGGCCTGACCTCACAAATGCTCTCTGGATGAATGAGCAAAAATTCCCACCCTCTACAAAATCTTGTGGAAAGTTTTCCCAGAACACCGACAGCTGTTACAGATGCAAAGGGGGGGGGGGGCTCCATATTGATACCTTTGGGTTTAGAATGGGACTTCATAAAAGTTCCTGTGGGTGTAACGGCCGGGCGTCCCAGTATTTCATAATACTGCGTCCAGCACGTCTCCTTCCCCCTTGGCATCACCGCATCCTGATGTCGTCGAAGGTCTTGCCTGTGACTCAGACGGGGGCAAGCAGCCCAGGAGGGTGGTATTCCTCAGCTGTCCACCTGCGGAATTCCCATGCCAGATCTAGAAAAAGGGGACAAGGCTACAAAAACAGGGTTATATACTTGGCTTCTGAAGCACGCTCCTGCCGTCACTGGTGAGTGACAGATCCCAGCATTGTTCCTGATTGAGACAGGAACGCAGGAAATGTATCCACTGAACCTGACGCTGTTGTATTGCCTCCTAACTGTCCTGGCTCATCTGCTACAAGCCCCAGAAGTTCCTGCCGCAGTGTCGCATCTGTGATGAGGCTGACGGCAGCACGCAGGCAGGCCTGGATCTGTGCAAGGGCAGGTTTGTTGATTCTGTGGCCTATAAAGTTATATAAGGTGCTCTGGGTGTCTTGAAAAGTGCTACATAAATGTGACATTCATTCGTTCAGATGTATAGCCTATGGAGACTAAATAAAGAACCACTACACTGTTCATTACCCACAGTCAGTCCCCTGCTACTTTGAAAAAGATCATAACATTATCACTTCTGGCCTGGTTGCCCAATTATTCCAGATTCCCGTAAACCTTGGGTCTGGTGAGCTGGTTTGGCTCTAAGTTCAGGTCAGCCTGCTGGTGTCCGATCTTCTTCGGTGTCCCCATCACCACCCGTCCGCCGCATCCGCCTGTTCTGCCGGCTGGGGGCCGACAGCCACCCCTGCAGGGGCCCAGTCTGACCAGTGAGGTGGCTGATGCCTGGTGGGCCGTCTGTCAACGATCCATCCAACGTGCACCAGGGTAGTTTGTCAGTTTCCTTCTTTTTTTTCTCGCACGCCTATTTCCAGTTGCACCTCCTCAGCTCAGCCGTCCGTGTCACAGCAGCCAATAGCCTGACAGCAGCTGAGGCGTCAATCTGCCATTAATGCTGCTGTGACCGCAGCCTTTCCCCCGAACACCAATAAGCTGACACCATGTGATGGGGCCAAGTGCTGATTGGACGAGCCGCACGACACCTACCCCTGGCAACCAGTCAGTCACATCTGGATCAACAACTGTTTAAGCCACCTGCTGGGCAGATCCGGAGTCCTGCCGATTATCCTCTCGCCGCGGAGGAATGAACCCAATTAATTCCACCGGTAGGAGATCTAGGCCACAATCAACAAACGGCCGTGCAGCTGCGAGCTGTAACGCGCAGCGAAGGAAGGCGATTGGGCCACTGGGAGGTGCACAGACCGGTCGATGCTCAGGTAGCATATGAGACAACTTATCATCTCCCACGTCGGTCTTTTTGTTTCTGAGAGCGACTAGACTCGCACTCACAGGAACACGCTGCAGCAGCGCGAGCGGAAACATCCAAGTCGGCCCCCAGCGATGCGCGGATGGTCCTTGTTTTTGCTCCTTCCCGGCTGCCCGCATGACGGTCCGTGTTTTTGCTCCTTCCCGGCTGCCCGCATGACGGTCCGCGTTTTTGCTCCTTCCCGGCTGCCCGCATGACGGTCCGCGTTTTTGTCCGCGGGCCCCTGAGGGCCAGATTTGTGCGCAAAATGGATTCAGCTGAGATGCCGCTAAACGAAAAGCCTCACGGTGAAGCAGTAATGCTCCTAAACCATAGTCTGCAAAGTCTGGGTAGTGGGGACTGTAGCGGCTGAGGCCGTGGGCCTCGTATCCCGGCTCGGGCAGGAGCAGCCGCATCCATGGGCAAGATATTTACAGAAAGGGGGTCAAAATAGTGCTCGCCTCCCGCGGTCAAATCGAGCGAACGCACACCTGACTGTGGCCTTTTTGTTGTGAAAAGACCCCATTTAAATATCTTCACAGAGTATGTTTCAATTAGACCGGAGAAAGGGGGAGAGGAATAGCGGGTCTGTCATCTTCCTGTCGCCGCCTGACGCCTTCGATTGCCGTCAGAGTCGCCCCGCTGGTAAATGAACGACCTTTGCGGCACAGACAGGTGACCTTTTAAAAATAACAGCTCCGTGGCGGGGGTCAAACAGCGACTGGGGCACCCAGCAAGGCATAGAGCAAAGGCTGCCCCCCCACCCTTCCCCCACATCACTGTGCAGGGGGTCTCCAGCCTCCTCTTTTGCATGCCTAACTGCAACTCACCGGCACGGTTTCTACGGTTACCCTCTGCTCGCCGCCGTAAAGTTGGGCAGCCTTAAGCATGCTGGTTAAGAGGTTAACTAAGGTGCAGAAGCTGGGGGGGGGGTAATCACAGCCGTGTGCTGGGCAATGGTGCTTCCCTGGGGTGTTTCAGGAAATTTTCAGTAAAAAAAAAAATCAAGTAAAGGAAAAATGTCCAGTTAAATCGTAGACACCCCAGTGCCGATTTTGGAGTAAGAGTCCAAACTAGGGGTAGCCCTTCCAGTCACAGACGCTGCCCCCCCATGAAAGCATGCAACGAAATGAAACTTTATTTGCCATTTGCACATGAACAGGTATCTCAGAATGTGTGTTTTTTTCCACATTTCCCATCTTGCTCTCCCGCTTTTTTCTAAAACATCCTCACATCCTACATATGGAGGTGAGAGCAAAGCTTCCGTCTAGCAACCCCAGAGGCGCTTATCGGGGGGTTAAAGGCCTCGCTTGAGGGCCTAACAGATATGTGACTGCTCTGCCAAGAATAGGATTAGAACCAGCGCCCTTTCGATCACAGGCAGTTCGGCGTAAACCGCCGAGCTACATGCCGCCCCCTAGGGTGAGTGTGAGTACCTGCACCTCAGGGTCTTACACCAACCCCAAAGTCAGTTTCATACTCCTTTGTCATGTCAGTAAAAGCACACAGCGCGCCTCTCAGGGTCTCTCCTCTGGGTGTTATTCTCTCGTCTCTTTGTTGACTCGCTGCCTGCGATGTCCCAGGCTGCTCCTGCGGGTGACTTTGGGAATTTGCCTGGCAGCTACGCAGCATGTCCCCCACAGACCTCCTCCTCAGCGTTGACAGAACCCCCAACATTTGGTCAGATCTGGGTTGGCTTCCTTTCACAAGCCCTGCGGGAGCCCGCGGGAGAGTAAACCCCGGAGCCATGCGATCCCGTCGCCGTGCCGACACCGCAGCCGTCGTTACATCAGAGAGTTCAGCCGACCATGTGACTCCGCCTCCGGGAGCCGAGCTACAGGTCCAGCGAAGATAAAACTCTCGGAAAAAGGGGGACAGAGTGTCTTTGGAGACAAATACGAGTCAGAAGGGCTGAGTGACCTTGCAGAATGTGTGTCAGCGGCTGCCAGCTCCGTGTCCCCCGCCGAGACTCGCATAGCGACTGCGGCCACACAGGAAGCACCACCAGGAAGTTCTGTCCCGAGTGCCCTGCCTGCCCTGCCTGCCTTTCCTTTTTCTCACCCTCTCATATTATTTCCAGGGCCTCGATATAAAACAGAGAGAGAAAAAAATCCCCGGACGCTCATATTCTGGGCTGTCTCGCGTTGTCAAGGATCAGCGCTGGGCCGGCAAGATGGCAGCGCTCCCGTTTAACGCTGAGATGGATGTGATATGAGACGGGATACGGGCAGGTCTGTTCTCCGCACCGCCTCCTGCAGAAACAGGGCCGGTATTTTGGGCCGCGCTGCCGCTCAGTGCGTTCTTTCTGCTGTGAACTTTATCAGTTCCATCTACCTTTGTGGCTGTTTGCATGTCCTTCCCCGATGCACCACCTATTTCTTGTATATTCTCGTCTTTTGTCTGGTTCTGTCTTGTCTCTTATCGCACTGCTGTTTGTCCCATTGTCTCTCCTCCGTACCTGTCCCCCCCCCCTCCTGTGCCATAAGCATTTCACTGTCTCAACACAATAAAAACTTTGTTGGCCTTTTAAAATCAAAACTGCCTCCCTTCCCCCGACCTGGGGGTGTGAATTTTGCTCCCACTGTGTATGTGTGTGTGTGTGTGTGTGTGAGTGTGTACAGGTCAGATATACATTACATTGTAGGGACCAAATGTCCCCACAATGTGATTAAAACCTGTTTTTTGGTCCCGACAGGGGGAAATTCATTTTTATAATAATCTGTGACTGCAATCAAAAAACTAAACACAACAAAAGTCTTGCATTTCGTTTGGTCATGTATGGTTATGGTTAGGGTTGGGGTTAGGGTTAGGGTTGGGGTTGGGGTTGGGGTTAGGATTAAGAACATCATTGCTGGGATTAGGGTTATGCCCATAGAAATCAATGGAAGGTCCCCACAAAGATATAAGCCCAGGTTGGTGTGTGTGCGCATATGCAGTCTGCCTGCTCTCGGTGTGTCTTTTCTTCGGCTTCCTCCCGCAGTCCAAATTCACGCTGTTCGGCTGATCGGTGCCATTAACTGGCCAAAATGCATGAGAGCCTGTGCCCTGGCATTGGTTGGCATTCCAGGGAGTCCTCGGGCACCAGGCACTGCCATCCAATAATGGATAAACATTTGGATGGATGGATGGATGGATGGATGGATTGATGGATGGATGGATGGAGGCCAAATCATACATGGCACCAGGTCATTATTCATTATTCATCATTAATGTTACTCTTCCCCCTCTGACTGCACTTTTTGCTGAATTGGTATTTTAGGTATATAATATACCTAAAGATATCATTTTTCTTTGTTGTCAATAACATCACCCCGATTCTGGCTACACCAGTAAATATGAGTTTCTATAACCCAGCACATCATTAACCATGGATGTTTGTTCTCCTCACTGCAGACCTTCCGGTTATTTGGCGCCTTGGAGAGTGGTGCTACAGGCAGCCTTTTCATCCCTCTCTTCATCCCTCTTTTTTACCTTCCAAGAAAAGAAGGACGTGGCTGAAACCAGGAGGCCCGGCCGGACGGGCACGTGTTTACTCTGCCGACATCTGCGGCAGGTATTTCGGCAGGTCCTCCATGGTCCTCCACAGTAATACAATCTGACATTAATAATGCAGCTCATTAGTGGGGGGGGGGGGGTTCCTCATTACGTAACGTCACTTAACTGCAAGGCGTAAGACACATGCAGCCCCGTGCTGTGCAAGCAGCATGCCATCCGGAGGGCGTGGCTTAACTGGGCATAGTGCCAGCCTAGTAAACAGTAGTTTCTGGGTTCGAATACCAGCTATGGTGTGTGGCTCACTGGATCGGGATGCTGTAATTAGAGGCCTGTAGGCCTGAATCCCAGGGTGGATGGAATGATTTCATAGTCAGGGAATTATCCCCCCATTGCTCCAGGGATTTTTTAATTAGCAGACTGTTTATATTTTTCAATAAAATCACCTGCTAAATAAATAAAATGTAAGCTATTCATTACATTCAAAAGGTGCTAAATTAGGCTTGCGAAATGACCGCACAGAAATTTGTCGAAACTGTGGGCATGTGGGTGGACTCGAAAACCCTGCCCCCACACCCCACCAAGATAACTCCGAAAATCGTAGCTAGCTGGTTAGCAGAACATCTTCTAAACAAGCGTTTATTTCCTTTTCGGTGTAGTGGCAGTTCACAGCCAACAGGGGGCTGAGAGACCCTGGGGCCCCGTGTAAACGGGTGCGCCTAGCACTTGGCCCTGTTCCATCCAAGACGGGGCCCCGCGGAGAGCCTGCCTCCCTCACAGGGGCCCCCACGGGTGGGCAGACCTCCGCCGCTCCAGGAGACGTGGAGTTAATGGGATGGCTGGGGCCCGCTGGCCGCCGCTTTCCAGCGAGCTCTGCCAGAATTATGCGGCGCACTCGCGCTCACACGCTCAAGCCTCGCGCGGCTGGTTCCCGTCGCTGCTCTGCCGTTGCCATGGCGACAGTGTCCTCTCCGGGTATGTCTGCCAGAGAAGTTTCTCAGACTCGGCGCTGTCGTTAGTGCGTGCGGATCCTGCGTTTCCCGCCTCCTCCTGTTATCCACCCCCCCCCCCAGTTTCATCCCTTCCTCTTTCATTTCTTTTGCAAGGCGTACGTCAAAATACAGCGGCGCAAAGAAGGATTCGCCCCCAGGGGACAATATAGTACAATGCTGGAATTCACCCACATAGAAATAAAGATAAATAATAACAAAGGTGGCTGATCAGAGGATGTGGCGTCTCTGACATTTCACTGTATCCTCATAGCTGTGCGCTGTTCCGCGACGGCGGGTTTCCTCACAGGGAAATACTGGCAGCTGAAACCTCACTTTACCTTCAGCATCTTGCCGGCGCCTGTGATACAAAATGCCTCACGCCGGGTGTGCGTGTGTTCGCGAGCCCCACGACTCTGACTCGGCCCGGCCGCCTCTGCTGATTGCTTGACCCACCGTCCATTGTCAGGGCCGAGGGAAAGGAGACCAGGGGGAGCGGGAATCATGGAGGGAAGGGGGGCGGGGACGGGCAGGTGCGAGGCGAGGAGACTGGGTGTGCGGCAGAACGCAGCGCTCGCTGCCCCGCAGACGTGTGATGCATGACCCGGGGCTGAACCCTGCCGGCTTCGCAAACCGCGGAGATGTTCCTGAAGGAGGACGCCATCAGAATCTTAAAAGCGTGTCAAGACGTGGAGAAGGCCGATCCGACTGGAAGCAGGAAAGAAGGATTCCGGAGAGGCGGCGCAAAGAGAGAGAAAGAGAGAGAGAATAAGAGAGAGAGAGAGAGAGACTGCTAGTCGTCTGTTTAAGCTGGTAGGAGTCGTTCGATATTCGCAGGGTTATAGGAGTTAAAATTATTAACACTTAGTGCATGTGGGCCTGAAGCAGACAAAAAAGCGGACGGTCTTTGGTAAAAACGTGCATGAACAGCAGCACATTTTCCATGCCAGGGGGCAAAGACTGCATGGACACAATACAGGGCGTGACTTCCCATAAGCCCCTGCTTCCAGCCCAACGCCGAGGTTCTGTAAAAGCACAAGGTTTAGGAGTTCTGGTGTCTGTAATGCGCTCACCGCGCGCGCTCAGGTGCAGCTGAAACAGCAGCACTTTGGCTAGAGAGACAGCCAGCAGGCATTAAGCCTTAATGAGCCCTTAGCTTATAAAATTGGTAAACAGGAATGCAGACAAATCCAGCATGAAAAACCTGCAATCATCTTTTTTTTTTCCCACTTCAGATATTACAAGCAGTGCACAGGACTGAAGTTAAACTGCCAAGATTTTGCTGTGAAGGCATTTTCGGTACAGAAAACGCCCCCCGTACATACAGCAGCGAGCGAGGCCTTCATTTTAACCAGGCAGAACCAGCAGCTTTAACTCCAGGCTGGCAGAGTGTCCCAGCTTTGCGACGCCACGAAAAAATGGGCAAAGTAAGACGAAGGAGGCCATCTGGAGGTGAGCGGACTGGCCGGCTGTAAGCTCGCAGCTGACGCCCCCACTTTCCGGTAAATTCTCGCGGTGGGGCAGCCCCGTTTCTCCGGATGTCTGAGCTGCAGTTCCCCCTGCTCGGCGCTCACGAGCCTCTGGCGGGTTTGGTGGAGCGTCACAGTGCGTTTGTCAGAACACAGCCGGAGACTGACTTCCGACGCTGCGCGCCACGCAGTCGCGGAGAAGCCGGCGTCGGAACAGAGCCGAGGCGTAGCGACGGTGGCGCGGAGACGGATACGGTGCCTGTTTCCCGCCATTTTTTTTCGCCCACAGTGCCCCTGGCGTCTCTCTTTATTCACCATTCTCTTCCGGCCTCTCTTTAGTTTTACTAAACACTCCGAAGCTCACAGGAAATGCCCAGCGAATGTTTTTGAGCCCCAAAGCCTGGACGCTGGATGATCCGTTGGCTTGCATCTGTTAAGGCTGACAGTCAGATGACCTGCGAACGGCTGTAATGAAATAGTACTACAGGTCGATATCGGGGTGTTTCTTTCAGGTCATTTTGGCCAAAGTGCCACACAGATATTCCACGCCAGCTGGACGGCGCCTGTAAAAGCTGCCCCCCCCACCCCCCTAACCCCCCTGCTTCGACAAAGATTCTTGCCTTGACTCAGACCCTGAAGCAGTGGGCGCATGTACATTTATGGTGGATGAGCCATCCCAGAGGACCGCTGAGTGAGGGACTTTCAGTGGTGGGGGGGGGGGGGGACAAGGGCAGTGCTGCAGCCAATCAGGAATCAATCAGGTCGGAGATAAGAGTGTCCAGCAGGGTCAGCTGTCCAGTACGCATGAGTGGGGGTGGGGGGGGGGCGCTCACATGACCTGGGGATGTTTTAGGGGTAAAACGCCAGTGGAATTCTGGAGTATCGGGAAGCAGGGGAGACTAAGAAGGAGGTGAAATCCTCCCTTTTACTCCGTCCGTCTGTCAAGCTCTCTGTCGGTGAATTTCGTTTTTTTCCCGCATGCGGGAGTTTCCCCCGTATCCTTCAAATCCCATCCACACGCCGTCGTTAACAAGCTTGCTCGCTCCGCCGTGCGACAGAACTGCAGAAAATACCAGAGGGTAAGTGAGAGAGAGAGACGGGGGGAGTGACTGAAATGGGAGAGTCGGGGGAGGGGGGGCGGTTTGTTTTCCAAACAGCACACAGGTGTGAAGTCGGTAAAGAGTGTCCAAACAGCACACAGCGTCTCGCTCCGCCCAGCTGCGTGTGGTCATGGTTGCCATGGCAACAGCAGGGCATATCAGCTTCCTAACTGGGACTCGCTAAGAAGTCAGTGAGGGGGCGGAGCCCGAGGAGCACTAACGTTTTAACATGGAATCAGCAGCGTAACGGGTCCCGAAGCTCCTCTCAGTCAGCAGGCTCCGCCCAGCCTCCCCCGAGAGCCTCTGACTCCCTGTGGCCACACTGGGGGAGTAAATGACTGTTGTAAGGAGGCCACCATCATGGTAACCATCTTTGCAGGAACGTTCAAAGGGACGCAGCTGCCGGCCGGCCAGCCAAGAGGAGAAGGACCCCACTATAAGGTCCAACAGCACAGGCGCTCCTCAGAACAGGCAGGCGGTCTGAAACAACGATGACCAACAAGTGAGCGAAGGGAAGTAACAAGTTCCTCCTCATTAATAAACCAGCAGCAGAATCACTGCGTTTGCGTAAGAGCTGCTGCTCTGCTCAGACAGACACACACGACAGGCACAGGCAGCGCGGCCCAGCATGGATCACAGGCTAACAGGAGAGGGGCGATCAGAGGACCGCGCACACAAATCAGCGGCTGACTGCCAAAAAGCAGACAAGCCGGCCGGCGTGGAGGACACATGGAGGACTTCTTTCTCCAAAGAGTGCCAATGTCACCTATGAGGCCCCATTTGGGGGTCAGGGGATTATCCCACTAGCCCCCTCCCCCAGCCAGGATTACACAGGGCGGGCCAGGAGTCTGTTAACAATCCACACGGATCACGGTCCGGCCCAGAAACCGCAAAGTGGGGGGGAGGGGCGGCCTTACCTGCTGGGGCTTGGGGACACTGCCAAACAGCACCCAGAAGGACAATCCGGGGTGGGTAAGGGATGGCCCAGTAGGGGGCACCATCACTTTACAACTCCAGGACTGGGGGTTCAAATCCCACTTCCTCACGATGCGTGGGTTTACTCACACAGTTCAGAAATGTGAAGTGAGCATATTTAGCTTCTTTAAATGGGATGTTGCGTGTGCATATGCGTCTAAGAGCCTGGCACCCTGCCCAGGGTGTAACCAAGTCCTGTGCGGTTTGGTATAGGCGCTTATCCCCCAGGATAAATGGGAAAAATAATGCAGATGTTTCCCCGCCTCAGTCCCAACACGCATCTGCACTGTTGATCCAAAGCACACAGCCTCCATTACAAAGGCGCTATCACAGTCTGCCTGTGATCAGGGTGAATCTGATTAATGCACTGTCCAGCAAACTCTGCTCCATCCCTCAACTTTCCAAAGTCTGACATTCAAGGAATCTTTCAACTGCTTCCAGACATGCTTGGAGGAGGTCATCAGAGGAAACGAGGGATTAGATTTAAAAAGAGGTGGGGAAAAACACGAAAAAAACGGCCTCAGTCTGAGACAGAAAAGAGGCGCCTGATCGCCGATCATAGAAACGTCAGCAGCGTCACTCAGCTGCATGCATTCCACCTCACACCGGCACTTTCCCCTTTCACCTCCCCGCCCCACATTTCAGGGGAGTTCAGAGGATTGCCTCGGGGTATGAACAGGACGCTTCACACTCCCAGTGCGACAGAGTGAAAAACGTATGCTGGGGGCTTCTGACAAGTTTTCAAATATCGTTATATATATATATACAATACTCCGCATCTGATACAATCTCCATCTGAGGCAGATCGCCAGGCGATAGCAAACTCTTTGCATGGGAACCCCCGTCGGAGAACACGGCCTGCCTTTCACAGGCAAATCGGCTGCTTTGCTTGGCCATTTCTGCTAAACGTCAATTCCCCCCCACCCCCATTACAGTTAGAGGCCGAAGCGCAGCTTTTATCGGGTCCTTCTTATCGGGGGAGCGGCAATCAGAGATGGATCTTAGAGAGCCGTAGGTGCCGGGGGACTAGACGCTACAGCCAACCGGCAAGACAAGCCGGACCGGGCCGATTTTAACTTCGGAAATCATATGCAAACGAACTCTGGGCTTCCCCTCCCCCCGGTCCAAGACCCCGTCCGGGTGCCGCTCGGCTCGGTTCGTTTCGACGAATCACGTGACTGACGCCGAAACCTCGCTCTGGTTGTCCCGGTGTTAGTTGGTTAGTAAACTAAAGTCCAGTAACTCGGGCAAGCAGCTGTCAAATCATTGACTACACCAGGCTTTCCTTCGAGCAACTTTTCCCATAATGAGTCATACTTTTAAAATCCAACTGATACCAGTAAGCAATATCAAAGCATGGAGCCGTCTACGTGTCAATAACTTCAGTTTGAAAAACACACCACAGAGCAACTCTGGCTATTATTTGATCAGAAATGTGTAGAATTGGTTTGGGATTCTCCAGGCCGAGCCTGACAGCCGCACGCCGGGTCTCAGTCCGCCTTCCCCGGTGTACCTGCGCTTGGGGCCGCTTACCTCCCCACCGTCTGGTTGGCGAGCTGCTTCATCCGGTTGAACTGCTTCTTCATCTTGGCGTCTTATTTCTCCCCGGCGTCTCCTCTGCTGTTTTAAAAGTTTAAGAAAACAGCTGCAAGATCCGTCACCGGCCGGAGCTGAATGCGCGCTCCCGAGCGGCTGGCATCGCGGACGAGCAGGACTGTGCGCTTCCCGTGTTCATTACCACCCAATCTGGTCACCTATGTGGCAAAGTTAGCAGTCGGTCTAAGATGTCCGCCCCTTTACGTCTGGGTGCCTTACCAAAGCGACCGGAGCTTATGCGCTTGGGCGAGGCGAGCGCTGCTTGTTCCTAAAGCGGGCGTTCACGCAGTTCCGACTCTCGGCCCCTGTGTCTGCTTCCAGCTCCCCGCATACCTCAGCTGGGACAAGCCCTGCGCTGGATGGATACTGTGGGCTCCTCTGGGGGCAGGAAGTACGATCGACTTCCCAGGAGCGCCTAACACGGGAGTGACATGTGATAGCCTGGGAGAGTAAAAGCGCTTGGCCGCGAGCAGAGACGCGTCCATATACATTTTATTCAGTCATGCGACTCTGCTGTTAATCTGGCACAAAGGAAATGAAACCTGTAACATCGTGTTTATTTGGCTTTTAGAGAAAAAAAAATATCACCTTCACCTTCGTTGTTTCAGTGCAAATAAAAGTGTTTACGTTTTTGGTCACGCTAGAAGGGCAACTAATTAAACATTAAATTCAACATGTTTCGCAGGTTTACTCCAATTTTTTAATATAAGAAGTATGCATATTTATAAACCCCGGTCAACTTTTTTTTCTCATGTTAGGCGAAGGGCGCCGTCTGTCGGTCAGAGTGATCCAAGCAATTTTTAAACGCCTTGTTTCCGATTACAATGTAAATTCTGCTCTTATTTCAGCTTCAGTCGGATAATGTAGGGCGCCGACCTAAACACGGACATGATGTTTACTTCAGTTACAGCCGTCACATATTTATGAACAGAAAAATTATTGCTATTGCATTTGCTTTAATTAGGCAATTGAAAACTATATTGCGCTGCCGTTGTGTGTTTGCGGATAAACACCTTAAAAAATCTACACAGTCAGGTTGTTTTGTAAATTTTATATATTACTCTTTTTAACCTTCAGATTGTGTTAGCTTTCTGTTCCTTGCCGACCCGTGTCTTAAATCGGCCATAAAATACACTCAAAACAATAATTTATCATCCAATTTGTTTCTTACCTCTTGGTTACCTTGTTAGGATTTCTTATCCATGAAAATATTAGTTTTAATATTTTTAGTGTGACTTGCTAGACTTTACTTTTGACATGATACCTCTCGTTTTCAATAAAAAAAAATAATGGTATAACAAGCCTCTAATGAATTAAATAAATAAACTGAATTGGTCTTATCTTGCCTTACATGTCTGGGCATCCCTTGCCTAACGATTTTTTAAATAGAGGTTCCTGGTGCAGTACGCAAATTTATGTGGTGCTTTTATGGGATTTAAACTTACAAACAGGAAGGTTATGAGGAAAACTTTGTTCGCTTGTGTTTGGGGACTTGATCAACTGCTGCCCCTCGCTGGCGACTGCATGTATAACACCGAGTATTGAGTCCCTTTTACTTCAACCTTTATTTGTTCCATCTGACAGCGGCTGCAAGACAGATGGATGGATACATGTACGAATAACGCGATTCGATTTGTTATTTTCGTTGCTCAGCGTGGATCAAGTGTATTTAATTGCCGTTTGTAATTGAAATCGAGTTATTTGAGTAACGCTCAAAAATATTAGAAATTTTTCACTGGGCCTGTTTTTTTCATTTTACTTATTTTCTTAGGATGTTCGTAGGAAAAAGCACTTAGGTCAGATTTTCTCCCGTTTTAATTGAGCAACGAGAAGAACATAATCTCTGCCTCTCGCTCTCATACTCTGTCCCAACGTACAGGAACAGGTACAAGAGCCATAATCAGGTGTAAAAAGCAAAGAATGATATTAAATGCGTTAGACCTATATCTTCAACTTAGAAGACCCTCTTGGCAAAAAATAATATAAAAAATAATTAATAAATATGGAATTCAGGAAGGCTGTGCAAACGTAACATTGCATTGCAAGTCTCAGCAATGTTTTGTCTTAACCGTGCATCATATTATACTAAATTGCATCTCGTCTAAGCACGCGTACTTTGCTCAATGACCATAAAATTGAAACTAATCTAATGTAATCTAATTACAGTATCATCATTTTATACTGACAAAATATAAATGGGTCCACATAACGTTTCTCTTTTCTGTTTGCCCTGGAAACGCAGCGTTGCATAAATCACAGTTTCTGTCTCCTTGTCAAAGAACAATTTCGTTCTAATATAAGATAACATCCCTCAGGATCGATTTCAATTTTTTCCATTGAAACGTTTTTCTAGTTAATAATTAACATCGTGCTATCGTGTTTTTAAGTGCAGTCATTAAATGAGGGGGGTCAATTCCAAATGTTTCTGGCCCGTGGCCTTGGTAAAAGATAAGATATTGTGTAGCAGAAAAAAGTCTGCTTTCACGGTTTTGCGTAGATGTAACCTCGCCTCCCCGTACGACCCGCAGACCCAGAATCCCCGACTAACGAGTTCCTCTCACGTCTCGCAGTTTTCTTTTCATTGGAAAAACTGATATCCATAAAAGACCTTATGTACAGTCTGCCTACTTTAGCAACTTAGTTACAAAACCGCTGTTTCGGTCAGCCGGAGTAGCGAACATGTGATAAAGTGATCCATGACTGCGCATGCATGCGCCGCGCTGATCAACGCCACCCAATATTTTACTGTTAACTTTCCGTTGTTCCGTCGTACTACGCATTCTGGAAACATCCACAAATGGCTTAAACATACCGTAAATAATCAATAACAGTGTCGGAGGTATTACCTAGAATCTAAATAGTACAGGTCCTTGAGTCAAAATAGTTGGACTTGGCTACAACGACCAATCTTGAAACTATAAAAAGGAAAGCGTTTGTCGTAATGCTAGTAATGTAAAACCATACAAATTAGAGAAAATAAACCTGACTGTAAAGTATAACGCTTAGAATAGGCTGTACGCAATCTCCTTTGTTCCCCAGTGGTGATATATGTTTCACAAATCGTCCGTGATGTTTTTTTAATGATGCCAACACTATTCCCTGGCCAGGCTGGCTTTGTTGTTTGAATGATGTGTTTCCATCTGCGCTTGACGGTGACGGCTGAAGACTTTGACCGTGCAGCCTACAGCGGCGCTGCACCTCACATACGGCCCTTGCACCGAGTATGAGCAGTCTGATGTACAGAGGCCTGGCCGGCACCTCACACCCGCAAGGTTGGAGTTTCGCATCTCACCTCTGCTCTGTGTGTGAAGTTGATATGTTCTGCTTATGTTGTTTCCTCCTGCAGTCCAAAGACTGGCGCTAGTTCAGGCTGGACTCCACCCCCCACGACCCCGACCGGGAAAACAAAAATTAAGATGGGTGCAGTGGTGACGGCGGTGACGCTTTGGTACAAGCAAATTGCCCATGTGCCACAATAATATTAATGCCGGTGTTCTAACGAGTTGAGCTACTTTGTCGAGTTAGGCTACCGTATTGCTAATCCATAGCCCTAATCCTAACTCTTACCCTAACCTTAACTCCCCAAAACCAACTAAAACCCTTACCTTAACCCTAACCCCTATAACCTAACCCTAATCCTAAAACGGTGGAACTGCACATGCGCAGAAAGGCTCGATAGCACCTCTTGATAGGTAGCTCAACTCGTCAGAACACCGGCCTTATGATTAGTGTGCGCTTAATCCCTCGCTTTATAATGGGAATGTTTGCAGTGTGACAAACACTCAGTGACGCTTTGTGGTGACGCTTTACTTCCTCCCGAAGGGTGTTCCACAAAACAGGATTTCTTGGTTAGCTGGGTTTAACTTAGCTAGAAGTCATGATTGTCCAATAGAAATGCTCCTTACCTAAACTCTTATTGGACAACCTGCTTCGTGGAACCTCTTGCGCACGTTCAATAAGAGAATATTTGTGTTTTTAATGGTATCACCATTAAATCCGGCCCATGGCTATAGCCCCGCGTATTTTAAACTTAGCCCTGAGTATTTTAGTCCGATGCCAATGTTACTTAAGAAAAAAAGGTCAAGTCCCAGGTAAACTTGAATAAGCCCCTGATCTTTTTAATACCTAGAAACTTCCCTGATCCGGCCAGATATATTGTAGAACTTGATTTTATTGTGCCAGTGTCAGTTCACATCGCATATTACGATTCCATAAATTTCAATTATAGGTAATTTTGTTTTATATTTATTTTATTTTTAATAATTTATGTATTTGCCTCTGCACGCATCAATCATACATCGATAGATAGATGTTTTAGAAGTTTAAGCCTATATATCATTAATCACTTTGCTTTGATGTCGAAAGTAATGGTGTGACATTATAAGATATCGGTGTTTAAAAACAAAATGCAATGATGATGTGGATGAAAATAAGAAAATTAGAAGATGTTGAATGCCAAGGCGTTTTTTAACGTCGATATAAAAACTTTCGTCATCATCATGTAAAAGCGAAAAACATTTACAATTAAAATTCCTTTTTAATGGATTACGTGACAAATAACAGCATAAAAAGGTAATTAAACGTGTTAAATACCTAATTGCAGTTCAGTGTATAACTATAATACGGTCTGACTCCCTGAAAAACTATGACGTTTCTATAATGAAGTGTCTGACAGACATTCCTAATAAATATTAAATTATGTAAAATCTATATTTTAAACATCTCCCTCTGATCTTATAGTTGTTTTGTATCGCTGTTCTGTGAGACTGCAGAGTCAATCGGAGTCACTCAGCAGAAGCTGATAAGAGCATAAATGCCAGGGGTTACGTGGACGTTGGACACATCTGCCTGGCACCGCGCGATGTCTAAAACGGAGCTCTGCGACATGCCCTGCCGGGACGCCGCCGATCCCGAGGAGCGGCCGCGAAACGAGCCTCGGAGGGCCGCCGCCGTCTTCGAGAGCTACTTGCAGCCCTGCTTGGCGGAGTTGCTGGGCTCAGCCCTCTTCATTTTCGTGGGCTGCTGCTCGGTGGTGCAGAACTCGGCGACCACGGGTTTGCTGCAGCCCGCCTTGGCGCACGGGCTGGCACTCGTGGTCGTGATTGCGGTCCTGGGTGAAATCAGGTACAGACTGTCCGTTATCCTCATATTTCCTATAAAATCCTGTCCTATAGTTAATTCACCTTTTTGTCTGCTTTTTCTTTTTCAAATTTTCTTGGAAAAAGTTACAACTTAAATCAGAAAATATATATTTAAATGGTAACTATAAAAATGGCTTTTTTTAAAAAAAATAAAAAAAACATACACAAACGAATTACAAAACAGAGCATGTCATGAAAGCATTACACGTGTCGTTTTGCAATATCCGAAGTTTATGATTCAATAAAATAACCATCCGTGGCAATAAATGAAGATCCTTCTTATATAACTGGCTGATGAATTCACCTTTGATAGGCTAATAAGTGTTTTTGTGGTGTTAGTTAAGTAGCCCCGATTTGATACGGTGCCCAGATAACCGCCTTTGTGAACAAGAGGTCAGTGTCCCCGTGCAGCTGGTTCATCGGCTGCACGTACTCACCGGTATTAATGTTTACGGTGGCTTATGATCTCTGACGCTTCACGCGCAGTGGCGGCCACTTCAACCCAGCCGTGTCCCTGTGCGTGTACTTCGTGGGGGGGCTCCGGCTCGTGCTGCTCCTGCCCTACGTTGTTTCCCAGCTGCTTGGTGGAATGATCGGGGCTGCCTTGGCTCGGGTAAGAATCACCTCAGAAGAATTGACGTCTGTGTATATTTTCTGCAATGGTGTAGAGATTTGGGTGTGGACGGTAAGGACCAATATTGTGACAGTACAACATGTTTTTTTTTTGTTTTTTTTGGGGGGGGGGGCGGAGGTTCAGGGCTGAATCGGTCCCTATCAATGTTGAAACCAAATCTTCGCCCTTGATTCCCTGGCATGGAGATAAAGATTCAATGATTGTGTTGAGAGCTTTGACACTTTTGTTCATATAGAGACTCCATAAAAGGTTGTAAAGATAGGGTGATTCCAAGGACCCTGAGTGACACGGGCCCTAAAAATTTGAATGTGGGTTGGGGCCCTATTATAATATAATAGGTTTCCATGGGATCTACAGTCTTTAGTGGCACCCCTCTTTATTAAAAGTTGACAGAGGGCAGGTATCACTTTCATCCTCAGGAACTACATACCACTTGGTATGAGGCTGTAAAGCGATAAAGTCACACATCCTGCATGATCAGTAGCCATAAAACAACCCAAGAATGTCTAGTTTCTGAAAGAACCACCTGGAAAATGACTTGGAGTTCTTATTTGGAACAGGAAGAGTCACACTGATTTGTTATATGGGGATCACTGTAGGTCTTTGTTGCCGAAACCTTATCCTGAACAGTCCACTGCAGGGCAGACACACACTACAGGCATTTTAGGGAAGCCAGACCGCCAAACTGCATTTCCTCGGACTGGGCCAAACCCAAACACTGAGGAATATGATGTGGTTTATAATGCAATTTAGTTATTCTATTGCACATGCTAAATTGTGAACTTCATTATGTCTGAAAGCTGTAGTTACTGAAAGGTACTTATCTGTGTGTACGTGTGTGCACGCTTGCACGTGTTTGCACGTGTTTGCACGTGTGTTTGTACAATTGTGTGTTTGTTTTCATGTCTGTATGCATGTTCGCCTGTGTGTTTGCATGTTTGCACATCTGTGTGTTTGTTTGCATGTTTTTGCATGTTTTGTGTGTTTCTGTACCCCCCCAGGCCATCACCACTCCTCAGTCCTACGCCAGTTCCTCAGGAGGGGCCTTCAGTGTGGTTCAGACCGACGCCCAGGTGGGCCAGGCCACCGTGGCTGAGATCGTCATGACCGCGTTCCTGACCATGACTGTGTGCATGGGCGCAGTCAACGGCAAGTCACGCAGCGCCCTGGCGCCGCTCTGCATCGGCCTGACGGTGGCGGCGGACATCCTTGCCGGGTGAGGCCAGGGATCCCGTTTGCCAGAGGCCGCATTCACTTCCCGCCGACTCATTTCTGAAGCAGTTTTTTGTTTCAGGGGGGCTGTGTCTGGTGCATGTATGAATCCGGCACGTGCGTTTGGCCCCGCTCTGGTGGCAAACTGCTGGGCCTACCACTGGATCTACTGGGTGGGGCCTTTGGGTGGGGCTTTTTTCACAGCCTGTGTTGTTAGGTGAGTTTCCCTACATTTGTTTTTGTGTGTTTGGAGCTTCCTCCTGGTGTATAGTATAGTTTATTTTATAGTTTTATCTGGGTTAGGGGTGGAGGTGGGTTTTACAACAGAGTAAAAGCTCATGGGATTTTTACTTACACAAAAAGGTTCTGAAGGCAGAAAAAAAAAAATTAGTTCAGAGAGATAGCCAACCAGATTGTGGAACTGGTGAGACCAAGACATCTGATTGGTTGGTCCCACCTCCTCCAGCTGCTTTGACCCACCTCTGCTAAAATCTGATTGGTTATCTATCTGAACCAATGATTTCTTTTTTCTGCCCTCAATACATATTTGTGTAAAACGCCCATGAGCAGGATAAAAAGGAAAGAAATTCTTTCAGTAAGTATAGGGAGAAACTCACCAGGGTGTTGGGTCAGAGATGGGCTGGCAGTCAGGGTCTGGCCTCACTTACCGGAGAAGTACAAAAACAACACTGTCTTACATGATAACTTGGTAGATCAGTCCATCACTCCTCCTGCTCATGATGGGGGGGCTGTTTTTTTTCCTTTTTCCATTGACTTTTAGTTTACACTGTCGTTTTCCTCCTCAGACTGCTTATGGGAGATCGGAGTTTGCGGCTTTTTCTGAAGTGACAGAAACACCTCTCAGGAGCTCCTCGGAAACCCATGGGCCTGATTTCCTGTGCTAAAAGGCAGCTTTGTTCCTCTCCATTAACATTCAAAACACTGCAGACACTTGATAACAATTAAAATATAATTGGCTGTGATTGAACATGGTGGAGTTGGCTTTGACTGACACCACAATCACACCAGGTCCGGTGACACCATCTTTCCGACCGAATTGAATTGAATTGAATTGAATTGAATTGAATTGAATTGAATTGAATTGAATTGAATTGAATTGAATTGAATTTAATTTAATTTAATTTAATTTAGAAAACCTCTTGGCATTGTGTTTGATCCCAAGATCCATGTGGAGATTGACTGGAAGCATTGCTGCACATGTGTGTATGATTCAAGCCACTGGGTCAGGAATCATGTTTAGACCCTACCCAGTGGGAGGAGGGGGGACACACATAACCCATGAGCAATTATGTAGGCCAATTATTAACTGTACATGTATCAAATAAATTTTTATATATCTTTACTAACATTTCTTGTCTTTACAATGTTCTTAATGTCCAGTGAATGTGTTTAAGGTGGCAGAGAACCAGCATTTGAGAAACAACTATGAAAGATGGATGTATTTTGTTGTAGGTATTTCGTAGTTTATAGTTATGCTAAATTAGCTTTTTCATATGCATTCCATACAGACATTATTTTCCAGTATTAAAGTGTCAGGAAAATATGTTCAGTTTTCCAAATAATAGATCTTTATTACCACCAATTACTTTAAAGTCTTGTGTCTAACTCAGTTGTGAAACAGAAAACGTCCTTCATAGATGTGTCATGCATTTAATTACATCCTGCATACAAAGGACGTGCTGGGTGCCGGCATTCTGCTGCCACCTTACAAAAAACTACTTCCGCAATCTTTTGACGGATACATGCGCATCTTCCCGTAAGTTTCCAGACAGTATATGCGGTCCGGCTACCGGAACAGACAGGTCTTTAACTACAGTCGAGCCTTCCCGATCGCAATTGCTATATGTCGCGAAAATTAAATGGAAACTTTTTTGGGAACAAGACAAAATACTCAAACATACAAAAATAGCCTTTATTGGTCATTCATCTCTTGGTTATCGTGTATTGTTTGTCGTGTGTATATGTTTGGCACTGAAGGTGTTGCTCTTAATCTCACTATACATGTATAGTGACAATAAAAGCATTCATTCATTCATTCATTCATTCATATGTAAGGTGCTGGTTTATTTACGGCAGCTTGTCAAGTGATATAGCCACCGCAGTGATCTTTGAATTTCATTTCTAGTGTCTTTTCGCTTCACTCCGATCTCAACAAGGGATATTTTATCTGGAAAGTAGTCTTAATCAGATTAACTAGCGATATTTCTTATTTATTTATTTATTTATTTATTTATTTATTTATTTATTTATTTATTTCCAGTGTGATTCGGTCAGTGCTCTTCACTAAAAAGATTTTTTTTTTTAGATAAGCATTTGACTCAGTGGTTTGGATGATTGACAGATTATAAATCCGACCAAGGCCGCAACCACACGTCTCGTTACGAGTTAAGAATGAGTCTCTTTTTTGTGGCAGATCCAGAGTTCACGTGGTTATCACCTGCGTGGCTGTAAAACGATTCATGTATAACTATGAGCGTAGCAGATCTGCATTTCTAAGTGTCCCTTCAGTAGCGACGCAATGACCGAAGACAGGCTGGAGCTCCGAGACATGGAAAAGAATTTAATAAGAGACAGTCGCAAGGCCAAAGAGGGCGGGTCTCTAAGCCGCATGGAGCGGATGGTCCAGCCGTGCGCGGCCGAGCTTCTGGGGACCATGTTCTTCGTGTTCATCGGCTGCGTCTCAGTGATCGAGGACGTGGAGTCGGCGGGGAGGCTGCAGCCTGCGCTGGTGCACGGCCTGGCCGTCGTGGTTTTGGTGGCGTGTATGGCAGAGATCAGGTGAGACTTTGGCTGCCTATCAGACAATCGTGTGTCGTCTGTATTGCACCACCGTGCTTAATGTGATGCGAGTTATTCTGACGCAATCATGCATATTTTTGTATTTCGAGTGACTCTTGTGAAACAAATGATATACTAATCATATCAAATACATTATATTTAATTAGTTTATCCCTTAAAATATGATAATCAGGTCAGGTGTGTGTGTGTGTGTGTGTGTGTGTGTGTGTGTGTGTGATATATAAACTTTGTGGTAAACTTCATTGGCACCTTTTTTGTCTAGTGGGTCCCATTTCAACCCAGCGTTTACTATCCCCATCTACCTCTGTGGGGGTATGGAGCTGGTCATGGTTGGACCGTACATCATCAGCCAGCTGGTGGGGGGCGTGATTGGAGCCGCCATGTCTAAGGTGAGTGCTTGAGGGAACACTGCTTTCCCCGCTGAGCTCCAGGTGTCCAAGCTGGGTCTCCGCCCTCTCAGGTGATGACGACCAAAGCCAAGTACGAGGAAGCCACCGGCGCCGCCTTCACCATCCTGAGGTCCGAGGAGCAGGTGGCCAGGGCCCTGTTTGCTGAGGGAGCCATGACCAGCCTCATTGCCCTGGTGGTGCTACTAGGGGCGGTGAACCACAGGAGCCGCACCCCCCTGGTGCCGTTTATGGCTGGGGGGACAGTCGTCATCAACATCCTGGCAGGGTGAGTGTGCCCCCCTACTGACCATGAGTCATGGACCTGTGTAGGTCGCAGTCATCTGTAGGACATGGACCTCTGTAGGATGTAGACCTCTATAAGACACAGACCTCTGCAGGACTTGGAGCTCTGTAGGTCACAGACATCTGTAGGACATGGACCTCTGTAGGACAAAGACGTCTGTGACACAGGGACTTGGAACCTCGAGGCTGATAATTGACTTTTCAGAAAAATCCCTGACTCTGACTTATGTCAGACTTTCAAAGCATCAAATGTGGTTCGCAAACCTCAGAATAGGAAGCTTGCAAGTATCAGAACCGCACACCTACCGGAGAGCGCATGTGCTGTGACTGAACACAGCGCTGGATTCGGTCACCCACTGACTGGATGTCATTCTCTTGCCGTTGCCACAGGGGGGACGTGTCTGGGACGTGTCTGAACCCAGCCAGGGCTCTGGGTCCGGCTCTCATGACTAACTACTGGTCCTACCACTGGGTGTACTGGGTGGGCCCTATTTTAGGAGGCTTGGTGGCAGCTGCATTGGTCAGGTGAGCTTCCTGTCATGCTTGGGCTGCCTGGTTGCCATTTCTGCCCAGCTCATCTGTAATTAGTTATCCACGAAACAACATGCACCTATATTTTACTAGCGTCCGATCTATGTTATTTTGAAAGTTATCGGTACAGACAACTCACATTTCCATGTTTCATATACAGGTTTCTGCTCGGAGACAACAAAACTCGACTTATCCTGAAATGACACTTTCAACGATGACGGAAGATCTTATTATAAACGTCATATGAAGACGTCAGTTTTGGGTCGTACGATTAAGTGCGATTTTGTTATGCTCCTGCTTAAGAGAGAAATGTGCTTAGGCATACTTTGAGCATTAAATGTGAAAAATATCAATATTATAGCGACTATAAAAACACTCTTACTGCAGTTTTAGCTAAACAAAACCTGTGCGCCAACGTTTTAGCGGCAGCAGTTTCACCGAGATACTGTGTTTAAATAATATTCCAGCAGGTGGCGCTATGACCCAAGCTAAAACATCCCGCGTTCTCAAACCAACAAATCCCGTTTTCTGCCTTAATAAAACATTTCTTTCTTTCGAAAATGTTGTGGAGTTTTATTTGTATAGTACCTGCAACCAAATGCAAATAAAACCGAAATGTTGGTAGCGCTTCTGTCAGCTTCCAACGCACTTTCTACAAGGAGTTTGTCGGTTGCACCGGCCCTTCAGCCCCTAAGTGTTTTGTAATTTTCCCAAATCCTGGCATCACATTTTCTTTCTGTGCTGTTGTCTCTTACGGATCCGCTGTGATGATGAAAACGGTTACAGGTGTGAGGTTTTACAGGTGACAGTCGCTGTCCGTGGTGCTGAAACGATGCCGCTAGTGGGGATTAATAAGGCCCTACCAGACCCATTTCCGCATGTTGTTAATAACCCCTCAACCATAAACAACTGTAGGAAAGGGTGTAATGGAAATAGTATTATAATAACTGTTGCTTAGTAGCAGGATTCGAGGAGTCGTGACGAAACTGGAGGAGAAGGAGGACAGCAGGAGGATGGATCAGGACTGGACGGGAGGCATAAGTTTGAGCGCTCAGTATGCGGCATGGCAAACCAATAACTCCACCCGCCGTGTCTGAGGCTCCCCGGGGTATCTAAGGGCCGAACACAGGAGCCTGTTCTCAGCCGCTAGGGTTTGCCCACGTGACAGTGAGAGGATCCCGCAATCGCACAGAATAGAATGAAGGGCGACCTCTCCCCCCACCGATCTTTATTTGTAAGTTAGGCCTATTTATGTGATCACACTGTAGCAAGGGGGTCTACACTCTGATCTATTTTTTTTTGGGGGGGGGGTCCCTTACTTAATAAAGCATTGCTTTATTACGGTGGAGTGCAAATCTCAGAAAATTATTTTAAAATATTTTTAATTATATTTTTAAAATCGATTAAAAGTACCATTTGAGGAACATTCAAAACCATAGAAGAAAAATGCAAAAAGCATAAAAATGGCGAAACAGGAAACGAAACGAAAAACGTTAAAACAATAAATGTTTTTTCTGTGTTTTGTTTTCCTTTTTCTTTTTTTTCCGTTACCTTAACGTATGCTGTGTTTTGCCATATTATATATATAAATTATATTTTAATTACTTTCGTAATAACAACTATTGTGAATAACGGATCACAACAATACTGGAAGCCGGGAATACATATATTAAAAAAGTACATTCATTTATGTATCGCTCCGATATGATAGAGGCTGTACCATGTCCTTCAGGAACAATCTTAAGGCTCAATTTTTTGATGTAAACCTTTGCAAACCTTAGTTCAACTGTACAAATTTACTCATTGATTGATAGCACGTATCATCTTCAGTTGAGAAAGTTGATTTAATTAGTTTTTAATAGTAACGTTTGGATATTCCTTTGTTTCTTTGTAGTAGAAAGAAAAGTTACCATTTTTTTCCTTAAGGGCGGAACCCGTCAGGATGGTGCGATAAAGGGGCACATTTGGCAAAGGAGATAACCAGCCACTGTTCTGTGGACGCCCAGACCCGCGCGGCGCCGCATTTTCTAACCTCCTCTACCAAATAATCAATATTTTAATGCATTTAATACTTCTCTGGTTTCAGCTTAAGTGTACATAGGGAAGCAACATTTTACTGTAATTATCGCTAACGATGTTAGCTTCCTTGCTTACTATCAGGGACGCAACCCGCCGTAATACAGAGATAAGTGGAAACGGGGCGGGGGGTGGATTGCAATAAAAGTTTGTAAGCCGTTTAATCAAAACACTGAGTGCAATTTATTGGCATCCATCCTAGATCTGTCGCTGAGCCATGATTTTATTTAACAATCACTTTCCAGGGCGTAAATAAAAGTCAGAGTAAGTGATATTTAGTTTTATATTTGGCCTCAACGGTTCTTAGGTGCTTCACGCCCTTGACTGTAGCTTATGTTGTATTTTAATTTAAATAAGGAAAAGTAATCTATCAGTTACATGTGGATTTTCCGATTTCTCACATTTCCTTCGACATTGCATGCATTGTTCATCTTAAATAATAGCATTAAATAGCAGTATTAACAAGATCTGAGCAGAAATCTTTGAATTTGAAAATTAAACATGTATTTTTAAAAATACATAATAAAACTACCACTGAATCATTAATGCAAAATTCACGCCAGACACTGTCTGGTTTACGCTCCCAGAAACGGTAAAAATCTGTACCTTTGCTTGTCACTGGAACTGTACCCTTGTACTTTTTAAATGGTCTCTGCAGAACATCCCAAAAATACAAACACCACAAATTTACCATTGATGGTACAGAAATGTTCATCTGAATTACCTACAGCGAATGGCACAACTGGCAGACCATTGAGGGTACAGCCTCAGTAACAAGCAAAGGTACAAGTTTTATAATAATTGTCCTGAAAGTGTATGTATACTATCTAATATCATTGGATTAAAATAAAAGTCGGTATTTTTTTTTGTGTGTTGTTGCTTTTTAAACGTATTTTTTGTGGGAACCGGGTGAAAATGCTGGAAACTGAAAGCGTGGAATGCCGGGGAATATTTAACTGAACCGATATAAAAAAGCCGACTAAAGATCGCTGCATAATCGCGAGCCTCCGTCTTGTCGGGGGTGTGAAAAAGTGAGACACGAGGCTACAACAGACGTATGGTGAAAGCCGATTTTGAAAATACAATACAAGCTTACAAAACTATGTTTCCATCTTTCGCTCCACAGCCAGGTGACACATGCAGGCCACATGGCCAGGAGCACAGGAGACATTTTTTAAGTGGTGATGGGGGGGGGGGGGGGGGCTTTTTTTGACCTTTTTCAGCTTTTTTGAGTGGGGGCCTTGGCGGTTTTTGGGTGGTGGTTTTAATACCATTACCTTTTCGTTGATCCCTGCGTGCACTAACTTCCCTTTGACTT
>JAABNY020000045.1:3908571-3925497 GCA_015164015.2 Brevimyrus niger | reverse complement strand
CTTCTTAAGGTATGGTGACCAAACCTGCACACAATATTCTAGGTGGGGTCTTACCAAGGAATTATATAAATGTAACAAAACTTCCCTTGACTTAAACTCCACACATCTAGAGATATAACCCAACATTCTATTGGCATTTTTATTGCTTCCCTATACTGGCAAGAGTGGGACATTGAAGCATCAACATACAGAAAATGCCCGCACACCTCAGATGAACATGCATGAACGTATATGTTTATACACCCCCCCCCCCCAAAGCACACACAACGATTTTATATGTTTGTACATGTTTCATTTTCTTTATTCTTTATTTTTGTTTGTGTTTATGTATTCAATCATTTTTGCATTTCTTTCAGATGCTGTTGATCTTTTGCCTTTTTTTCCCTCTCCTTTACACATGCAGAAACTGGCGGCCTGTTATGTGCTACCTACTTTACTCCTATCTTTGTCAGCTTATCTCTTTCACTTTCTCTCCCTTTTCCTTTTTCCCTCCATCTGTCCATCCTCTTTGGTCAGCTCAGTCACTGCAATATTTTAAAATATAACATATAATATATGTAAAAATACAATAAATACATAAAATAAAAAGAAATTGATCAACATAAGGAGCCTATGCAGAGTTTATAGAGCTCTTCATGGTAAAGCAAACATGCTAAGCACAGCAGTGCATTCACACCATGATTCTGCTGCTAAAGCTATCGGACGGGACAAAAAATGTGTTTTAATTTAAACGTATGTAATTCACTCTAAAGTAACGGTTTCTACTATTTATATATAAATAAGACAGAGTTTCATGGCATAGAATTACAGCTAATTATCGGAGTGTATTTTTCCTATATAAAATTAAGATACAGCGAGAGCGTGTTGAGTGTAAAAAAAATTCTATTACAATTATAGTATATACATTGGATTGACATTAATGCACTTCATCGATTAATGCAGAAACTTCTACCAGCATGTCACTTAATAAATCAAATAAGTACAGTAGAGATATAGGCCCATTCTAACAATTTATCTACTAAAGACCGACAGCCACCGAAGGGGCGTTTCCTATATAAGAGGAACCTTTCTGCTGCTACCGCGGAATCTACGGACATTAAAAGAGAAACTCACATCAATTCGTACCGCCGTGGAGTCCGGTAACTAGTAAACAGACTAAAGTAAACTTTTACGGAAGTAATAGAACGCGATCACGCTAAAGAGGACCCATTTGCGCCTGGACCTATAACGGGGCGAGTGGCGCCGAGCGGACGCGGACTCTGTTAGCCGGACCAAATACTTTAATTTCAGTAGAAATGCGGGCGCCGGAGGTAAACACGGGATAGGCTGCAGCATGTCCAAGGAGCCCGAGGCCGCTCCCCACAAAAGTGACGGAAGGACGAGCCCCATCAGCGTTATACTGGTGAGCTCGGGAAGCCGGGGCAATAAGCTGCTGTTCCGGTACCCGTTTCAGAGGGTCCCCGAGGATGCGGCATCGCTGGCCGGTAAGTGGTGCCAGGATGTCGCTAGGCGGCGGCTCTGATAGATTCTCCCAGCGCTCGCCTTGTTTAAGTAGAACAACTCATAAATAAAATAACTTTCCGGCCATATGACTCTTTATGACTGACGCTTTATTATGTGTTTTCTCCCGAAGCGAAGCAGCGGAGCCCGTATGCGCTGAACCCCAGCGGGGACGCGTCTGAGGACCCAGATGGAGATTCGCGGTAAGGAGACGCTCCGCTTTTTAATATTAGAGCATCATTCCAAAAGTGAGTCGTGTTAGAGTGTAATGTAATCGGAAACCTTTAAACACCCAACTATTTTATGGGGGGAGTGTTCGGGTGTGATCTTGACCTAATTTTAGATGGATAGATAGATGCTTTATTAATGTAAATGTAAATTGCGGTTTACATTAGCACAAAATACCCAGTTAAGCAGTTAAAAAACATTTAGACATTAAGGCCCTGTCTGCACTTGGCTTTTGGCTAGGGATGCTCCGATACTGCGTTCATATGCTCGTACTCGTACTCATCAAAATCGTCCGATACCAAGAACTGATACCATTCAATTGCAGCATTACAATAAAACTCAAAGCCGCGGCATTTTCCTTTCCTGATCAGGTTTTGGCATCTAGCGGAAGCTGGTATTTTGGACATATTTTAAGATAAGGATAAGATACGACGACAGACGCTGTGTTGCTTAAGTGTCAAGAGGAAGAAGGGACATCACGTCAAGTCATTTAATATATGATATAACTAAGGCTTCATGTTCAAACACCAATACATGTACACCTGGGTGCGCGCGCTCTTCGCTCCTACTACAAACAAAACAAACGCTACCAAGCGTATCAATCACAGTTCTTGCGGTCTGCGTGACCTCAACATGTAGTTACGTTTCTTGGGAGGTGCGCGTCACGCTATAACGTAGGTCTACGGCTACGTCGTTCTTACGGCGTCGATTCGACGCAGAGTTACACGCCAGACTTTACAGTCACACATGATAAATATATCACATGCATGTATACAAGGTTTCTGTTAAGCCTGATGTTGCCTTACATGTAAATGAATGATCACAGTCTCTTCCACACAGTGAGGCAATGGGCTGCAGCTGATTAAACACTGGTATTGGATAGGTACTCTGTATCGGCCGATACACAAAGCGCAGGTATCGGTATTGGTCTGTCATGCATCTTCGGGGTGTCCAGCTGACCACTAGTGTTCAGATTATTGCCTCGCATGCAGTTATTGTAACTTCCTTGTTGTAGATGCATTAGTGTTCACACCTCAAAATATGAGGTCACATGTGTCCCAGACCACCTCAGCAAGTGGTTTGAGTGCTAATAATAGACCGTATCAACAAGTAATAAATGACAATAAACACTAATAGTACAAGGAATATCGGAGAAAGTATTGCTCAGAATACCATAGTAATGACTGTGGTAAATAGTATTGCACAGTGAGTTGAACAAATTAATGTTTTGTGAATTTGCCACCAGTTTCCCCAGTCACCAGCTCTTCCTCATGTGAAACGCGTCTTTCCACCGGTTGCCTGTTTTAAGCTTTTGTCCTTCTCCCGTGTTTTGATGATGTCATTGAGTTGCACGATGTATAGCTCGGATCCAAGCTGTTGATGCTGCACACGCCTCTTTGGTACAGTGTGATACTGTGTGAAGCTAAAAGGGTACAACTGTGCAACTTTGCCATCATCCTCATCCTCACCCCTTAAGCATATCAGTCTGATCTGGGCCGTTTCACAACTGTACATGACATCATCATGGAAACAGGTCTGAGCTGGTTCACTGCTCACACAGCCTCAGACTGAGGTTCCGATCACGTCCTAATGGACCCGATCCACCCAGAAAGCCCTCCAGGATCTCAGGTGCAGGATTGCAGGTGCTGCTACATTTAGAGGCTGGGAGGTGCTGGTGTTGAGACACTTTTCCTTGTTCAGGTGGCTGAACTGGGTCACAGCGGCTGGAGTGAGGCTTGGGGGTTATGGTCAGGGTTACAGTCAGGCTTGGGGGTTATGGTCAGGGTTACAGTCAGGCTTGGGGGTTATGGTCAGGGTCTGAGTGGACCCCCCCCCCCCCTTATAGTCTGTGCTCAGGTGACTTGCAGTTGTGACTCGTTCATACTTTTCTGTTATGTTCCTCTGTTTCTGTGGCTCAATTTGCATTTCAGGAAGCAAACCCCCCGAAGTGAGGAGTACTTGGTAGCAGGGTAAGACCAGCCCGCGCTGCTGCTTCCTGCAGATGTCTCGCTACATGTCAGTGTGTATGCATGCGACTCTGCGTGACACTCTGTGAGTGTGTCTATCTGTGTTTCCTCACAAGCCCCGGTTGATCAGCACCTCGTGGGATTCTTGGATTTCAGTCAGATTTTAAGATCCATGCTGGTGTCGGCACTTGAGTTCCGATCCACTCACTGATATCTTTTTAATTAAGGAGCTTGGCAATTATGGATCACATGCACAAGCTGACCAGTCCGTCCTTCTGCACATCGTCCTTCTCTCCCTTCCCCCTCCTCCTCCTCTTCTCCCTCCTTCTCACCAGCTTTCTCTCATCCGTTCTTTTTTTTCTTCTCCCGAAAACCAAAGTTTCTCTGATATCATCCTGGCCACCATCCTGGCCACTAAGTCTGACATGTGCGGCAAGAAGTTTGAGCTGAAGATTGACAATGTGCGCTTTGTGGGACACCCGACGCTGCTGCAGCCCCCCCACACTATCCAGGTGAGAGAGTGTGAGAGAGAGAGAGAGAGAGAGAGAGACCATGCAAGTGGGGGTCTGGAGAGACGCACACCTTACAGATAAGACTCACCGGCTTTGATATATGAGCAGTGTTTATATCTCTATGACCCCCGCAGCCTCAGGCACTGTCTCATGACCCTGCAATGTCACAGCAAACAGCCTCTACTGCCAGAGCATTGGCCTCTTGTGCCATCTAGTGGTCAAACGTGCATCACATCATCAACACATTATCGGATGCCTGGTCACCTGACCACTAGCAGAAGTCACACTGAGCACAATGCACCCTCCCATGTTTCTGCAGGTCTCCAAGACGGACCCCTCCCCCAAGAGAGAAATGCCCACCATGATCCTGTTCAGCGTGGTGTTTGCACTCAGGGTAGGTGGAGGCGGGGTGTAGGGGTTGGGGCGCACGGTTTGCGGCGGTAAATGGCGGCCATCGCCCCGGGTTCATTCTCATGATGCTTTGTGAGATCCTCATACCATCACTGGCTTGTCACGTTAGGGATGAACATTCCCATGACATCCCAAGTTTGCCATGGGCAGATATGAAGAATGTGGAGTTTGCCAAACACATTAAAGCTTTGTTCTTGGGGCCGGATGTCGGACGTCGAGCGTAAACGTGCTTCAGAGCTAACGCAGTGACTTGGCAGCCGGTTGGGGGCCCTTCTCAGAAAGGGAGGGGGCTTAGGGGAGGGAGCGATAAAGCTCCTGAAGTCATTATCTACCCCCCCCCCCCCATCCCCCACGGCATGACTCAGGCACCGAGATGTGCTGACTCAAGCCCCCCAACTGTGACTCAGCACGGCCGAGTGGGAGGCAGAATGCAGAGTCACCCTAAGGGTGGGGTGCCAGACACACCCGGGGGCTGTTTTTATCTGTTTGGACACTCGTGTTTATTTGGAAATCGAATGCGAAATATTTCTATGATTCTGTTAAATTATCTGGTTGCAGAACCATTACTTTGTAATGAGTTCTTGTACATGTGATGTTTTAAAAAAGGACACTGACCACATCATTTTTAAGTACATCGTTTGAAAATAAAGTAATATTATTCACATAGCTTACGTAGATTTTAATATCAAACTTAACAGCTTCTCCACTCACAATTCATTAAGCGATGGGGGTCGGCAGTTTGCTAGTATGAAACTAGTTGATTATTAGACCGTCATCATCGTTCTCCATTTTCAGTTGACTTTAAAGGAAATGCACCCATTTGTAGTTTAGTTCATTTGCTTAGGATATTTCATATTTTTTCAAAAGATGCTACATTTTCTGACCTGGATGGTTAATGCTGAATGTTTGTAACGGCAGCAGTTTTATTGCGTTGTAATCTATTGTGCAATTTCCACAGTAACATTTCAGTGGACAGGACCTCATTGGAAAGTACCTGTCAGACTGTTACTATGCTCTGTGCATTAGCATTAAGCGTGAGGCGCCGACTTCAGTCTTTTCCTGCTCAAATAGTGCCCTTTTAAACTGATCGATTGCAAATGTTGCACCAATGCAGGCATCAATAGCAGTATTTTAACTGTGCATGTAATGCACATTCATAGTTGCATGTATCCCTCCCATTGAAAGTTTCATTTTATTCATGCTTGTGAATTATAAAACCATATTTGCATATATCACTATTATTATATGTCTTTGCAGAGTTTGTCACCCTCTGTAGCAGTGGGGAGGAGAATGGGGGGGGCATGACTGAAAGGGGAGAATTGTGGCTCAGCGGGCTGTCTGTGGTGTCCCCTGCAGGCCAACACCGACCCATCGGTCATCGGCTGCATGCACACGCTGTCGCGGCGCATCGCTGTGGCCCTGCAGCACGAGGAGCGGCGCTGCCAGTACCTGACGCGGGAAGCCAAGCTGATGCTGGCCATGCAGGACGAGGTCACCACCCTGACTGAGAGTGAGTGGAGGGGGGGGGGGTCACTAGCCTGAATGAGCAGAGGGGTCACTACCCTGGCCCTCACACTGCACCTCACGTCACGCCTCCCCCCCCCCCGTCTTTCTGTCAGCAGCTGACGGCGGCCCCCAGTCGCCCTTCCGGCAGATTCTCCCCAAGTGCAAGCTGGCTCAGGACCTGAAGGAGGCGTACGACAGGTGGGTGCCGCGGAGCAGCCTGATCCACAGCGCGCCGCTCCCCGGTCTGGCGCCCCCTTGTGTTCGGCATGAGGCTTACGGTTTCTCTCTTCAGCCTCTGCACGACCGGCGTGGTGCGACTCCACATTAACAACTGGCTGGAGGTCAGCTTCTGCCTCCCCCACAAGATCCACCGGGTGGGGGGCAGCCACATTCCCCCCGAGGCCCTGGAGCGCAGCCTGAAAGCCATCCGGTGAGTTCCCCCGCGGAGGCCCTGCGTCTCTCACCCAGCAGGCACCTGCCTGTGGTTCAAGGTGTTGCTACAAACATAATTGCCATTTGAAATATATTACATATTTTGGAGAGAACCTGCACTGTAATATTTCCAGATTTATGTACCACTCACTAAGAGAATTTATTGTGAAATCCATTTGATTTTAGTTAACAGGATTGACACGATTATGATTGTTGTTCCTAGACTTGCATCCGTTCATCGCCGCCAACTGAAGTGCCATTAAAACAATTTACAGAATGGAGGAGAAAGAGACGTAGAATAAGATTCTCAGCTGTACAGATCCCTGAGGAGGGGTGGTGTGGCCCCGCTGTGCCTTAAACGTTATTTTAACGCTGCTCAGCTTTGGCTCCTGGTCTGCTGATGTAAAATAGGGTTGGAATCAAGATGGAAGGATTGATAAAGATCTGCAGTCAGTTTTGGGGAGCCAATGGTGTACAGAAGGGGTGTTTAATATACAAAACCCAAGGATAAATTTTATCCTTAGAACTTGGTTTTAGGGTTTGAGACGGTACCATTTCGATAAAGAGTTTAAGATGGTCATCATATGAACCACAGTTTGCACCAGCAATATTAGACATTAGATAGAGATTGGATTTCAGAAGGAAAAAATGCTGTTTGTACAGCTTTAAACAGAGAAATTGAAAGTTTTCAGGGCCCGATAAGTATAATCTGGACAAATGGGATTTCTCTAAGTATTTGGAATTTTGCCATTATTATTGCATTTATTGAAGCATACAAATCAGAAGACAGTAAATATTATAAGAAAATTGCCATCAAGGTATTTTATTGAAGAAACGTTCAACATTAAAAGAGATGGAGCACAGAATTGGGGATACAAATTATCTGAGGAGGTATGGGAGAATGGATGGAAAAACCGAATTAGCTCTACCAGTTCAGGGGTTGGGGGAGAATTTTGCTGGAAGAGTTGTGTGTGTTTTTGTGTTACACCTAAACAATGTCCTTGCTGGAGGCAGTGTGGGTCAATAATAACAGACCATGCGTATATTATGTGGACTTGACCAGTTAATCAGTCATGGAATGAAATTCGTAACTTGCTTTGTAACATAATGGGCTGTAAGATTGTACCTTTGTGACCAACCTAAAGAATTATATAAATACTTGTTAAAGGTTCTGCGAGCTGCAAGTAAGAAAGCGACCGCAAGGAGATGACTTACTGAAAATCCACCCATAGTGTTTGAGTGGATCAGTATTATTAAAGAGATATTTAATATGAAAATAAACTTTTGCGTTGACTACAACAAGGAAAAGTACAGAAACTTTAATGGAAACGGACCAATTATTTGGCCCAGGAAAACATGGAACTAGTTTCTGAAAATGTTATATAATGCATTTTTTTGGTTTTCAAGCACAGCCATGACACATGATTCTTGTTCACAGTGAAAATAGTTTTTCTTTTTGTAATTTTTTAAAAAAGAATGTCTGTACAAACATTAAGGCAGTGGGTATGTGGGCGCCCTCTGCAGGCCATACCATGCGCTGCTCCTGTTGGACAGTGAGAAGTCCCTGCTGGCCCAGCTGCCCCTGGACTGCTCTCCCGCACTAGTGCGGCTCATCAAGACCTGCTCAGCCGTGAAGAACCTGCAGCAGCTAGCGCAGGATGCAGACTTGGCCCTCCTGCAGGCGAGTATCGTATCTGTAGCACTGGGATAGTTGGTGGAACTGGGGCCTTATCTCGCCATGCAGATAGCTGCTCCGACTGTTTTGTGGTCCATGCTGCCCTCATGTGGCTGTATCACCACATAGCATCACTTCATTTTTGATTGGTTGTCTCTTTTGTGAGAATGCTCACTTGGAATTGTGAATGTAAAGCTTTCTCTGCTTTTTTTTTCTCACAGATCTTTCAGATTTCTGCACATTTGGTTTACTGGGGTAAGGCCATCATCATCTACCCTCTGTGCGAGAACAACGTCTACATGCTATCTCCGCACGCCAACATCTGCCTGTGAGTGTGTCTGTGTGGTGGGGGGGCTATGAAATGGACACTGCAGCTTTAGCTCTCGGCTGGGCTGAGGGTTTGGTGGGGGTCCCACTGGCCAGTGCGGGGGCTGGTTCTGGGCTGGTGTTTTTCAGCTTCCTTCAGCTGGAGAAACCGGCCTCTATAGACCCATCTTCTGCAGATGGGGTTTCACCAACGGGGCATGTCTGTGTGGACTTATGTCGGTGTGCTTTTGTGGGCTCGGGGTCCGATTCATGCCGTGAACAAAGTGACCCATTCAGAGTTCTTGGGCTCCGATAAGTCTATCTTACCAGATATGGGTATAAACCCAAGGAGTAAGGCAGTAGTTGGTGTGTGAGCACCCCCTGCAGGCCATACCAAGCACTGCTCCTGCCAAACTCTTTCCTGCACCTGCTTCCACCCCCAGGTACTCCCCCCTGGCTGAGCACTTCTCCCAGCAGTTTCCAGGCCATGACCTCCCCTCCACGCTGGCCAAGTTCTCCTTGCCTGTCTCGCTGTCGGAGTTTCGTAACCCCCTGGACGCCCCCATGCAGGAGGTCGGTACTTTGCTCCCATTGGCCGCCGAGGGTTAGCAGCAGATGGCCTAACGCTAACCCCGACCCTGCCGCAGGCCCAGCTGATCCAGACGGTGGTCTGGCTCCTGCAGAGACGCCTCCTCATCCAGCTGCACACCTACGTCTGTCTGCTGGTGCCGCCGAGCGAGGAGGACCCCGGGCCCTGGGACGAGGAGCCGCCGCTGGCGACTCGCGTCGGGGGCCGCAGCCTCAGCACGCCCAGCGCCTTGAGCTTCGGCTCCCCCAGTAAGTGCCGGAGAGCCGGGGGCTGCCCCGTGCCATCGGCGACGGCGCTAATGCCGAGAGACATAATGAGGAGATGGAAGGTCAGGGTGCCTTCCCCCCTCCCCCCTCCGTAGCTAGCAGCGACGACATGACCCTGACCAGCCCCAGCATGGACAACTCGAGCGCCGAGCTGCTTCCCGGCAGCGACTCGCCGCTGAACCGGCGCGTGACGGAGACGCTGCTCGCCAGCCTGACGGAGCACGAGCGCCAGGCCATCCTCAGCGTGTCGGCCGCCCAGAACCCGGAGGACCTGCGCATGTTCGCTAGGTACGCCACCGGGAACCACGGACACCCGCCTCCCTCCATCTCCATCTCCGTGGTGTTCAGCTACTCTTTCGTAGAAGTAGAAGCTTCTCAAGGCCGGACCTGCAGCCGCTCGGTTCTTGGTATGAGCTAAAATTTGACTGATGATGTTTGACATGGAGCCTCGTTATAAATGAATGTAGCTGAGCCAGCTCAATCCAAACTCGAGTTTGAGGACAGGGCTGGTCGCGTGGGCCACTCGCTGCAGGATGTAGTTTTTGACCGTTTCCGACAGCCAACCAGCTCTAGCTGATTAGCTTGGCTTGCATCTGTCTCTGCAACACCAGACCTCATCAGTAAGCCTGTCATCCTGATGTCGGCCAGCTCTTTGTTAGGAGATTTACAGCAGCTGTTGCGCTAGATGATAAATCGTGGCTAAGGGAGGGAAAGAGCTGGATGGAGCGATTTGATTGGCGCTCAAACGTGAGGGAAGTTTCTCCGCACTGTGAGCCGCGGGGCGTGAGGGCGGCGGACGCCCGGTCCCAGATCACGTCGTCCCGCCTTTTATTCCGCCTCAGCTGCTGTGTTGTGTCCGTCTCTCTCAGGTTGCTCCACTACTTCCGGGGTCACCACCACCTGGAGGAGATCATGTACAACGAGAACATGCGCCGCTCCCAGCTCAAAACACTCTTGGACAAGTTCCGAAGCGTCCTGGTGGTGACCAACCACGAGGACCCAGTCGTCTCCCTCTTTCAGTCACCCCTCGACTAAGAGCCGCTGGCCGGTCAGGACTCTGCCACTCTGCAGACTGCACCCGCGGGTCCGATTCGAGACACCCGAGGGGTTTCCTCTGAAGCTGAGGGAACGAGGCGCCTTTGCAGGTCTCGGACCAAGAGTGGGTTCAGCTGGCTAGTTCTCGCTACGGGAGCCCAGAAGCCTCAAAATGAAGGCAGAACCGTCAAAAACTCATGCTGCTAAACTGATCAAATCTACAGACATTTGGGAAGAAAATTCACACATTAAACTAAAGGGTTTCGCTTCAGAAGGTTCCAGACCTGACTACAGACAACCCAAAAAAAAGCATTTACCGCGGTCACTAATTTCAGTGTGAGGGCGTCTGTGTTTTGTATGACCTTCTACACTTAGATCCAGTCGTAGCCCCTCCCCATCCCCAACCAGTAATAATTTCAGTTTTGAAGAACAAGCATCAGAAACATCATGGTTTTATTTATGCTACCAATACCACAGGGAGTTTCACCAGAGAAATTCATCTTAAGATCCATTGTTGGGGGCTAAACAACAGGCATTTCTCTTGAGCTTTGCTGGTCATTCACCATTTGACCTATTATGTGAGGTGATCATCTGGCTGATACGGACCACTGCACATCTCCAAGGTTATAACAAATATTTTGGTGTGCAAGAGCCAGACCCAGATTCAGCCCCCCCCCCCCAAGGTGTAGGAGGGTCTGGCTAACCTTCAGCACTTGGACCTTCGTTCACCTCAGCGTGTTCCTCAGCCTCTGGGCTGTGAGAACACAGTGGGCGGCACTTAAAGTGAAAGTTTGTAGATAGACACCCAACCCTGACAGCTGGCAAGGTCATTAGGTAAAGCGATAAGTAAATGTCAAATAAATGACATCATGGCTGATTCTGCAGTCTCTTTTTTTTTTCCATGTTTGAGGAGTCACATGACATATTTATGGTATCTAAACACTATGAGTCATGGCAGGCGTGTACCGCTGTTCCCCAGTGTGATGGATCACTGCTGATAGAAATATGTGCCGCAGATATTGAGTCTGTGCCCAGACCCCCCTATAGGCTGGGAGGACGGATGAGGACACTGCGGAATCCCGCATCCCAAATGTCTGCGAGGTGAAACCCAGCCGAGAGGATCCCAAGCTGGCGACACTTATCTCAGGGCAGCAGTAGCGTCGAGGGGGTCGGATCAGGCCCGGTGCTCAGGGTGCCCGATGGCTGGAGATGTTCTTGCTACAAGCGCGACTGGTCTGTAATCACGGCCATCTGAGTGTCTACGTAGAATGCTATGGGAAACACCGGTGCTCATGATAGTGGGCACCCCCTCATAGTGCTGTCAGGATGTGATTTAACAGGAGAAGATCCTCCCCCATCCATCCCCAAAGGGTTGTATGATTCGCAGATGGTGGAATTTCCCCTCATCAGGGAAGTATGCAGATTGGGGGGGGGGGGGCATTCCTCCCTGCCACTCCTAGGCCTCCAGTCCAGGCTGGTCCGCCTGCCTTTCCGCCTCACGGTCCACCACGCTCACGCATGGCTGCCCCCGCAGGTAGAAGCGCAGCGGTTTGCGAGCCCACTCGCCGTAGGACTCCACGCCTATGCGGGCGGCCGCCACCAGCTGTCCCGGCCCTGTTGGCCCCTCCCGTGGGTCCCTCTCCAGCCAGACGTGGGTGTCGGTGGCCAGGTCACGCCGGTCGAAGCTGCGCGGCACATCCAGCGCCTGGCACAGCTTGGAGGGCCCGTTGCAGAGCTCCTTGTCCCGCAGGGGCCGAGCGGCCGCTCCTCGCCGGACCGACCGCAGCTCCCGCATGGCCTCCAGGCCCTCTAGGGGCTCCAGGGCACGGAGCAGCACTGCAGCGCCCTCTCCTGCATAGAAAGGGAATGGCGTGAGGTCAGACGGATACCATCTGACATCGCAGGCCCGAGTGGAAGTGAGCAAAAAGAGCCTGACTTGTAGGTTAAGAGAGGTGCAAATACCATCCCTCAGGAAAACACTTGTGGACAGTGTGCTAATCTGCTAAGGCTTGGGGGGGGGTTGTTCTCACCCTGGCTAGACACGTTCATGCACAAGTAGATCCCGTAAATCTGGTACACATAGATGGTCCCCGGCTTCATGAACATGGCCGTGTTCCTCTCTGTTCGTCTGCCGCCGGCCGAGTGCGACGCCTTGTCCTCGCCGCCCAGGTAGGCCTCAGTCTCCACCACCCTCCCGCGCAGTTCTGTCCCATCGGCTCGGCGACGCACCAAAACCTGACGGAGTACAAGTACCTGAGACTGGCTGTAGTTTCTTAGGTGTCCAGCAGAGGGAACTAGTGGGTATTAAGGATTCAATTTGGGTTTTAATTGAGCAAAAGGATTGTGCTAACAGAAGTGTCTGTACATATTAAATACAGACTAAAAGCTACTAGGAACTTCTTGTAGGCTGTGACAAATGCAGCTACAAAGGTCACTCATATTAGGCTGAATGCCAGTCAGCAGTATGTGTCTCAGCCATAAAAGAGGTCTGACATTCAGCACTTTGATATGTGAGATTTATTTCAATTGACATGAGGCGAAGGAGTCTGTGTCTGTAAATGGCAGGTGCATTTGTCACAGGGACTGCAGGATTATTTAATGTGTCGAGGGGAGCCTTCTCGATGGTCACAGCGGCATCTGGGACAAACTGCATGAGGACTGGGGGACGGTAGCTGCTAGTGGAAGCTCACCGACAGGAACGGGCGGACACTTAACGGGACAGCTGCTGAAATCCGGCACAGTACAGCCTCAAAAATGAGCATAGACCTGGATCAGCTGCTCTCTGACCCAGCCTCAGCAAACGCTGTAGATCATGGGCTTCACAGGACTGGAATTTATGGTAGGCAATTTTGGGAAACTTGGATTAGGAGCAGAAACTGAAGCCCTGAACAATGGAGGGAGCAATATACTCTGATCAGTCACCTTTCACCCATCGTCCTACAGCTGGACAGGTTTACATTTCGGAGAAAGACAAAGTGATGCCTTCGAGACACATTGTTGGGGATCCATAATGTCCTCGCAAGGGAGACACTGGGGCCCAGTGACTGTTCTGCATGGTTGTATAAGGACCAAGGATCCTGAGATCCTGTTTTACAGGTCTATGGGGCCAATGCTGTTCTCTCACAATATGCCCATATTCCAAGATAATAATCTTCTCATTCACATTGATAAGGAAATTCAAGACTGCTTTCATGGATACCAGGATGAAATCAAACATCGTCCAACGTTTATGGGAAGTTCTGGAGACCAGAGTGTGTAGTAAAGTTCTACCTCCATCTCTTAAAGTACTGAAGACTTCTTGAAGAATGGTCCACTCAAAAAGTAGGTCAGGACTTCTATAACAGCCCTAATCCTTATTATGCCCCATCATATATATATATATATTTAGGTTTTCCATTTTGGCCACACCCTGCATGTGGTTATACAGGTCAGTGGTACAGTGGGGATCAGTGGCTAAAAAAGAAGGGGGATGAATTTTATACATCTAGGGAGAAAACTGACAGCCAAGGTGATTTGTCTGTCCAGAGAAATAATTTCAGCCAGCATCATACTGGTGAAAAGGATGTTTCATGTAGAAGGGTGAAATGACGCATGTGTCCTCACCTTACCGAGGAAGGCTTTGGCCAAGGCGACGCACGGCTGGTTGAAAAAATCCTCTCCCAGCCTTAGGTCAAGCTTGGGCGCATCTGAGAAGTAGGGGCTCAGCGCCCAATTACAGACAGTACTGTCAGCCGGAGCCAGGGGCGCAGGTAGCATCGGCACGGGCGCCGCACCGCTGCCAGAATGCTTCCTCTTCCGTGCAGACATCTATATGCATATGAAAGTCTCGACAGGAGGCAGAACGCAAGGCAATTACTCTACATCTGCCGGCTTCGTAATGAGCGTCTGTCAGGACAATTACGCCATCAAATACAGTAAAACGTTATCATGTATTAAGGTTTTATGGCGACTGCAGTGTCAAATGACGGCATTAAGTATCGCTGCAGTAGGAAAAAATCAATAATTGATGTGAATAATAAACCGCAGAATAAAGAAAGTCCACTAATTATGGTATTTACCGGCATGAGAAGCGCATATGCTTCGCTTCCGGGTTTCATCCCGCACAGGATTCTGGGATCTCGTGACTGTGCGCGTTTAAAGGGACAGCTTAACAACAGAGAAATCAGTGGCCTGTACTACGAAGCGGGGTTACTGGCTTATCGGGGTAACTTGTTGGCTTTAAGGTACTACTGTTCAAATGGACTTCATATTCATTCCCTTACATTTTGCCCAGACTACCTTAAATCGACAAGTTAGCCCTATAAACCGATAACCCCACTTCATAGTACAGACCACGGGCTTTTCTGTTCATAACAATAATAATAATCACAGTGACATCTTATAGGCAATTTTTCAGTTTTGAATGAAAAATGAAGAGAGCAGATTACTGCTCACGTTAACCATTATTTCCTCTTATCCTGGGCCTTCATGATGTTAAAAGTCTCACCCCCTTTCTTTGCGGGTTTGACCTTACATAGTGCGGATGGATTTTGAGGAAACAATGTCCTGCTGAAGTTTAGCAGAGTTCTGTTTTTCATAATAAGACCCTTCAAATCTGCGAACAATGACCCAATCATTGTTCCAAGTTCATATCTTGCTTAACACACAAAAACCACTCCCTGATCTAAAATATGCTCTCTGGGGTCACAGACAAGGGATCCATTGCCACTGGCCTGGTGAGGGCCAACATTCTGAGTCAGTGAGAGGTGTTACCGCGGCTGCTAATGAGAAACATGCCGATGGGATATGAAGCAGAGGATGGGTTGGAGAAGGGCATCTGCCAAGCGCCTTGAGTACTTACCAGCGACCGCCTTTCTCCTATCGCCATCGTGCCCCACCCTGCATGCCAGCGTCGCCCGTCTGCATGAAATGCCAACACAGCCCTAGGTATCTGTGGGTGATGTCAATCCTTGATCCCAGGTTCGCAGTGGGGTGAGGTCCTTCTGCCACACCAAATGGCAATCCTTTCGAATCAGCCCTACATGACGTTACTGCGTTCATGTTGGCCTCCCCCTAGAGGCTGAACCAGGAAGCTATGATTATACATGTTTAAACACTGCTGGATGCGCAGTGAGGGTTTATCTAATCTGAAAACACCAAAACCAGGAAACTGAGGGTGACTATCATTCTGTTCATCTCGTTAAGCAGCTATGTAAGTGGTTGGATGTCATTTTGCGCCAATGTATGACTCACCAATCGCCTGTCTTTCAATACCCATTAATTAGGCGTGTTTTTGTACTTTCACTGCCCTTTGTTCTTCGAGAATCTCACTAAGCCCATCGACTCTGACACAAAATCCCTGGAGCTCAGCACGGACTTTTATTAGTCCATGTCAGTTGAAACTGAGAGGATTATCTACCAAATGCTGACAAAACAGAGACTGCTTTAAAAAAGGACAGCGATTCTGGGAAACCCAGGAATGACAGAGGCACTCACTTCTCATGAATCTCTTACCCCCCCCCCCACCCCCCAACACCACCCACTAAGGACACCATCTTTTATTTTGTTTCAATAAAGGCGTTTGTTTTTAATAAAGGCGTTCAACCTAAAACAAATAAACGCATCTGCCAATGGCATGGCCTGGAATCATCAGCTTATCGAGTGCTTTGCCACCCCTCATAAACAAGCTTTACCCTTGCCTTTTGCTGGGCCCTATATTAAAATTTTTATAGGTCAGGCTAGGGAGCACCCATCACACAACAAAACACATAGGGAGCCGGGTTGGCAACTCCCCAGGCTGACACACGGTCCAGTCCCACCCTTTAGAAATGCCCACTTATCAGCCGTGGCCAGGTGTTGGGGGGTGGGCATTAGGGTTATGACTACAATTTTTTTTTCAAAACTTGAATTTTCCCGATGTTGCATTTGATTAACTTTCACCCATAGATCATTTTTTTAAAGTTATCTTTATTGGATAATGAGAAAACTTCCCGCACCTTGCACCCCATCTGGCATTTCTTAATCATGTGTGGGTAGTCAGAGAGACTGCCAATTTAAGAAGATTGTGGCTCCATTGAGAGTACAAGACTGTCTAGAAATATTGGTTCTGCAGTGGACAATCTGATTGTAATCAAGCTATTATGATTTCAAGAAGTCTGTGGATCCATGGGAAATTCCGGAACTTCTAGAATTGTTCCAGTAGACATTCAATCTTACCTGGATAATGTTTGGAACAAACCGGATTTATGAAAAGTGGACTTTCACATTTAATTGGCCAAACACTGTAAGTAGGCACTGA
Source organism: Brevimyrus niger (assembly GCA_015164015.2). NCBI lineage: Eukaryota > Metazoa > Chordata > Actinopteri > Osteoglossiformes > Mormyridae > Brevimyrus > Brevimyrus niger. The sequence goes on along the minus strand of JAABNY020000045.1, from coordinate 3,908,793 downwards.
AATGACAATCGGAAAGAGTGCCTCTCACCTATGTTTGAATACCACTGCATTCAAACTTTGTCATTCTTCGTGTATTTTATAATATTACAACAATACTTATCACTCTAATCGTCTAGTTAAACATTGCAATGGTATCTGCCCTGCATCAGTGATGCGCGGGTCAATGTATAAACAACCCGAACCCGACCGACATTTTCAATAACCCGCCCGCAACTCGGACCG